>CM046949.1:89916385-90317314 GCA_025698515.1 Gossypium sturtianum
TTTCGTGACTACGGTCACCAGAGGTTTGGCACCTCCAGAGGTTTGGCACCTCATAGCGTCTCGTCCCAGTGGCTTAGCACCACAGTGGGTTGGCCCCACAGTTTACATTATGGGATTGACGCCAGTGATTTGGCATCACACGATGGGTTGGCCCCATCATTTGATTTGTGACTTCAGGTCACTAGTGGTTTGGCACCACCAGTGGTTTGGCACCACAAGTATTGACGGATATCGTGACTTTAAGTCACCAGTGGTTTGGCACCACCAGTGGTTTGGTACCACATGGGGTAGAGAAAGGTGCATTGGATGGCTAGGTTGGGTGCATGTTAAATTTAGTGCATGTTAACTTAGTTATAAATTGTGTATGATGTTGTATTAAACCGGGGGAAGGGTTACACATTGAGTCTTGGTGACTTACCTTCTCCTTTAACATTTTTCAGGTGACTCGTAGATCGAGGATGAGGAGCCGGATGGACTCGAGAAGGCCATGCAGTGGAAATATTGGTTTAAATGGACTTGAATTATTTTTACTTATTCCTGGTTTCATTTGCTCAAGTTGTAATAAGGCCTCCTAAGATTATTTTTATTACTTTGCATGTTTTGGGTAATTTGTTTAAATTACTTAGTGACTTTAAAATGGTTATACATGTTTTCTTAAATTCAAACGTAAATGTTTTTTCTTTTCTTTTCTATGCCATCGGGTATGTCTGAAATCGGTAACAACCTGATTTAATATAATTTTTAAACAACTAAGTTAAGTTTTGTTTCTTCATACACAAATGTTTTATTTAACGAGATAATTGAAAATAAGATGTTTTCATCAAAACTCAAATCGGCTAAAGGGATTTTCAAAATGGTTTTCTCTGTAACATACCAAATTCGGTCGTAATGTTTGGGCCGGGTTTGGGGTGTTACAGATCGGGCAAACAAATGACTCGAATCAAATCACGAGAATGAGTTCGTATTAATTTAGTATCAGAGCTAGTTAAATTAAGTAAGTATCGTCATTTTTATCACTCCCGAGTTGTAATTAGTCAAAAAAATTTGTAAAAAAAAACTTCAGCATCAATTTGTATTTTTCAAATTAGAAGTACTAAAGGGAGTTCTAGTTTCGTTAAAAAAAAAAGAGAAGCTAGCTTGGAAGAGTCTTCGCTGACCGATTCTACTTTATTTTTCACCTAGCCAAATTCAGCCACACTTTAATCCATCTCAATTTGTTTCTAGCCTACCTTTTCGTCCCAACAACTACTTTTGTCCTTATATTAATTTTAATGTCGACTCCACAAGGATTGCTGATTCGTCTAAGGAAGTCAATTGAGAACTTAGAGAGGTAAACTTGAGTGGAAAAAGGCAAGAGTGCGTGAGGTCACGCGAGTGGGTAAAAGCCATGAGAAAGTAACTTTCTTTTTGAGGTTTGTTGAGAGTAAATACCATGTCAAGAAGTCCGGAAAGAAATCCTATGGAAGGCTGAGGTTTACATCCTGTTAGAAACGTTGCAGCCGGTGAAGGAATACCTGACTTGGCGCAACAAGCACTCATTCGCGAGTTTGGAAGGATGCTCCGAAGTGAACTAGAACCCATACAAGAGCGAATGGACCAACTACAAGAATGGTTCCAGGGAGAAAGAACTCCCCAAAATTCAAGAAGGGAGTGAGGCCGACCGAGACTTAATCAAGATGACCTCTACGGTCCTAGCAATGTGGAGAGCGACCAAGGATCGAACCAAAGTGAAAGACGACGAGGCCACCAAAATCTAGGGCCTAGAGAAAGAGAACATGTAGATGATGATCTCAAAAACATCAAGATGGCAATTCCCTCATTTCAAGGGAAAACCAATCCGGAGGCATACTTAGAATTGGAAAAAAAGATTGAGCTTGTCTTCGAGTGTCACAACTATTCGGAGAGA
Source organism: Gossypium sturtianum (assembly GCA_025698515.1). Taxonomy (NCBI): domain Eukaryota; kingdom Viridiplantae; phylum Streptophyta; class Magnoliopsida; order Malvales; family Malvaceae; genus Gossypium; species Gossypium sturtianum. The sequence continues at coordinate 89,918,292 of CM046949.1, forward strand.
AAGAAAGTCAAGCTTGCTACCATAGAATTCTCCGATTACGCCATCATTTGGTGGGACCAACTTAAGACAAGCCGGAGAAGGAACGGAGAGTGACCTATTTCCACTTGGACTGAAATGAAAGCTATAATGTGGAAGCACTTTATTCCTGCCTATTATCACCGGGAACTGTATCAAAGATTACAAAATTTCACCTAAGACAGCCGGAGCATTGAAGATTATTACAAAGAATGGAGGTGGCCATGATTCGAGCCGATATCGAGGAAGATCGAGAGGCAACCATGGCAAGGTTCCTTGCTGGGTTAAATCGAGACATCGCCAACGTGGTAGAGTTGCAACACTATGTCAAAATTGTAGACATGGTCCATATGGCGATCAAAGTGAAAAAACAGTTGAAGTAGAAGGGAGCCACCCGACCCTTTTTCAATTCCACTACAACTACAAAGTGGGGACAAGGAGCCAGCAAAGGGGAAACCCCCATTCGAGCTAAAAAAACCCGTGGGAACCACAAAATCTAATCAGCCTAGTGGTAAAATGAGCAAAGGTAAGAATGAGCTTGTTTCTAATCGATCGTGGGATATAAAGTGTTTTAAGTGCCAAGGGAGGGAACACATTGCTAGTCAATTTCCCAATCGAAGAGTTATGGTGGTTAGGGCCGATGATGAAATTGAATCCGAGAAAGAAAAGGAGGAAGAGCCCGAAGCATCCACTGAAAAGGAAGAAGACTTAGAATACACCGTGGAGGGAGAAACTCTTGTCATCAAATGGAGTTTGAGTCTTCAAAGTACCGAAAATGAGCAAAAAAGAGAGAACATATTCCACACTCGTTGCCATGTCCAAGACAAGGTGTGTAGTATGATAATTGATGGAGGAAGCTGCACGAATGTTGCGAGTAGCATGCTGGTGGAGAAACTCGGCCTAGCAATGGCCAAACACCCTAATCCTTATAAGTTGCAATGGCTCAACGATGGCGGAGAACTCAAGGTTATTAAGCAAGCTATTGTTGCATTTTCCATTGGCAAGTACCATGACGAGGTAGTGTGTGATGTGGTGTCGATGCACGCTGGCCATCTACTTTTGGGAAGACCGTGGCAATTCGATCGATATGTACTCTATGATGGCTATACTAATCGATATACATTTAAACACTTACAAAAAAATGTAATGTTAGCACCCCTCACCCCAAAACAAGTGTATGAGGACCAACTTAAATTGAAAAATGTGTGGAAAAATCAAGAGAAAAAGAGCAAGAAAAAAAATGAGACGGAAAAAGAAGAGAGAACAGAAAAAAGAAAGGAAACATAGAGATAAAAACGAGAGGAAAAAGTGAATAGAGTGATTCAAAAACTTGAGCGAAAAAAGAAAGACAAAAAGAGAATGAAGTTGAAATTTTGAGTGTTTAAGCGAAAGAACGAGAAGTGCGAAAGTTGCTCTTACTAAAACAGCCCATTATTGTACTCATGTACAAGGAAGGATTATTTGAAACTAATGAACTTGATGACACTCTACCCTCTTCGATTGTGTCTTTATTGTAGGAATTTGAAGATGTGTTTCCGGAGGAAGTTCCAAGTGGACTACCGCCTATTTGAGGCATAGAACACCAAATTGACTTCGTGCCCGAATCCACGATTCCAAACCGACCAGCATACGGAGTAACCCCGAGAAGACTAAAGAATTGCAAAGGCAAGTAACTGAATGTATGGAAAAGGGATATATCCGAGTGACTTTGAGTTCATGCACTGTACCTGTTCTCTTGGTGCTAAAAAAAAGATGGTTCTTGGCCATGTGTGTGGATTGCCGAGCAATCAACAAAATTACTGTCAAGTATAGGCATCCTATTCCTCGTCTTGACGACATGCTGGATGAGCTAAGTGGAGCTCAACTCTTCTCCAAAATCGACCTCAAAAGTGGATATCATTAGATTCGAATGAGGAAAGGAGACGAGTGGAAAACAGCGTTCAAGACCAATTATGGGTTATATGAATGGTTGGTTATGCCTTTCGATCTAACTAACGCACCGAGTATGTTCATGCGTTTAATGAATTATGTACTTCGTGCCTACATTGGTAAGTTTTGTGTGGTTTATTTTGATGACATTTTGATATATAGCAAGTCTTTGGAGGACTACATTTAACATTTAAAATCGGTATTGGAAGTATTGCATAAGGAAACTCTTTTTGTTAATCTTAAAAAATGTTCTTCCTGTACTAATAAAGTTGTTTTCTTAGGATTTGTGGTGAGTGCGAAAGGACTTGAAGTCGACAAAGAGAAGGTCAAAGCAATTCAAGAATGGCCACGCCCTACAAGTATTAGCCAAGTAAGGAGATTCCATGGACTCGCAAGTTTGTATAGAAGGTTCATACCTAACTTTAGTACTTTGGCTGCTCCTTTGACGGGAATCATAAAGAAAAACTCAAATTTCAATTGGAGAGAGGAGCAAGAGAATTCTTTTAAGAAAATTAAGGATTGTTTGACTAACGCACCTTTATTGTCATTGCCTGACTTTAACAAAACCTTCGAGATTGAGTTTGATGCTTCAGGAGTGGGAATTGGAGTTGTCTTAACCCAAGGTGGGCGTCCCATAGCCTATTTCAGCGAGAAACTTAACGGAGCCACTCTCAACTATCCGACATATGACAAAGAAATGTATGTGCTGATTCGGGCGTTGGAGACATGGCAACATTACCTTTGGCCTAAGGAGTTCGTTATCCACACTGATCACGAAGCTTTAAAACACCTTAAGGGACAAAACAAGCTGAACAAATGACATACTAAGTGGGTTGAGTTCCTTGAGTCATTTCCCTATATGATTAAGTACAAGAAAGGTAAAGAGAATATAGTTGCTGATGTGTTGTCAAGAAGGTATGCCCTCCTTAGTCATTTAGAGTCTAAATTGCTTGGTTTTGCTCATTTAAAAGATCTCTATGAAAATGATGTTGATTTTGGTGAAGTATATAAGGCTTGTGCGCAAGGTGCTTTTGAAAGGTATTATAGACATGAAGGCTACCTATTCCGAGAAGGTAAGCTGTGCGTACCACAAGGATCTGTTCAGGAAGTGCTTGTAAACGAGGCACATAGTGGAGGTCTCATGGGCCATTTTGGAGTAGCTAAGACCTTAGCTATTCTTCAAGAACATTTCTATTGGCCGAAGATGAAGCGCAATGTGACAAGAGTGTGTGAACATTGCATTGCTTGCAAGAAGGCCAAATCATGAATAAAACCACATGGACTGTATACACCATTGCCAATACCCGAAGAACCTTGGGTTGACATATCCATAGACTTTGTTTTAGGACTTCCTAGAACCAAAATCAGGAAGGATTCTATTTTCGTAGTTGTAGATCGATTCTCTAAGATGGCTCATTTCATTGCCTGTCATAAAACTGACAATGCCTTGAATATTGCTAACTTGTTTTTCAGAGAAGTAGTTCGGTTGCATGGAGTTCCAAGGACTATTGTTTCTGATCGAGATGCAAAGTTCCTTAGTCATTTTTGGAGGACTTTGTGGGGAAAACTCGGCACTAAACTTTTGCTTTCTACAACGTGCCACCCACAAACGGATGGTCAAACGGAGGTTGTAAATTGAGTTCTATCAACTTTGCTAAGAGCCATCATTAAGAAGAATTTGAAGATATGGGAGGAATGCTTGCCACACATTGAATTTGTTAACAATTGTTTAGTCCATTCAGCCACCAAGCATTCCCCATTAGAAGTTGTCTATGGGTTCAATCCTCTAACTCCTTTAGACTTAATTCCCTTACCTTCTAACCAACTTGTGAATGTAGATGGCAAACAGATGGTTGAGTACGTAAAGCAACTACATCAATGAGTGAGGGAAAATATAGAGAAAAGAACCAAACAATATACGAGTAAAACCAACAAGGGACACAAGCGAGTGGTCTTCAAACCCGGAGATTGGGTTTGGATTCATATGCGCAAGGAGAGGTTCCAGGCACAAAGAAGGTCCAAGTTGCTGCCACGGGGCGATGGTCCTTTTCAAGTGTTGGAAAGGATCAACGATAACTCATATAAGTTAGACCTTCCAGGTGAGTATAGTGTTAGTGCTAACTTTAACGTGTCTAATCTATCTCCTTATTATGTAGGTGACGATTTGAGGACAAATCGCTTTGAAGAGGGAGGGGATGATGCGATCATGACCAAGGCTGCTGCTGTCAAACCTATTGAGCTTCCCCTAGGGCCGATCACTCGTGCACGAGCCAAGAAATTCAAAGAAGTCATCTCGTGCTATATTGACCGAATTTAGGGAGATAAAGTTGCGGGCCTCATCGATCAGTCATGGACTACTTCTTCATGCGTTCCATTCAGCTTGCTCAAAGCTGAATTTTAGTTTTAACTTTGCTATGTTTGGTTGCTGGAATTAGACTAATAATTTATTTTAGTTAATTATAGTTTGAGTCTTTAATGTGTCTTAAGTTTATTACTGTGTGTTATTTAGTACAGCATTTTAATGTGTCCAGATTAAGACATCATTTTACTTAAGTTTGCATAGTAAATTATGACATGCATTATGTAACTCCCATGTTAGTTAAAGTTTGCATCATTAAATTAAGTCATGTATTAAGTAACTCATTTATTCATTTAGTTTACATATTAAGCCACGCATTTAAGCATCTTAGTTGTTTGAGTTTGTTTATATAAGTATGTTATTTAATTTGGCTGTTACTTTTTAATGCAGAAGTTATAGTGTGTTTAATTTTTCTTAAATAATTTAATTGTGTGTTTAATAGTTTGTTGTAGGAAATTACAAAAGGCTGGTTACATATTTTAAAGCTACAATAGGGTTGTTCGTTTGCTAAGAAGAATCAAATGCTGTCACATTCAAATGACTATTCAGTTTTGCCATGAAAGAGTGTGCATTTGGTCACTTATTTGCCGATGCATTAAGGGAACGTTTTTGGTGGATATTGAAGCACTCAAAGCTCATTATGGTGGCTTTTGAAATGGACCAAGAGTGACTCTTCAAGTCTGATAAGTTTTTGGAGTCTTTATCATTCATTATGACGCCATTAAAAGAGGAAGTTACACAAGCTTTATGATTCGGTTACAAGGGAGCTGAAGGGACATCAACTAAGCACAATAAGAACACATTAAGTCTTCATTAATGGATAGAGTCATGCCTTTTCATCTACACCAGGATCAAATAAAGAGACATGACCATTGGATTTCCTACATGAGTTTAAAACGAAATTAAAGCTTGTAATACCCTTAGTTAATTGCTGAAAGGTGAAAGGTCACAAATAGGCATTCGAATAGTCATAATAGTGCCTATAAATAGATTGTAAGAAGACAATATTTTGGTTAGAAAACTTTTGATCATTTTATGAATTATATGATATTGGTGAGTGTTCAACTCCCTTGGTTCTCTCTTGAATCCATTGACTTATCAAAACTTTCTTGTGGCTTCAATCTTGTCATTTTCTGAACTCATCACTCTTCCAAAGTGTGGCGTTCAACCTTATACCATTGGTTACTATCTTCCATAGATAGTGGGTCACAATTAGCTATCAACTCCATTTTGAGCTACTATAAGATTTGGGTCAATATTGTCTATAATATTGGTTCTATCTTTAGCCTTGAAACCGAAACCTTTCTTATATCTTTAAACACTTAAAACCATTTTCTTGTTTTCCAGCAAACTTGCTCTTTTACAACCTACTTCGAAAACGTCAATTCATACTTCTTAATTTTACGATCGGGCAAACAAACGACTCAAATCAAATCACGAGAACAAGTTCGTATCATTTTCTTACGTTTACTTAAAATCAATAAATTGTGTTATTCGAGTCTTTTATTGACCTTAGGGGTCGAATGAGGCCTAAAGGTGAGCTAATATACTTTGTAAGTGTGCTAGAGACCATTAAAAGGTGTATTAACTCAATATTGGTCACTAGGTTGCAACACGGAGCATGGGATGTCGCAACATAGGGAGCAAAATAAGAAAAATCCAAGACTGTCTTCAATGTCTCAACATAGCCTGAGGATGTCGCGACATACCCCTGAAGACACCTTGAAGCTGAGCATACTGCCATCGATGTCCGACACAGGATCTGGTGTGACGCGACATCACATCTGTACAGGAAATTAATACAAGCCAGGGGTATTTTGGTCTGCACAATCCAACTTTAAGCTCGAAAATGCCAGCTGACCTAAGGTTAAGGATGATGGCCATTCTAAGTCTATAAATAAGCTCAGCTAACACATGTTATAGACACCCTTTTTGCTATTGTATAATTTTCTCTTTAATTTTAGTCTTTAGTTTTTCCATACTCTTATGTTTTAGATTTTATTCTAGTTCTTGTTATTTACTTTTGGGGAGAAATCAGATTCTGGAATTATTCTCAAACTCTATGAGGATTCTGTGCTTAAATTCAATACAATCAAGCTTCGTCTAAAATTTATTCTTGAAATTGTTCTTTATGTTCATTCTTTCATTCAAGTTTATATTGTTTACTAGATCCATGAGCAACTAATCCTCCTGTGGGAGATTAGAAAGTGCAAGTATGAATAATTAATTATTTTGTAGGGATTTCTTAACAGATCAGCTGTTCAGGAAAGAAAGAACCTAAAATCCTAAGCCTGACAACCCTAGAAAGTTACCAAGGTGGGAATTAACCAAAATTTGGTATGCCCTATCTGTGAACACCTTAACCCTGAACCAGTCTGGACTGTGAGGTCGAAAAATAAGTAGTTCTTGCTAACTCAATATTTCAGTGGACGTATCAGAAGATCATGCTGGGGTATTGACTAGTTGATTGAACAAGAAAACCCAAGATGACTGTTGATTAAGATTACTAAAGCGAGATAATCACCCATGCCCAGATTTGATGTACATTTTCTTATTTGATTTCTTGCTTTTCATTTATTTAATTTTCTTTTATGTCCTTGCTTATTATTAGTATAGTTTATTAAAAGCCCTTCTTTTAATCTTTCGTACTATAATTCGATTAAGTATTAATTAGATCTATTTGTGTTTAAAGTAGAATTAATCTAGTACTTGCCTCCCTTGGGTACGATCATTGGAGTACTTACCTACTCCATTGTAACTATATTATAACCTGACTCATATACTTACGGATACCGCTTTTTCACATATTTTGTACAGGATTTCTAATATCGACGTTGGTGCGCTCGGAGGTGATCACATGTCCCAAAAAAGGAAATAGGAAGATCAACATGACTCATCATTGATTGAACCATGTCTAACAGTGTTCGATTTCTCCTTTCAGAAACTTCATTCCATTATGGAGTACTAGGAGGTGTAAGTTGTGAGATAATCCCACATTCCTTCAAAAACTCATCAAACTCTAAGCTTAAGTATTCTCCTGCTTGATTTAATTGAAGTGTCTTAATACTTTTGCCTAGTTGGTTAAGTAATTCATTCTTAAATTCCTTGAACTTTTCAAGGGCTGCATATTTATATCACATAAGATAAATATACCCATATCTACTAAACTCGTCAGTGAAAGTAATGAAGTATTGAAAACCTTCCCTGACTTGTGTATTCATTAGTCCACATGCATCACTATGTATTAAGCCCAACAAATCATTAGATCGCTCACTTTTACTATTAAAATGGGATTTAGTCAACTTACCCAACAAGCAAGACTCACATATATCAAATTGTTCGAAAACAAAAGAATCCAAAAATCCATCTTTATGGAGCTTTGATATGTGCTTCTCACTTATATGGCCCAAGCGATAATGCCAAAGATAAGTTTAATTAAAGTTATTTATTTTTTATCTTTTAGTATTTATGTTATAAATGGGCATATCTTGATCTAAAATGTAGAGGTCATTTACTAATTGTGTGGAGCCATAGTAAACATTATCTCAAAACCAATTTTGTGTAAACAAGAAATTGAAATAATGTTTCTAGTTAAACTGGGCACTTAATAACAATCCTCCAAACATAAATCAAGTCCACTAGGCAAGGATAAAATATGTGTTCCTACAGCTAATGCAGCAACTCTTGCTCTATTTGCAACTCGTAAGCCCACATCTCCTTTAGCCAGATTCCTACTCATTTGTTGCCCCTATACAGAAGTATAAATATGAGAACCACAACCGGTATCTAATACCCAAGAAGTAGGTGTTGATAAATTAATATCAATAACATAAATACCTGAAGCAGATGCTCTACTTTCCTTTGCCTTCTTGACCTCTTCAAGGTAAATAGGGTAGTTCCTCTTCCAATGATCGGTCTCACTACAATGGAAATAATTTCCTTCCTTAGCATATTCCTCCTTTAGGTTTTAATGTAGTCTTTCCTTTATTGGGTTTGGCCTTGCCATTGTCTTTAGGCTTTGCCTTAGCCTTAGGCTTTCTTTTGCCCTTGTCCTTGTGGACCATCATAACGGGCTTAGGTCCAACCTTTTTCATGTTACTTTTAATAGTTCTCAACATGTTGAGTAACTGTGGCAGAGTCTTATTAATTTCATTCATGTTGAAATTAAGGACAAATTTGCTAAAACTATCCAGCAACGATTGTAGGATAACATCAGTGGTTGATTCCTCACCTAGAGGGAATCCAAATTTTTTAACACTTTCAATATAGTCTATCATCTTGACAATATGAGTTCCCAAAGGAGTTCCGTCTACCATTTTGCATCGAAACAGAGATTTAGAGGTCTCGTACCTCTCTTAACGTGTTTTCCCCTCATATATGTCTTTGAGGTGCTAGATTGTATCATATGCAACCATATCCTCATGTTGCTTTTGAAGCTCAGGAGTCATGGTGGCAAGCATTAGACGTCTTATGTCTATCATGTCATCGAGATGCTTCTTATAACATCCCGTTTTCAGTGAAATCAAAATAATGATTTTGGGACCACAAATTTGACGTGAAAATATTTATTTTATTATTATTTTCATGTCTACAGCATGCTAGTATTATCGTATAAAAATTTTGTTAAGAAATTTTACCGTTTGCATGCTTAATTCGGTAAAAAGGACTAATTTGCAAAAGTTGCAAAACTTGAGTTCTATAAGCTAAAGGGAATTAATAGCTGTGAAATTATATGTTTAGAGGTTTTATGTTGTAAATAAACCATTGATATTTTGAGTCGACAATTATGGCCGTTAAAAAGAAATTTTAAAGGTTTAATTATAAGGTTATTTTAGTAAATTAATAAATAAATTAATAAATACATGTTAGTAAAATAATTAAAAAACAAAGGTCATCATCTTTCTATGTTCATCATCAACCGAAATTAGGCTTAATAAAAGCCATTGAATAAGCTTTAACACTTTTCCATCTCTCATAGCCTGCATGGTATGATTTTTCATCCCATTTTTAATGATTTCTATGTTTTTGGAGTCGTCGTAGCTTAATCTAGCTAGCCCAAGGACTAATTTGCAAAACTGTTAAAAGAATAGGGTTTTTCCATGAATGAATACATGTTGTTGTGATGTTTAATGGAAGAAAATGAACCTTTGTTGTTAGATAAACAACTTTTGTAAAGTGAATTTTGTAGAAAATGTCAATTAGGGGTTAAATTGGAAAATGTGAAATATTCATGGTGTAATTTGTGAAATAATGAATTGTATGAGTTGATAGGGACCTATATGAAATTCGGCTAGCATGGGTTAGTGATGAAATTCATTTTACGAGCATAAGGACTAAATTGTAAAGAAATCAAAACATTAGGGGTGTTACACTTCTTATAAGTTTCCTTGTCAGCTTTAGAGGCACTAGCTGCTGGTTCATTAAGAACAAATTCTTCAATGAAATATGATTTTCATTCTTGTTTGAGGACAATCCTCAAGTTACAGAACTAATTAAGGAAGTTCGAGCCAATTAACTTGTCCTTCTTAAGGATAGATCGTAATGATAAGGAGTTTGAGTTGTTTCTCATAATAAATCTACAGTAATAAAACATGCTCATGAGTAAATTTACCAAGTTTATTATAATCATTAAAAGGACTTTATTAAATGATGCTCCCACTATTTTATTCACAATTAATAACCATTATTAATTTCAAAAAATCCTTTTTCTAAAGTTTTTCTAGTGGGTGAGGATCCATATTTCACCTCCTCTTAAGTCAGCTTTAGCTTTTCTCTCAAGATTAGGTTATTTAGGTAAGCAACACTTGCTAATTACATCATATGTAACTCATTATTTGGTGGACAACTCTTGTTCCAATCATCTCATGATTATCCAAATCTATTGCCACTAGGTTTCTAATCCTATTAGAGTAACCTAGTTAAGTTATTAATCAATATTATAACTGACGAATATCACTTGCTTAATCTTCAGTTTGACCAAGATAAATACAAGTACTTTACTTTAGCAAAACTCATGTTGTATAAATATTGTAACACCCCTTACCTTTATTCTACGCCGGAACCGGGCTCGAGGCATTACCAAAATAAAACCACTTGATTGCCACTTAGGCTCAACGTGACTACTCTCCTTAAGTCACCAAAACAACCTTATTCTCGACTTACGAGGCCTTATTCATACACACGAGGGCTCTCGAGACCATATCAAAAACTCTTACGAATTTAAAATTTTTCCATCCCAACAGGGCCACACGCCCGTGTGTAGTCACACACGCCCATGTTCACAAACCATGCACAAAACTCAAGCATTCTGCCAAAGTCCCACGGCTAGGGCACACGCCCGTGCTCTCCACCCGTGGTGAACATCGACTACTTTACATGGCCTAAAGCCTGAACACACGCCCGTGTGGCTGGCCCGTGGCCTATAACACTCGAATCGCCAAAGTGACACGGCCAAGTCACACGCCCGTGGTGGCTGGCCGTGTGTCACATGGCCTAGACACATGCCCGTGTGTCTATCCACATGGACAAGAACAAAGCTATTTGCTAAGCTCTTCTCACCCTTCTAACTCATACAACATGTATACATTCAACTCATCCACAATCAACTCATATTGTAACATAATCTTACATGGATAACTACATCTTTTCATATAATAAGTTAGCCATCAACCATGGCATTATACAAAATAGATTATCCATCTAAAGGCCAACACATCTTAGCCATTACAACAAAACTCACTAACTTGTCTAGCCTCTATACATGCCATATACAAAACATTAAGTCTAATGTACCAAAGTGTGCTGATAGTGTGGGCGATCTTCCGATTAATCCGCGTATCACGATTCAATCCTTTTTCTCTATAAGACAAGGGAAAAGAAAGGAGTAAGCTTTGAGCTTAGTAAGTTTACACATAAACAATTTAAGCATTCTAGTATAAGCTAAACAACAATTAGCATTATACTAACATATGTAATTCACATCCACTACTATGCTTACTCTTTCTATCCCTTACCACATCTCCAACACATCATGAGTCACATACTCATAATCATTGACATGCGCCCCTGCACTCAATATCACATTTACTCAAAATACAACACATCATTATTTCTCAATAATACATCTACACAGCTAAATTACTCGGTGGTTTTGCACTTAGCCCACAATAATCAGATCATAAGGTAGTATCGCACATAGCCTACCACAAAGGATAACTATAGTGATTCTGCACATAGCTCACTAAATAATATGCTTAACAATAGTATTGCACACAGCCCATCATTGTTAAGTATCAAGTTGGTATCGCACTTAGCCCACCTTCAAGCATTATCACTACACATTCACATGTCTACTTTGTAATATGTTCATCCATTCACAACTACTATCTCATTCATTCCACTAGAACCGAATAGTTTCTCAATCATGCTACATACTAACTAGCATTAACAATGTATGCGCATAAATGCATCGTTTATACGTAAACTTACCTCGGTACTCAAAAGTATGGAGGTGTGCAATTTAGTCCACGACCTTGCCCTTGCCTCGGTTATGATCTGGGCTTCATCTTTCTTGATCTATAATGATAAATCAACCCGTTCAATACACACATTGACTAAATTGACCCTTATATCATACTTTAGCAAAATTACCATTTTGCCCCTAAACTTTCTCATATTTACACTTTTGTCCCAAGGCTCGTAAAGTGATTTTCATTCAACTTTCTAGCCTTTCATGCTTATCCGAATCATTTACTCAACTAAAGCAATCATCAATTCTCACTAAATCACTCATGTATGACCAATCTCAAGACTTTCACAAACTAGTCCCTACATGCATTTTTCATGGAATTCACTTAGCAAAAGATGTTTCTACTACATCAAGCTTTCATATTCTTCCATAAAACATCAAAATACATGCATGTCATACATGGGTACATTTTTGAACATCAATCCTAGCTCAACATATAGCTAAAAATAGCTTACTCATGTTACCAGGACTTCAAAAATACGAAGAATATCAAAAATGGGGCTTGGATGCACTTACTAGCAAGCTTGAAAAATTCAAGAGCCCTAACAATGGCTTCTTGAAAGTTTCGGCAGCTTGGAGAAGAAGATGAATGAAATTTTGTCATTTTTTTCTCTTTTTAATCACTTAATTGTTAAATGACCAAAATGCCCCTTCTCACTAAACTTTCCAATATCATCCACTCATGCCCATTTTTGTCAAAAATTTAGAATTTGGGAAAATTACTATTTAAGGACCTCTAATTGATAATCCAAAGCTATTTCATACAATTAGCTTCTAGAATCTCACATTTTGCAACTTTTGCAATTTAGTCCTTTTGGATAATTCAACCGTAATTTAACAAAATTGCTTCATGAAACTTCCACACTAACATGTAAGCATGGCATAAACCTCAAAACTCATACATATACCTCAGATTTGTGGTCTCGCACCACTATTCTGACTAAGCCCTAAATCAAGATATTACAAATATTGGAAGGAAATCTTAACTTAATATTTTATTGAGGGTATTTAGAAAATTCATCTCACCATTAATGGTCAACATTAGTCCAATTAGTCTTTTAATTTATCTTATCAATTTTCAATAATATGTATGCTAACATATCATCCATTGTATCTCATATATGAATAATATAAATTAGTAAATAAATGCAATAGTTATAGCCAATAAAACTAAGGTGGTTCCTCTCAAGCCAATGGGAGAACAGAAAGGAATCCTAAATATGCAAGTCTCTTCTCAAGCTTTTTTTCCACTTTAGGTAGCTCAACCTTCATCTCCCCTAGTTTGCAATAGCTAGTACAATTTACAATTATAGAAACTCAGTTTACATACCAGGGATTAGGATGAGAAGAGAAATACAAGAGAAAAATAGAAAGGCACAATACGCAAGCCTTATTTATAAGATTACAACATTTGTAAATTATAAATCAAATGGGCTATTGGGCTATAACTATACATTTCCAACCAATGTGCAAATCAATCATAGCAAATATCATATGATATGTATTTATTCAATCGCTTATTCATGTGAATAACAAAAATGTCCCTACAATTAATGTTGCGTACAGGGGTCCCGCAGCCCAGACAACAGGCAGAATGTAACAAAAACATCACCATTTGACAATTTTTATCAAAAACAAAATATTTTTAGGATTTCAATCTAAGAGGCTTCTTACTGGAACAGTTTTTTATTCCTTTTTCAAATGTTACTAGCAAGTTAACTATTAACTTCGAATAACAAAAACCCCACCGTCCCAAGACAAATTCGTTAATGTTTAACAAATAATATATAAGACCCAATAGACATAAAAATAAATGATTAACATTTAATCAATGATTGAGAGGAACATATTATCACATAGGTTTAACAGATTAATCATACAAGGTTTATTAAGCAGATTGCATGTATCTTATATACATAAAACAAATCGAGCACATCAAATCATATGGCATGTATCTCATAAAATTGCATCAACAAATCAATTTAATCCTAAATTCGTATCGTACAAGTGACTTTGATACCACTATTGGAATGTCGGTACGCCCTATGGCGCAGCAGAAAAAAATTCTGACGATCATCAATCATGGATCCAAGTACGAGGAACGAATTGAATTGAAACAAGGTTAAATATATACCTTTTTCTATTTCATCCCCTTGCACGATGTCGATCCTAGGCTGCAACAAAATTGTCGCGACCATTTTCAATATTTTTTTTCTTTGAACCGCTTATTGAACAAACAACAAAATCTTATTGAACTGCTCAGAGAGAATTGACGAAATTTGCCACTAGACCATTTTCAATATTTTTTTTTCTTTAGTAACACATCCCAAAGTTAGGGATTCAATTCCTTTTATTTAACATCACATAAAAAAACAAAATTATCCCTTTAGAGAAACAAATGGAAAGTATTAAAACATCATATCCTTTCCAGAAGAATATTAACTTTCATGTTTTAATCTTTGATCGAAATTATTATTTATTTAAATATTTCGGTAAACTATATTTAGTTAATATTTTTTATATGAATAAAATTCATATATTTATTTTAACTATGTTCTCTATGTTTGTACAACAAGTTTGTACATATAATGCGTTCAATATTTAACTATCAAATTAAATTCATTCAATAATTAATTTAATTCATGTGACAACTAAACATAATACAAACTGCATTTGGATTCTGTTCGCTTCAACCATAGGGTGACACTCTATAGGCTCTTCTAACGTTAGTAGTAATACTAGAACATTTCTAATGTTACAAGCAATGAAGGGCATCTAGCAATGCATCATTACTACCCAAGTTACAAGAAATCCTGATTCAACATAATCTTTCTGTGATAAATTTTCCATGTATTATATCCTTTTATAATTTACATCTAAATTAGGAACAAGTCATGGAATAGTCACACTTGTATAGTCCAATCTCATATTTCTTGATATTTCGAATAGACTACAATAAACAAATAAGTGTGATATCTCATATTAATGGCCATGCATTACTAGTCTCACTCCATCAAGTCTCATTCCTAGTCTCATATAAACAAAATGGGTATGTGATTACAATCATCTTATGATTGGCCTTTGGGCATACTCTAACACGATCCTCATAGGCCATTTCAACCATCCACTCTTAATCATGTTGTCTCCCACTATGGAACCAGTCGATTGTAATCTAACTAAATTTGAATTAGAATCCAACTATTCACAATTCAACCACTAAAACTTTCAAATTTCCTGACGAAGTCCAACAATTTGATATTTTGGCTTGGGTTTGTATGAAGTTCATCAAGAAGTTTTTTTTTTTTTGGCTCAAAATAGCTACTAAGGTTCTATGAATAAGATTAGCTTTTTGGCTCTGGGTTATACCAAACAATGCCTTAGGTCATCCATAGGTATCTCAATATTCACAAATTTAATCAATCAAATAATCACAAATTTAACTATTTGTCATACATACTAGCATGCTCGTTTCTCTGTATTTTCTATCATTTGGTATATTTAATTACTTAATGCTTATTTACAGTGTAATATATAGAACTTAGTAGTCTAGTAATTGAAAATTTAAAATCATTCACTATCATGCCGAATTTACAGTAAATATAATCAACCTATATACATACTCCAAACCAATCACTTGTATTTCTACAAGCTCAAGCACACTTTGACAAGAAAAATAAAAGAAAAAGCATAAAACAAAATAAGTAAAATTCCCTACCAAAATTTCTCATGTGTAACACCCCTAACCCGCATCCGTCGCCGAACGAGGGTTAAGAGGCATTACCAGACATATCGGAACATATCGCAAACATTTTACTAACATCAAACATTCACAACCATTCCATAACTAAATATACACATAGAGTCCCTTTAGAAAGTCTACGAGACCTTAAACATGCTTTAAAGAAGGTTCGGGACTAAACCGATCTCAAGCGAAAACTTTACAGAACTAAGAAAATTTTTCTTTCAAACAGGGCACATGTAACACCCCAAACCCGGTCAATACACCACGACCGAATCTGGTATGTTACGGGGAAAACGTACTTGAGAGGTTTAGGTTTTTCGTTTAAAAGCAGGATGTAAACACTTCACTATCTAGGGTATTTGAAGAAAATTTGAGTAGGCTTGTTTGAAATCAGGTGGTGTATTCAGAAAACCCAAAAAAAAAATTTTGAAAGCTTAACCAAAAGATGTAGTTAAAACGAGTTTATTCCATTTCATTATTCAAATAGTTTCTTAGTGTTACTTAAGACATTTTAACTTGGTAGAAAATCGAGTTTTGATTTGGAAATCGTTTGAGTTTCTAATGCAAGTCATGGTGAGATACCCGACGGTATAGTTTAAAACACTTTGCGTTATAGTTTTTAAATCATTGTCTTTCCAAATTTTAGTAAAATTTCAACCCACTTATTTTGTTAAGGCATATTAAAGTCTATTTAAAGCATAAACATCATAAAGCATAATTTAAAGGCCTTTTACAATCCAAAACAAAACCCAAATAATAAAAAAAAACAAGCTAAAGTACCCAAATTATAAAGTCTGAGTAAAACTTTATTAAGCGTGGCATGAGCACCCCGAGTCCATCCCGGCTCCATGTCCGCGTCTAAGTGTCACCTGAAATGTCAAAGGAGAGGGTGAGTCGAATGACTCAGTGCATAAATCCCGCTCCCGATAAAACAACATGCTAACACACATCATACATAGCAACATGATTAATGCAACCCGATCCTAACCATCCATATCGCCTTTTCTACCCCGTGTGGTACCAAACCACTGGTGGTGCCAAACCACCGGTGACCCAAAGTCACGATATCCATAAGTGTGGTGCCAAACCACTTTGGTGACCCAAAGTCACGAATAATCCAATGATGGGGCCAACCCATCGTGTGATACCAAATCACTGCGAGACGATCCCATATCTCAAAGTGGGGCCAACCCACGGTGGTGTGTTAACCACGAGGATGAGTCGCAATGAGGTGCCAAACCTCCGGTGTCCCAAAGACACAGTGTGATACCAAATCACCGGTGACCGCATCCACAAATCCGATGATGGGGCCAACCCATCGTGTGATACCAAATCACTAGCGACGATCCCATATCTCAAAGTGGGGCCAACCCACGGTGGTGTTAACCACGGGGACGAGTCGCAATGAGGTGCCAAACCTCTGGTGTCCCAAAGACACAAATGTGATACCAAATCACCGTGACCGCGATCACAAATCCGATGATGGGGCCAACCCATCGTGTGATACCAAATCACTAGCGCATTTATCCCATATCTCAAAGTGGGGCCAACCCACGGTGGTGTTAACCACGTGGACGAGTCGCAATGAGGTGCCAAACCTCTGGTGTCCCAAAGACACAAATGTGATACCAAATCACCGGTGACCAAGTCACAAAATCAATCGTGGTACCAAACCACCGGAGGTGCCAAACCTCTGTGTCCCAAAGACACAAAGTGTCCCAAAGACACGGATATCATCATCCTCCCTCCACTCATATCACCCATCATCATGCCATACTCATGTGATCATGCATCTCATACAAGTCATGCATATCATGCCAACATGCCAAGCATTATATCTCATAGCATACATAACATAGATCATAATATTGAGTATACATCAAGAGAACTCGTAATGCTACTGGACTTACCCGATCCGTACATATACCCCACTTGGGTACCAATTAATCCATCATAATGTTTTGGTTTTACAAAGCAATTAGAGTTATTAATAATATTACTAAGTATGGGTGTGTTAGTTACACACCTGGAAAACAACAGCCTTAAACCCCTCGAACAGATCTAAGCCCCCTTGATTAACTTGCTCCTATAATCGGCCAAATAAGAGCATTAGACAACTTATCACATTCGGCCAAGACCATCTAACCCCAAAAGAATCCATATCAAACCCTCACCTTTAAACTTGATTTGGTTTCCCACCAAATCTCGAATCAAGCAGTGATTCCCCTTGACAATCAGCCAACCCCTAAAAGAGAACAGTTAAACTTTAATGTTCTTGACTTAATCGAAACCAAAAGATTGAACGATTAATGATAATACCAATCACTTACCACAACCACTCGCTACTAATCGGTTAAAAGAGTCAAAACTCTTCTTGGTTACTTTTCAATATCCAAAGACCCTATCACAAGATGATTAACAAAAGGTTAATACCCTTTCAACCACAACCAATCATGAGCTTTTAATCCAACCGAATTCAACATAGAACTAGAGAAGATGGACATGGCCATTTGGCCAAACACTTACCCCTTCCAATCGAAAAGAAAACAAGAACCCAACACGATTACCACCCTTCTAATATTCGCCACCAAGGAACTACTAAGAGAGAGGAGAGTTTCACCAAGAGGAATAGAAGGAACAAATGGAGACAAACGGCTTGAGCTTTGAACAAAAGACAAGAATAAAAGATAAGTAGAGAGTGGGGACTTTCAGTTTGAAAGCAAATAGGTGAAGAAAGTGTTTTGGAAGATAAGATTCGGCTACCAAAGTTTCAAGAAGAGAAAAAGAATGTTTGAGAAGAGAGAGCTTCGGCTTGCACAATTGAACAAAAGAAAAAATAGTTTCGGCACAAAGAAATGGGAAGATGAATGGAGAATTCGGCTTCACAAATGAACCAAGGAAAAGGAGATGAAGAGGAGGATACTCGGCTACCAAATGAACACCAAAGATCAAAGATATTTCGCCGCTTTTTAGGAGTGTGGTATTTCGGTTTTCAAAAGCAAAAAGAATGAGAGAAAACTCTTTGAGAAAATCGGCTTGTTTGACAAAATGAGAGAACTTTTGCTTACCAATTACTTTTGGCCGAAAATGCACAAGGTAGAAAGTGCATTTCGGCACATCCCTCTTCCACACTAAGCCGTCCACTCCCCACTCCAAACACCCAAAAATTCGGCCAATATCCTCCATTCACTCACCACCACTCCTTCAAACATGTTTGACCAAGTCTTCCTCCTAAAATCCTCATCACCCTCCATTTGAATGGGAAGACCAAGTCCAAAGTAGAATTCTAATTGCCTTCTACCTCTCCTCCATGCCGTCCAAAATGGGAACCAAAATGGGGACTCTGCGACTTGAACACGGATCTCTCCCCCTTGTAGATGACGCCACCCTCAAGCTCCAAGTGGCACATGCCTTGCCACTTTGGCGACTCCTCATTTGTGCAACAAAACACCAAATAAAATACATATCCCTCGGCTCCATCAGCTCCTCCTCCTATAAAGCCTAAGAATAAAAAAATTTTCCTACCTACTCAGTGCACACTCCTAGCCTACAATTAAGCCCCGACACTACACAAACAAAGAACACAAAGACACCAACACATGCAATATCATGCAACAATAAAATAGCCCCTAACCCGGATATTACGCTTCTACCTCCTTAAAATAATTTCGGCCTCAAATTACTCGATCAAAAGAGTTGCGGTACTCTTTGTTTCATCATATCCTCGGGTTCCCACGTGGCTTCTTCCACGCCATGATTTCGCCCGATGCATCTTAACCAAAGGCACAGGACTTCTTCACGCAGAACCTTCACATCCCGATCTAGAATCGCACGTGTTCTTCTTCCAAAGTCAAATCTGGATTTACCTCGATCTCTTCCATCGCTACCACATGTGACGGATCCGAACGATAACGTCGAAGCATCGAAACGTGAAATACGTCGTGAATCGACTAAGCTCTGCTGGCAACTCCGGTTGATACGCCACCGGTCCCACTCGTCTCAAAACCTTATACGCCCCAATAAACCTCGGACTTAGCTTGCCTTTCTTTCCAACCTCAAAACCTTCTTCCATGGCGAGACCTTCGAAACACTTGATCCCCACGAGAAAACTCGTGTCTCTCCGCTTAAGATCGGCGATAAGACTTCGCGGTCCGAAGCTTCCTTCAACCGAGCCTCAATCAACTTAACCTTGTTTTCGGTCTCAAAGAACCAACTCGGGTCCTAACAATCTGGCGTTCACCTAACTCGAGTCCAACACGTAGGTGATCGACACTTCCTACCATACAACGCCTCATATGGTGCCATCTTGATGCTCGCTTGGTAATCGTTGTTGTAGGCAAACTCACCTAATGGTAGAAACTCTTCCCAACTACCTCTAAAATCCGTGACACAACCTCTCAAAGATATCCTCTAAGATCTCGAATAACTCTTTCATTGCCCGTCGATCGCGGGTGAAAAGCCGTCTTTGAAATCCAACCGCGCACCTGAGCCTAATGCAACGCTTTCGAACCTTGACGTAAATCTGGGATCCCTATCCGAGATTATCGAAACCGCACACCGTGCAACCTTACTATCTCTGAAACATACAACTTTCGCCAACTTCAAGTGAATAGTCAACCCTCACCGGAATAAAGTGAGAAATGATTTAGTCGAGACGATCCACCACTACCCAAATCGAATCCTTCTTGCTTGGCGTAAGCGGTAACCCACCGACAAAATCCATGGTTATCCTTTCCCACTTCCATCGAGGAATCTTCACAGTCAAGCAAACCCGACGGCAATCGATGTTCACTTTCTGACTGCGACAAGTCGGGCACTTCCCAACAAACTCACACCTCTTTCTTCAAGCCGGGCCACCAAAATCGCTCTCTAAGATCTCTATACATCTTGGTACCTCCAGGATGCATAGCATAAGGACTGCTATGTGCGTCCTGAAGAATCTTCTGTCTCAGCTCAACATCTTTAGGCATACAAGCCTTACCTTGGAACACGTAACCTCATCACTAGACAAGTCAGAACCCTCCAAACCACCATCCTCACTTGCAACCTTCGCGCACTCGTAACCTCATCCTCTAACTATTTCTCTCTGATCTGCTCAACCCAAGTAGGCTTAACCTGCAACTATGCCAGAATACTCCCGTCATCATACAAACTCAAGTGGGCAAACATCGCTCTTAAGCCCGAAACAACCTTACGGCTCAACGTGTCTGCCACCACGTTAGCCTTGCCCGGATGATACTCAATCGAACAGTCGTAATCTTTAAGCAACTCAACCCATCTGCGCTGCCTCAAATTCAAATCCTTCTGAGTCAAGAGGTACTTCAGACTCTTATGATCGGTGTAGACTATTGATCTCTCTCCGTACAAGTAGTGCCTCTAAATCTTCAACGCAAAGATTACAGCCGCTAACTCCGGATCGCGTGCGCCGGATAGTTGACCTCATGTGGCCTCAATGCCGAGATGCGTAAGCCACAACCTTACCTTCTGCATCAAAGACACAACCCAACCCCGTATGTGATGCATCGCGATGAGCCGTGAATTCCTTACCACCTCGGGTTGAATTAAACCGGAGCTTCATAGAATCTTCTTAAGCTTGTCGAAACTCTCCTGCCATTGTTTCTCGGTCCAAACAAACGAAACCTCTTTCCTTAACAACTTGGTCATTGGCGCCGCTGCAATCGAGAAAACACTCAACAAACCTTCGGTAGTATCCGGCAAACCCAGAAAACTCCGAATCTCGACCCACCGACCTAGGCGGCTTCCAATCCAAAATCGCCTCAATCTTACGAGGATCTACTCAATCCCCTCACCGACACTACATGACCCAAGAAAGTCACTTCTCTAAGCCGAACTCGCACTTCATCGAACTTAGCATAGAGTCGCTTTTTCCTCAAAATCTGCAACACAACTCTCAAATGCGCATCATGCTCTTCCTCTGTTCTTGAATACACCAAGATGTCGTCTATGAAAACCACGATGAATCGATCCAGATATCTTTGAAACACTCTATTCATCATATCCATAAATCTTTGCCATCGTTAGTCAACCCGAACGGCATTACCGTAAATTCGTAGTGCCCATACCGAGTCCAAACGCCGTCTTGTGAATATCCGCTTCTTTCACCTTTAATCGGGTGATACCTGGACCTCGTGTCAATCTTAGAAAATACCATTGCACCCTTCACCGATCAAACAAGTCATCTATCCGTGGCAACGGATACTTGTTTTTAATCGTCGCTTATTCAATCGGCGGTAGTCTATGCACATCCGCATCGTACCATCTTTCTTCTTAACAAAGAGTACCGCGCACTTACGGCGTAAACACTTGGCCCGATAAAACCTCGATCCAATAACTCCCGAATCTCCCGAGCCTTAAGCTCCACCAATTCCTTTGGCGCCATCCTATACGGAGCAATAGACACCGCGCAGATTCCGGTAATGTGATCTATCCCGAACTCTACCTCACGATCTGGCGGCAAACCAGAAGCTCCTCGAAACACATCGACAAATTCCTTAACAAGATGCGGACCTTCTCTCTGTGCACTCTTTAGCCTCCAAGGCATACACATGAACCACATACGCCTCACGACCCTTCGACCATCTTCTGCGCCTTGAGCGGATACCACATTAGATAAGCAATCTCTCCTATTACCTATCATAGCCACTTCATCACCCTCGATGTCGTCCCTTAGAACCATGCGCTTAGCGCGCAATCCAACTTCGCCTGGTACTTAACCAACGATCCATCCCAAGAATCAAATCGAACTCCCCAAACGGCGGTTCCATCGGATCGAGCAAACACTACCCCTTGGAGTTCTAGGGGCGTCTCTAAACGACTTATCTACTACCACGAGTGACCTAAAGGGGCTAATTACGGTCATCCGCCTAGAAGATATCTCGAGTCTAAGTCCATGGTCTCTACTATACTACGGCCATGTAAGAATGCGTCGAACCCACATCAATCAAAGCGATAAAAGGAGAACCAAAGATCAAGAACGTCACCGATTATGACGTCCGGTGCGTCGCCCTCCTCTCTCGCCGCCTTTGCGCATACACTAACCAGTATGCGCGTCGTAACTACCGCACCTGCCCCGGTGCTCCACGGCCCCACCGGATCCATTACTACCTCTGCCATTACCACGGCCCTCTACGGTGGCGGTCCACTACTCTGAATCGAGTACGGCCGACTCTCGGGCAATCTCGCCAACTTACGCGGGGACGGTCCCTCACGCGATGATCCGAGAACCACACTCAAAACAACCTTTTCCACCGGTCCAGCCTTCTCCCCAATGATATCTCCCACAATGGTTACACCGCGGCGGTCCCGACTAGCGACAACGACCCTACCAGGCGATTTGGCCCACTGTCTCAGCCCTTTTCCGAGAGGATTACCCGACGATCCGGAAGACCCAAAGCTCCTCTTATGCCTGCTCCTCCCATACCTCGCCTCACGGACTCCTTAACACCTCGGCTACCTTAGCCTTCTCAACCAGGGGCGAGAAACTCACGCTCTTGCCGAGGAGCAATCAGCGACCTCAACTCGTCTCTCGGACCATCCTCGAAGCGAACACACCTCTCGTGTTCGGTAGCCACAATACCCTAGCATACCGGCTCGGCTTCAAGAACTCGACCTCATACTCGGAAGCAGACTTACTCCCTTGGACAAGCCTCGAAAATGCCCTTGGCTGGGAGTCAATATAACTAGCCCCAATGTACTTCTTTTGATCGCGACCACGAAATAATCCCATGTTAGATCCTCTTCCGGTGCCACACTGCTCCCGAACCGTGAGCCACCACCGATATGACTCATCCCGGAGAAGCGATACTATGCCCTTCACTTCTCTTGGCGATCAAGTCGGTCATCCATGATCCGCTCCGTTGCCTCAGCCAATACTCGGCGATCTTTGGGAGCAACACCGAAACACCTCGAAAGAATTCGCCCCGTTTGCGGAGTCGCTCAGAGCAATTTCTAACTCCTGCACCACCACCTACACCAGGCTACCCTTTCCAACACTCGCGGACATCGCTCAGTGACATGCGTCATCGATCGATCTTGAAACTCACCACCTCCACCGGTGGCGATGCGATATCTCATTTTCTCGACCCGACGGCACGGACCTATGGGTTCGAAGCGATCATCCTACCACGACCTGCGTCCACGACCACGTCCACCTCTAGCGCTCATGACTAAATTCTCTACGTATCGATTTAGGAGTTTTATGCATCGATATTTATTCCACTATTTTAAAGCAAAGTCTTATGAATAGTAAAGAAGCTTTGTTTTCGCGAGTTCACAAGAATCCTATCGGTTTCATTTCTAAAGTAATCCACTATTGCAATCATCCGATCACATCAATAAATCACAAGCAATAGTAAGGGGTACTTACATGGGCGAACTGGGAGACTCGGTGTCATGCCCTTCAAACCATTTATTTCAAACAAAACACTTAAAAAGACTTTTGAAAGCATTTTGGGCCTCAGGCCCACAGCCGAGCCTTTGAACTTGGCTCTGATACCACAATTGTAACACCCCAAACCCGGTCAATACACCACGACCGAATCTGGTATGTTACGGGGAAAACGTACTTGAGAGGTTTAGGTTTTTCGTTTAAAAGCAGGATGTAAACACTTCACTATCTAGGGTATTTGAAGAAAATTTGAGTAGGCTTGTTTGAAATCGTGGTGTATTGAAAACCCAAAAAAATTTTGAAAGCTTAACCAAAAGATGTAGTTAAAACGAGTTTATTCCATTTCATTATTCAAATAGTTTCTTAGTGTTACTTAAGACATTTTAACTTGGTAGAAAATCGAGTTTTGATTTGGAAATCGTTTGAGTTTCTAATGCAAGTCATGGTGAGATACCCGATGGTATAGTTTAAAACACTTAGCGTTATAGTTTTTAAATCATTGTCTTTCCAAATTTTAGTAAAATTTCAACCCACTTATTTTGTTAAGGCATATTAAAGTCTATTTAAAGCATAAACATCATAAAGCATAATTTAAAGGCCTTTTACAATCCAAAACAAAACCCAAATAATAAAAAAAACAAGCTAAAGTACCCAAATTATAAAGTCTGAGTAAAACTTTATTAAGCGTGGCATGAGCACCCCGAGTCCATCCCGGCTCCATGTCCGCGTCTAAGTGTCACCTGAAATGTCAAAGGAGAGGGTGAGTCGAATGACTCGATGCATAAATCCCGCTCGATAAAACAACATGCTAACACACATCATACATAGCAACATGATTAATGCAACCCGATCCTAACCATCCATATCGCCTTTTCTACCCCGTGTGGTACCAAACCACTTTGGTGGTGCCAAACCACCGTGACCCAAAGTCACGATATCCATAAGTGTGGTGCCAAACCACTTTGGTGACCCAAAGTCACGAATAATCCAATGATGGGGCCAACCCATCGTGTGATACCAAATCACTAGCGACGATCCCATATCTCAAAGTGGGGCCAACCCACGGTGGTGTTAACCACGAGGGACGAGTCGCAATGAGGTGCCAAACCTGCGGTGTCCCAAAGACACGAGTGTGATACCAAATCACCGTGACCGCGATCACAAATCCGATGATGGGGCGAACCCATCGTGTGATACCAAATCACTAGCGAGGCGATCCCATATCTCAAAGTGGGGCCAACCCACGGTGGTGTTAACCACGAGGGCGAGTCGCAATGAGGTGCCAAACCTCTAGTGTCCCAAAGACACAAATGTGATACCAAATCACCGGTGACCGCAGATCACAAATCCGATGATGGGGCCAACCCATCGTGTGTGATACCAAATCACTAGCGACGATCCCATATCTCAAAGTGGGGCCAACCCACGGTGGTGTTAACCACGAGGGGACGAGTCGCAATAAGGTGCCAAACCTCTGGTGTCCCAAAGACACAAATGTGATACCAAATCACTTTGGTGGCCAAAGTCACAAAATCAACTGTGGTACCAAACCACTTTGGAGGTGCCAAACCTCTGGTGTCCCAAAGACACAAAGGTCCCAAAGACACGGATATCATCATCCTCCCTCCACTCATATCACCCATCATCATGCCATACTCATGTGATCATGCATCTCATACAAGTCATGCATATCATGCCAACATGCCAAGCATTATATCTCATAGCATACATAACATAGATCATAATATTGAGTATACATCAGTAGAACTCGTAATGCTACGGACTTACCCTGATCCGTACATATACCCCACTTGGGTACCAATTAATCCATCATCTTGTTTTGGTTTTACAAAGCAATCGAGTTATTAATAATATTACTAAGTATGGGTGTGTTAGTTACACACTGAAAACAACGACCTTAAACCCTCGAAGCAGATCTAAGCCCCCTTGATTAACTTTCTCCTATAATCGGCCAAATAAGAGCATTAGACAACTTATCACATTCGGCCAAGACCATCTAACCCCAAAAGAATCCATATCAAACCCTCACTTTAAACTTGATTTGGTTTCCCACCAAATCTCGAATCAAGCGGTGATTCCCCTTGACAATCACCAACCCCTAAAAGAGAAACGAAGAACTTTAATGTTCTTGACTTAATCGAAACCAAAAGATTGAGCGATTAATGATAATACCAATCACTTACCACAACCACTTGCTTACCAATCGGTTAAAAGAGTGAAAACTCTTCTTGGTTACTTTTCAATATCCAAAGACCCTATCACAAGATGATTAACAAAGGTTAATACCCTTTCAACCACAACCAATCATGAGCTTTTAATCCAACCGAATTCAACATAGAACTAGAGAAGATGGACATGGCCATTTGGCCAAACACTTACCCCTTCCAATCGAAAGAAAACAAGAACCCAACACGATTACCACCCTTCTAATATTCGGCCACCAAGGAACTACTAAGAGAGAGAGAGTTTTGGCCAAGAGGAATAGAAGGAACAAATGGAGACAAACGGCTTGAGCTTTGAACAAAAGACAAGAATAAAAGATAAGTAGAGAGTGGGGACTTTCGGTTTGAAAGCAAATAGGTGAAGAAAGTGTTTTGGAAGATAAGATTCGGCTACCAAAGTTTTAAGAAGAAAAAGAATGTTTGAGAAGAGAGAGCTTGGCTTGCACAATTGAACAAAAGAAAAATAGTTTCGGCACAAAGAAATGGGAAGATGAATGGAGAATTCGCTTCACAAATGAACCAAGGAAAAAGGAGATGAAGAGGAGGATACTCGGCTACCAAATGAACACCAAAGATCAAAGATATTTCGGCCATTTTAGGAGTGTGGTATTTCGGTTTTCAAAAGCAAAAAGAATGAGAAAACTCTTTGAGAAAAATCGGCTTGTTTGACAAAATGAGAGAACTTTGCTTACCAATTACTTTTGGCCGAAAATGCACAAGGTAGAAAGTGCATTTCGGCACATCCCTCTTCCACACTAAGCCGTCCACTCCCCACTCCAAACACCCAAAAATTCGGCCAATATCCTCCATTCACTCACCACCACTCCTTCAAACATGTTTGACCAAGTCTTCCTCCTAAAATCCTCATCACCCTCCATTTGAATGGGAAGACCAAGTCCAAAGTAGAATTCTAATTGCCTTCTACCTCTCCTCCATGCCGTCCAAAATGGGAACCAAAATGGGGACTCTGCGACTTGAACACGGATCTCTCCCCTTGTAAATGACGCCACCATCAAGCTCCAAGCGGCACATGCCTTGCCACTTTGCCGGCTCCTCATTTGTGCAACAAAACACCAAATAAAATACATATCCTCGGCTCCATCAGCTCCCCTCCTATAAAGCCTAAGAATAAAAAAATTTTCCTACCTACTCGAGGCACACTCCTAGCCTACAATTAAGCCCCAGACACTACACAAACAACAACACAAAGACACCAACACATGCAATATCATGCAACAACAAAATAGCCCCTAACCGGGATATTACAAAGACTGCGCCCGTGTGGCTAGGCCGTGTGCCTCACATGGCCGTGCCACTCGCCATGTCTCGATCCGTGTGCAACACTAACTTGGGTCACATGATGCGGAACACGCTGCGTGCTTCTTGCCCATGTGGCAAACTGGTTTGAATCACACGGCCTGTCACACGCCCGTGTGTCTGACCCATGTGTAAGTCTTACTTGCTTCGAATTGGAGCATTGAAGGACACTGTCGAGACACATGTCCGTGTGCTCAACCGTGTGGGCAATTATAGGCCATTTGCAAGGCCAAATTGCCACCCATTTAGTGTCATTTCTATAAGCATCACTATATACTCAATTCATACCCAATTAATGGTCAAAATCTTACCTAAACATGCACAATTCATGTTACAAAAACCTCATTCATTTCCATATAAAATTCCATACCAAAAGCATATGATTCACATCTCATTTCAAACCATTTCAAACATGCAATATATATATCACCATCTCAACTACCAAATCAAGTATAAAACATACTATTTCTACTTCACTATAGCATACCCTAATGGCCATTCACACAAGACCATTATAACCCATCACATACACCATTTTCACATGACAAAACATATATACCAAAATCAATTTAAGGTCTCATCTATTATTAAGCCATATCACATGGCTATATTTACACATTTCAAAACATATTCAAAGTTCTCTAGCCTATACATGCCATACTTTAATAAGTACATTTTCAAAAGATACCAAAATATAGTTCGATAGTGTAGTGATGATCCTTGACGATCCCCAAGCTTCCAGTAGCTTCGATAATCTATAAAATAAGGCAAACACACAAAAAGTAAGCTTTCAAAAGCTTTGTAAGCCATATACAAATAAACTTATCACATAGAACAATTATAAACCATTTCATAATTATAAACCATTTCATACATATGGTTCATGACATAACACAATCACAAGTCATATTTCTCCTATATTTCAATTGATCATGTTCACTTGCTCATAATCACATATATCATGTAATGTAGCTCACATATCAAATGATCATATTCATACATACCTTTCAATACCAAATTTCATATACATACGTACCAGATTTTGGATGCACATTCTATAACACCCCTTACCCTTATTCGACGCCGGAATAGGGTACGAGGCATTACCGGAACACATACACTTGTAAACGTATTAAATCAGTCATGGAATTTCATCCAAATTAAAACTTTTCAAATTTTTATCTTTGAGTCCCTAAATAGGGCCTACGAGGCCCAATACATACTTTGAAAATGGTCCGGGATTAAACTGAGAACTTTGGAAAACATTAGAAAATTTCTTGAAAAACAGGGGCACACGCCCGTGTCCAAGGCCATGTCCTTCACACAGCCGAGATACACGCCCGTGTGTTAGGCCGTATGGCTTCTGAATTTCCAAAAATCAAGTGCAGACTTCACACACCCTAGGCACATAGCCGTGTGGCTGCCCGTGTGGCCACAAGTAAGGCTATTTACCAAGCCCTTTGCCACCCCAAAACACTTATACATTTATACAAATTTATCATCACACAACATGGTATTATTAAGCATTCAAACATCCACACTAAGACATCACATACCATTTACAAACCACATTCATCATGCGTAATCACATACACACACTTAACCATTCACATGCAATCATACACATCCTTGAAATGCATCATCATAGACTTATAACATAACAAATATTGACCACATTAAATGGCCTTATACAACAATAACCATCAAATAGCATAGGCCAACATTCTAGGCTAGCTCATAATAACATATACACATAATCAAGTCCCTATACATGCCATAGACTTAAAAGTACTTGAAGATCGTTGATACAATACCAATAAATAACTTGTTAGTGTGATAGAATCTCCGGCAACCTCCAACTCGAGCTAGCATCTGTGACACTATAGGAAAAAAAAGAAAGGAAGGGGGGTAAGCATTATAGCTTAGTAAGTAGGTATGTAAATAATAAGTAATTTATTAACATGCTTTTATAAGTCTTCACAATATGTTCTCAAGATAATACTGTAACACCCCCAAACCTAGCCCAAACGTTGTGGCCGAATCTGGGAATGTCACATCAAAGGCACAATCTCAAACAATTTTGCTAAGTTAAAATCTAAGGCCTGAAAGCCCAAATTCCTTGAATTTTGTTAAGTTAAGAAGAAACCCCATGTTTTAAATAAAAGCCCATAGGTTATAGTTATTTTGAAAACCTTGTTAAACTTTAGAAATTTATTTAAGTTGAAATAAAAATTAAGCAGCGAAAATAATAATAAAACCCATAAGTAACGTCAAATTGGAGATACAAGGCCTTATTACAACCAATGAAAATAAAGGTTTTAAACTAAAGTCATTCGAAACAAATAAAAAAAAACTTCTAATTAACTTGCAATGTGGCCATCTCCGAGTCCCTCTTCCACGTCGAGCCGTCTACTGAGCGTCACTTGAAACATTAAATAAAAAGGTGTGAGTTTCAAAACTCGGTGTGTACGACCCTTGGCAATCAATTTAATATACAATTATCACGTTGGGCCTAAGCCTTATCAAAATCAGTGGTCTTGGGCCTTAGCCCACAATGGCCTCATATCAGATCATATCATATCATATCATATGCAAAACAAGGTAATGCAAAACCCTCCCCAAAAATCCATCCGCTACACACCTTTTCCCTTCCAACCTTATACACCTGTGGGGAATTCTAGCTCGACTCACCCCTCCGCTACACACCAATGGCAGCTGATACAGTCCCGGTCTTGAGATGAAATCAAGATGTATGCTTAGTTGACGGATCATAAACAAGAAATACAAAAATTAAAGATAGACGAAGAATAGCTATCGTAGAATAGAAGAAGTATAGATATAGGTATGAAGGTATGAAGTTCGGTTAAGATGAAGTATGAGAGGTTTGGAATTAACTCGGGTTTAGAAGAAGGAATCGGGAAGGATCTCGATTTAAGAATAGTTTGGGATTGTTACGGATGGATTAAGATTGGAAGTTAAGTCGGGTTATGAAATCGGGATAATTGTTCGAAGGGGGTTCGTTAAAGTTGAGAGGAAAGAAGGGGTTTGGTTTTAAGGGAAATACTTAAAAAGTTACGAAAAATAGATTGAAAGGTGTTCGGGTTTCGGTTTTAGAAAGGAAGGTTTTGATTTAAGGCTTAAGAAACAAGTACGAACCAATACCGAAAGGTATTGACCCAAATTACTTATACGGTTCTTAATGTTCAGTTGTAGAGGGATATCGGACCTCAACCCACTATCGAAATAAGATAGGAACCTCGGTATATGGAAAGTGATCAAAAGAATAGGTTGACGCCACTAGCTCACTAGATAAGCCAACGAATCCTTAAACGAAATTGGAGAAATTGTCTCACAAATTCGACAGAGTTTCAATATAAAATTCATCAAAAGTTCTTTACAAATGGCTATTTTCGGATATTTATAGTGCTAAGAAGCTAATTGAAAAGTCATGAAACTTAGCTTAATTTCTAAGTAATTTTCGGCCTTAAATGATCCTAGATTAATCTAGAATTTGGCCCTTGAGTTTGCTGTCCATGTTCATCCATGAAGAACCCAAAAATTCCCTTCTAGAAACTCTTTAAGTACAGCTGAATTCAATAGGAAGAAAGGGGGCTGAAAGGCTCTTAAATTCGGCCTTGGGATCGTGCAAGAGTAGTCTTGGAAAACCGAACGGTCATGCCTTGGTACAAGGTGGTATTGGGACGTGAAAAAGCCATCACAAATCTTCATGCACTCCCTTTAATGCTGCCAACGTTTGAAAAAAAAACTCCCAACAATACATTAAAGTTCGGCCTTTAATTGCTGTTCTTTTTATTTTCACGAAGCAACATCTCCTTTAATCCTTTGTTTCACACGAAAAAGCACCTTGGAAGCTGAAACGTCCAGCTCCTTCTTTGTTGACGTCCAAGCATGATATTGATGGTGCATGGTAACCCTCAAAGACTTCCTTATTAAATGAGCAGCATTTACCATGCCTTGGAAATATGAAACAGCACATTAACTTCGTTTGGGAATTTGAAACCAGCAACTAAATGCTTGAATGGGTCCCACACATGCACCAACATGGCAATGAATATGTCTCATGCATGCTGCTGGTGGCCCTTCTTTAATGCACATTTGGGGGACTTAAATAGTCATGTTGGGGAGCACAAATGTCAGCCCCAATGTCCCTTAAATATGGTTGCCGCCCATTCCTTAAATGGTTGTCCCAAAAAACACCTGCACATGAAACATTCGGCCATTAATGTCCAGCACTTTAAATTAACTTTTAAAACATGTTTTCTTGGCTGGACAAATTAAATATAAGATGGTTATTACTTATATTAATTTCGGCTGGAATTTTAGGACACCTTAAATGCACATTCTAGCCAATTAAATGAAGTAGCAGCCAACTACTAAATTGGTCCTAATCTAGACATATTAACTATTACTCATTAAATATGTAATATCTAAGACATATTTATGTTTATTTAAATGCATCAAATAATTTAAAAACAACTAATTAAGTTGTCCAAATTTTATTTAATATATTTTAGCTAAATAATGAGCTAAGGCCGAATGGCCATATTTAGCTCATCATGCACGCATGAGCTAGGGCAGGACTGATGGAAGCTCGTGAGCTGGATGGTTGTTGGATTGGAGCTCGGAAATTGTCGCGGAGCTGAAGTCGAGCTCTGCATCTTGGGTGTGAGCTTGTAGGAGTGTGAACCATGAACTTGAAGTTGATTTCAAGCTAGCTTTAGTGATGTCCCAAGCTTGCTGGACTAAAGCTCCAATTGCTTCCTTGAATTGCCTTGCACGAGCTCTCGTAATCGGTCCTCGAGGTAACACCATCAGGTCTCAGCTCGAACTCGGCTCATGATGGAGCGTGCCTGTATCATCCTCCCCCTCTTGAAAATGACTTGTCCTCAAGTCAGGATCTGCATCAAATGGAGTTAAATCAGCCACATTAAAACTAGCACTGATGTTATACTCACCGGGCAAGTTGAGTTTATATGAGTTCTCATTAATACGCTCGAGGACTTGGAAAGGTCCGTCTCCTCTTGGTGATAATTTATTTCGTCGACACGCTGGAAATCGCTCTTTTCTCATATGCACCCAGACCCAGTCTCCGGGTTCAGACACAATTTGTTTCCGTCTTTTGTTGGCTCGCTGGGTGTATTGCTCGGTTCTCACCTCGATATTCTCGCGCACCTTTCTATGCAGTTCCTTTACATAGTCCGCCTTTTCCTAGCATCAGAATGGATAAATTTGTTAGAAGGCAATGGTAATAAATCAAGAGGAGTGAGAGGATTAAACCCGTAAACAATCTCGAAAGGAGAAAATTTAGTCGCGGACTGAACAGCTCGGTTGTAAGCAAATTCGATGTGGGGCAGATAGTCTTCCCACGTCTTGAGATTTTTTCGAACCAATGCTCGCAACAAGGTCGATAGGACTCAGTTCACCACCTCGATTTGTCCATCCGTCTGAGGATGACAAGTGGTCAAAAATAGCAATTTCGTCCTTATTTTTCCCCACAGAGTTTGCCAAAAATGACTTAGGAATTTTATGTCCCGATCGGATACGATCGTCCTCGGAACTCCATGCAATCGTACAATTTCCCTAAAAAACAAGTTTGCAATGTGCACGGCATCATCAGTCTTAGAACAAGAAATAAAATGAGACATTTTAGAGAAACGATCAACTACAACAAAGATCGAATCCTTCCCTGTTTTTGATCTTGGTAATCCAAGGATGAAATCCATGGATACGTCAGCCCAAGAAGTGTCTGGAATAGGAAGAGGCGTGTATAAGCCATGAGGCTGAACACGCGATTTTGCTCGTTTGCAGGCTATGCAACGCTCACAGATCCGTTCGACATCCTTTCTCATCCCCGGCCAAAAGAAGTGTTCTTGTAGAGTTGACATTGTTTTGTCTCGTCCGAAGTGACCCATAAGGCCACCACTATGTGCCTCTAACACGAGCAACTCTCGAATAGAGCCGTACGGTATACATAGTTTGTTCTCTTTAAAGAGAAATCCTTCGTACCTATAAAACTTATCAAATGCTCCGTTTTCACAAGAAGTATATATATTCCCAAAGTCGACATCATCAACATACAAATCCTTTATATGATGGAAACTAAGCAATTTAGAGTCAAGAAAAGTCAATAGAGTATACCTTCGTGATAACGCATCAGCTACAACATTTTCTTTACCTTTCTTGTACTTGATTACGTACGAAAATGATTCTAAATACTCGATCCATTTTGCATGCCATTTGTTGAGCTTATGCTGACCTTTGATGTACTTGAGCGCTTCGTGATCCGAATGAATAATGAACTCTTTTGGCCTCAAGTAGTGTTGCCACGTTTCGAGCGATCTTATGAGAGCGTACGTTTCCTTATCGTACACGGGGTAATTAAGAGTAGCTCCACTCAATTTCTCGCTAAAGTACGCCACCGGTCTTCCATTTTGAGTTAGAACGGCTCCGATCCCTACACCTGAAGCGTCACACTCAATTTCAAAGGTTTTAGTAAAATCAGGAAGGGATAACAATGGAGCTTTAACAAGACACTCTTTAATTGCATTAAAAGATTGTTCTTGTTCTTCAGTCCAATGGAAGGCCGCATTTTTCTTGATCGCGCTCGTTAACAGCGCGGCTATCGTGCTAAAATTGGGCATGAATCGGCGGTAGAAGCTAGCCAATCCATGAAAACTGCGTACTTGGCTGATCGTCGTAGGACGTGGCCATTCTTGGATGGCTCGAACCTTCTCTTGGTCTACCTCTAGGCCATTTGCACTCACAACATATCCTAGAAAAATAACATTGTCAGTGCAAAAAGAAAATTTCTTAAGATTAGCGTACAATACCTCTTTTCGTAATGTCTCCAAGATTGCACGCAAGTGTTGCACATGCTCCTCCAAGGACTTACTGTACACCAATATATCATCAAAATAAACGACACATGATTTTCCAATAAAAGCTCGTAAAACATGATTCATAAGTCGCATGAAAGTACTCGGAGCGTTTGTAAGTCTGAACGGCATTACCAACCATTTGTACAAACCTAGCTTCGTCTTGAAGGCCGTTTTCCACTCGTCGCCCTTGCGCATTCGTATTTGGTGGTATCCACTTTTGAGATAGATCTTTTTAAAGACTCTCGCTCCACTTAACTCGTCGAGCATATCGTCGAGTCAGGGTATTGGGTGTCGATATTTGACGGTGATCTTGTTGGTGGAGCGACAGTCTACACACATACACCACGAATCGTCTTTCTTCAGTACTAGTAACACCGATACCGTGCAAGGACTCAGGCTCTCTCGAATATATCCCTTTTCTAGCAATTCAGTGATTTACTTTTTGAGCTCTTTTGTTTCCTTGGGATTGCTCCAGTACGCAGGTCGATTGGGTAGAGCAGCTCCGGGTACCAAGTCGATTTGGTATTCTATACCTCGAATGGGCGGCAAACCACTGGGTATCTCTTCCGGAAAGATGTCTTCAAATTCCTGAATCAGAGACAACACAGAAGAAGGAAGATTCTCGGGTAAATCGTTAGTGTTCAAAAATGCTTCCTTGTACAGAAGCAAATACATCGGATGTCTCAAACACAAAGCTTTCCTAATGTCACTCGCTCTTGCAAAAACGCTCATTTTTCCACTCTCTTTTTCATCTTCATCTTTTTCTTTCTTCTGTTTTCTCTCGCTTGTTTTTGCACTCTTATTTTTCTATCGCTCATTTTTCTTAATTTTCTCTTTTGTATTCTTTTCTTTTTCTCGAGCTTGATCAATGGAAATCCTAAGTTTTTGCTGATCATCAAACACTTGCTTAGGCGTTAAGGGGGCAAGCGTCACATTCCTTCCAAGATGCTTGAAGGAATAAGGATTAGTGTAGCCATCGTGCATCACTCGGTGGTCGTATTGCCATGGACATCCCAAAAGTAAGTGGCCCACGTGCATCGGCACTACATCACATAGTACTTCATCGGAGTATTTCCCGATGCTAAAGGATACTAAGACTTGCTTTGTAACTTTAAGTTCTCCGCCATCGTTAAGCCACTGAAGCTTATACGGAGTCAGATGCTTTGTCGTTTTCAAGCCTAGCTTTTCCACCATGAGGGTACTTGCTACGTTCGTGCAACTCCCTCCGTCGATGATAAGGCTACAAACCTTGCCTTGCACTTGGCATCTCGAATGAAAGATATTTTCTCATTTCTCCTCGTTTCCTACACTTTGAAGATTGAGGCTTCGCTTCACGACAAGCAGCTCACCTTCAACAGGTTGTTCTAAGTCCTCATCAGCTTTTGAATTGGATTCGGACTCAAGTTCTTCTTCGTCTTCAGTTTCAACCTCGCCGTCAGCCCGCGTCACCATAGTTCGTCTATTCGGGCATTGACTTGCGATGTGTCCTCAGCCAAGGCACTTGAAGCATTTTATGTCCCTCGATCTAGCATTAGAACTTTCTGGAGCCTTGCCTTTACTTGTCCCTACCAAAGGCTTGTTGGTCTTAGGGGTGAATGATGAGTCTTTCGGTTTGCTCGCAGGGAACCCCTTGTTTGTGTTCTGGCCCCACTTAGAGGGTTTAGCATTGGGGTAACTTCGGGATGCTCCCTTTTGCTTCAATTGCTTTTCTACCTTGATGGCCATGTGGACCATATCCTCCATCTCGACATAATGTTGCAATTCTACAACATTGGCTATCTCCCGGTTAAGTCCGGCTCAGAATCGAGCCATGGTAGCTTCTCGTTCTTCTTGGATATCAGCTCAGATCATCGTGACCTCCATTTCTTTGTAATAATCTTCGACGTTTCTCATCCCTTGTGTAAGAAGTTAGAGTTTTTGATGTAACTCCTGATGGTAGTAGGAAGGGATGAATCGTCGTCTCATGGCCGCTTTCATCTCGGTCCATGTAGTGATTGGTTGTTCTCCGTTGCGCCTTCGACTCGTAGTCAACTGATCCCACCAGATCATGGCATAGTCAGAAAACTCTATGGCGGCTAGTTTAACCTTTTTGTTCTCGGAGTAGTTATGACAATCGAACACAAGTTCAATTTTCTTTTCCCATTCCAAATAGGCTTCAGGATCTGACTTGCCTTGGAAGGGAGGGATGGTCAACTTGATGTTCTTGAGATCATCGTCTTCCCGTCTCCGATCTCTTTGGCTGCAGTTTTGGGGATCTCTCCTTCCAACACTGATTTTGGACTCATGGTCACTTTCGCCCTCACTAAATTCGTTAACGTCTTCATCAATTTCCCGTTGTTGCTCACACCTTTGATTAGGCCGTCCACGCCTTTGCACAGCAACTTCGTGAGAGTCACTTCTTGGTCGTTGGGCTTCCACTTGAAAGAGTCGATCTTCAAGAGGGTTGAGCCTTCGATCGAGTAATCTTTCCATTTCTCGCAAGAGGGATTGCATTTGTAAGTTAGGAACATTTTGAACCGGTTGTCTTCCTTGTTGTTCATCCGTGTTTCGTCCGGCATCTTGTGACATTTTAGCAGAATTAATTCCTCGCAAACAAATCCTCACAGTTCACTCGGAAAGAAAGAAGCTTAATGACACTCACACTCGTGTTTAACACTCTTAGTTTGGCTTTAGCTCCCCTTGAATGATCTCACACTCTCGTGCCTTTTACCTCTACTCTTTCTCGTGATTTCGTTGTTCGGATTCGCCAAGGCCTATTAGGGCTTAAGGGGTCGGTCACAAAGGGTTTCAAGGGTCGTAACGTACTAAGGTGTTGGGTAGGCTGAAAGAAGAAAGTTTTAGGTGGGTTTAGAACAAAGGAACTAGAGTGGGGTCAAGAGAAAGAAGTAGTTTACAGAACAAGAAGGAATATTGAATTCGATCGAAATTTTTTTTATGATTTTTTTAATACGAATTTCTTTTTTTTTAATACGAATTTTTTTATTAACTTACTTCGGATCTTCGCTTAACAGCTTCGGATTAGTCGACGGAGCTTCGTAATTCTTGGTTCAACCAAACTCACGATACGGATGATCAGATCCGGTCTCGAGATGAAATCGAGATGTATGCTTAGTTGCCCGATCGTAAACAAGAAATACGAAAATTGAAGATAGACGAAGAATAGCTATCGTAGAATAGAAGAAGTATAGATGTAGGTATGAAGGTATGAAGTTCGGTTAAGATGAAGTACGAGAGGTTTGGAATTAACTCAGGTTTAGAAGAAGGAATCGAGAAGGATCTCGGTTTAGGAATAGTTTGGGATTGTTACGGATGGATTAAGATTCGAAGTTAAGTCGGGTTATGAAATCGGGATAATTGTTCGAAGGAGGGTTTGTTAAAGTTGAGAGGAAAGAAGGGGTTCGGTTTTAAGGGAAATACTTAAAAAGTTACGAAAATAGATTGAAAGGTGTTTGGGTTTCGGTTTTAGAAAGGAAGGTTTCGATTTAAGGCTTAAGAAACAAGTAAGAACCAATACCGAAAGGTATCGACCCGAATTACTTATACGATTCTTAAGGTTCGATTGTGGAGGGATATCTGACCTCGACCCACTATCGAAATAAGATAGGAACCTCGGTATATGGAAAGTGATCAAAAGAATAGGCTGACACCACTAGCTCACTAGATAAGCCAACGAATCCTTAAACGAAATTGGAGAAATTGTCTCACAAATTCGACAGAGTTTCAATATAAAATTCATTCAAAGTTCTTTACAAATGGCTATTTTTGGATATTTATAGTGCTAAGAAGCTAATTGAAAAGTCATGAAACTTAGCTTAATTTCTAAGTAATTTTCGGCCTTAAATGATCCTAGATTAATGTAGAATTTGGCCCTTGAGTTTACTGTCCACGTTCATCCATGAAGAACCCAAAAATTCCCTTCTAGAAACTCTTTAAGTACAGCCGAATTCACTAGGAAGAAAGGGGGCTGAAAGGCTCTTAAATTCGGCCTTGGGATCGTGCAAGAATAGTCTTAGAAAACCGAACGGTCATGCCTTGGTACAAGGTGGTATTGGGACGTGAAAAAGCCATCACAAATCTTCATGCACTCCCTTTAATGCTGCCAACGTTTGAAAAAAAAACAAACTCCCAACAATACATTAAAGTTCGGCCTTTAATTGCTGTTCTTTTTATTTTCACAAAGCAACATCTTCTTTAATCCTTTGTTTCACACGAAAAAGCACCTTGGAAGCTGAAACATCCAGCCTCCTTCTTTGTTGATGTCCAAGCATGATATTGATGGTGCATGGTAACCCTCAAAGACTTCCTTATTAAATGAGCAGCATTTACCACGCCTTGGAAATATGAAACAGCACATTAACTTCGTTTGAGAATTTGAAACATGCAACTAAATGCTTGAATGTGTCCCACGCATGCACCAACATGGCAATGAATATTTCTCATGCATGCTGCTGGTGGCCCTTCTTTAATGCACATTTTGGGGACTTAAATAGTCATCTTGGGGAGCACAAACGTCAGCCCCAATGTCCCTTAAATATGGTTGCCGCCCATGCCTTAAATGGTTGTCCCAAAAAACACCTGCACATGAAACATTCGGCCATTAATGTCCAGCACTTTAAATCAACTTTTAAAACATGTTTTCTTGGCTGGACAAATTAAATATAAGATGGTTATTACTTATATTAATTTTGGCTGGAATTTTAGGACACCTTAAATGCACATTCCGGCCAATTAAATGAAGTAGCAGCCAACTACTAAATTGGTCCTAATCTAGACATATTAACTATTACTCATTAAATATGTAATATCTAAGACATATTTATGTTTATTTAAATGCAGCAAATAATTTAAAAACAACTAATTAAGTTGTCCAAATTTTATTTAATATATTTTAGCTAAATAATGAGCTAAGGCCGAATGGCCATATTTAGCTCATCATGCACGCATGAGCTAGGGGCAGGACTGATGGAAGCTCGTGAGCTGGATGGTTGTTGGATTGGAGCTCAGAAATTGTCGCGGAGCTGAAGTCAAGCTTGGCATCTTGGGCGTGATCTTGTAGGAGTGTGCACCATGAACTTGAAGTTGATTTCGAGCTAGCTTTAGTGACGTCCCAAGCTTGCTGGACTAAAGCTCCAATTGCTTCCTTGAATTGCCTTGCACGAGCTCTCGTAATCAGTCCTCGAGGTAACACCATCGGGTCTAGGCTCGAACTCGGCTCATGATGGAGCGTGCCTGTACCAGTAGCACTCACAGCGGCACTACTCAACGTTGCAGCAAAGCTGCTAATCATATAATGGGCTTAAAGCCACCGGTGGATCCACGGTCGTGAAACGACTATGCGATCCTCAAATTCTTCTTCCGTACCATAATTCCCACCCATATGCACCCTAAACCGAATATCATATGAATGCGGCATGCACATGAGTAACATCCATAAAACTTATATTTAACACATAGGGGTATTTTATTCATTTCACAATTAAGGGTATTTTCGTAATTCTACCTTACAGGGGTATTTTCGTAATTCACCCTACAGGGGTATTTCTGTAATTCTCCCTACAGGGGTATTTTCGTAATACTGCCCTATAGGGGTATTTCTGTAATTTTGCCCTACAGGGGTATTTAGGTGATTTGCAAAACAGAGGTATTTTAGTAATTTTGCAAATCTAAGGATATTTTGGTAATTTTCAAACTAAGGGTATTTTGGTAATTTTTAAATCAGGGGTATTTTAGTAATTTTTACAAATCTAAAGATATTTTGGTAAATTTCAAATCAAGGGTATTTGGTCCCTCTCGGGTTTTAGTTATGAACTTTGGCCCATCAACAAGTCCTCGCGGTTAAAGTGAACAAACACTATGCACCAGGTAGGATCTCAGAAAAGAGGAGGTGGGCCACTAGGACCGCTTAAATACCAAGCTCTCCCTAGATCCAATCCTAGACATGCATATGTCCATTACCACACCCTAACCTATCGACTTGTCCACAGACATGTTTGATTATTACAAGAGTTTTATGTTATTCAAGAGTTTGTCAAACTAGGCCTAGAGTTCATTAAACCCTAACATATATTTCTAAAAACCCATAAGGCCCATTTCATGTCATATAGCCCATTAAGCCAATTTCATGCTCATATAGCCCATTGGGCTCGAATACAATCAAATCATACAACCGTTCATGCCAATTTATGCACAAGTTCGACAGGCCCATTTAGCCACTTTCGGCTTTTCGGCATTGCCGATATCGTGTGTGTAGTGTTTGTACACACCTGGTAATAGCGTGTGCTACGAATTCCTCTTAGTCATGAACCTACATTCGATATTCCTTAACTATTAATCATAGGCTAAATACAAACTTTATCAAAAACCGAAACCTCACCGTAGCCTTACCGTGTGCGACAAGCCTTAATAGCTCATTTCTTTAACACCAACTTGCGATTAGACCTAGATCTGTACCAACTTAAACATTAGAGCCTAAGTAATAGATGACTTGCATCCAACACAAGTCACCCTCACAACATATATGACCATTCGACCAACCCTTAAACCGAAGTAAAGAACATTTACCCTTGCTAACGATCCTACGATGCTTGCGATCTTTAAACCTTATCCTTGTTATCACAGAGTTAACGATAGGTCAGTTAGATAGCCTTTCGGCTTTTAGCAAAACATACAAGAGAGGTTAACCGAATACTTACCAAATCCACTTTCGATCCTGCAGCCTAAATTCAGCTTTTGAGATTAGTATGGTGACAGAGACAATTCGGCACCAATAGGGAGAAGAAGAGGAGAAGTGATCGGCTAGAACTAAAGGTGAACAAGAAACGGAATTTAAGAAGAGAAGGTATGGGGAATTCGGCTAGAGAGAAACCAAAATTTCGGCAAAGGAATGATAGGTTTTTTTTCGGCAAATGGAAGAATTCGGCTAAGGGGGAGAAAAAGAAAAGTAATGGAACCCAAGGAACCTCTCAATGGAATTTGGCACCTCCTTTTATAGCCAATAGTCGAATCCTACCTTCCCCCACAGTCCAATTCGGCACCAACTCTTCCCACTTCTCATCTCATAATTTTTCTCTATGATATCTCCCTTATCTCATCCGAAATTCCCTCCTTTATCAGCTCACAAGACCAATTCAAACACTTCAACGAAAGAGTCCAAATTCCACACAACTCTGGCCATCCACTATGCAAAATTAAACACTCTAAAAACACTTTACCACTACTCGAACCTTGGACCTCTTCACGCCACCTTGTAGCTCCCCTAGTGACGCCACCTTGCCACTGGACCACAAGCCCATTTGTGTCCTATTTTCCCCTTAATCTGCTTAAGAGGCCTAATGCCTGAGACTAGGGTCCACTAAAGCAAGAAAAATAAATTTTTCCCTATGGTCTTCCCTATCTCTAAGACTTCAAATAATCCCGATAATACCTTAAAATTAATATTCTAAGTGCTACTCATACATACCAAACTCTCGTGCCTGAGAAAATTTAAAGTTTCAGGATTTTTGGGGCGTTACAACCCAATAGGCCCAAATCTACTAGGCCCAAATTCGGGGCGTTACAAATACAATCATAATTGCACATAGTTCCACTATTTACTCATGTTCATCTCAAGCTGTCTACTCGAGTCACAGTCACTAAATTATTTATATCTTGAGTTACAGAACTCCAAATTAAGATCTGAAAATTTTCCCTGAAACTAAACTCACATATATTCTTACCATAAAATTTTTAGAATTTTTGGTTTAACCAATAAGTACAGTTTATTCTTTAAAGTCTCCCATGTTCTGCTATCTGACAGTTTTGACCTTTCTGCACTAAAAATTAATTATCTCTTTGTACGGGATTCAAATGATGTTCCTGTTTGTTTCTATTGAAGGTAGACTCATTAATAAATTTAATCATATAAATTATAAACCATAATTATTTTATATAATTTTTAGTGATTTTCCAAATTCGGAACAGGGGATTTCGAAATCATTCTGACACTGTCTCACAAAAATTCAAATATCTCAGAATATGAAATTCTTTTGTTTACACCGTTTCTTTTATGTGAAAAAGACTCATTCATCTTTAAATTCATATCTTATTCAACCTATAATTTGATTTCCACCATTTTTGGTGATTTTTCAAAGTCACACAACTGCTGCTGTCCAAAACTATTTTGTTGCTAATTTTACTCTTTCATAATTTCACTTACTCCATTTCATCTTACCGAAGGTTCGATCAAATATCGAGCACATTGTTCATAAATTTTCACACTTATACCTGCACTTATTCATCACATAGTCATATTCAATTACACTTAGTCGTTACATGATCACATGTATTTTCACTTAGTCAATTTCCCGTTGAACTCATCTGAATAATAACGATACACGGTGGCTTTGCACATAGTACCACCCTTGTAGCCGAAGCTATCTAGTGCACATAGTAGCCTGCACTTAGTACTACACATGTGACCAAAACCATCACTTACACATAGTGGCCTGCACTTAGTACCACACATGTGATCGAAGCTATCGGGTATGCATAGTAGCTTTGCACTTAGTATTACACATGCGACCTATCCGTCTGCACACGTAGTAGCTTTGCACTAGTACTACACACGTGACCTAAAACCATCTCGTAGCTCTCTTGTACACATAGTGGCCTACACTTAGTACCACACATGTGACCTAGCTACCTCATTCAGATCTTTTCTATTCCGAAGGTTCAACCGAATTCTCACTTTTCAACATTTTACCAATTCATCCATAATCAATCACAATTCATAATTTACATCAAATAATTACTCCATATTCAACCATATCTCATATAATATAACAAAATATTAAAACATAAATAAAAACGATGTATTATTTACATACAAACTTACCTCGGTATCACAACCGGTGAAAAGGACTCATTCGTCATATTCTTTGTTTCTCCCCCGTTCTAAGTCTGAATCTCATTTTACTTGATCTATAACAACACATCTAACTCATTTATTCATCCTGCTACTCAAATTAGCCTAAATTCACATTTTGGAAAATTTTACATTTTTGCCCCTAAACTTTGTCATATTTACAGTTTTGCCCCTAGGCTCGTAAAATGATTTTTATTCAATTTCCTTATATTTTAAGCCTAGCCGAACCATTTTCATAACTATAGCAGCCCACAATTTCAACTAATTCACACTTTTATGACAAATTTCATAACTTTTACAAATTAGTCCTTTTAGGCATTTTTACCGAAAATCACTTAGTAAAAGTCGTTTCTCTAACCATAAACATTCATTTTCTACCATTAAACACAAAAATACACACATATTCATCATGGGTCAAAACCCTAGACTTTAACCATATCTCAAATTAGTGGTAGAAATAGATAGATCTTGTTACGAGGATTTCAAAAACGTAAAAATCATTAAAAAGGGGCTAGAACGGACTTACAATCGAGCTTGGAAGCTTGAA
The DNA here is from genome assembly GCA_025698515.1 of Gossypium sturtianum. Lineage (NCBI taxonomy): Eukaryota > Viridiplantae > Streptophyta > Magnoliopsida > Malvales > Malvaceae > Gossypium > Gossypium sturtianum. The sequence goes on from CM046949.1 coordinate 89,962,180, forward strand.
AAACCCAAGCCATGGTTTCCCCTAGTGGAATTCGGCCATGGGGTTGAAGATGGACAAAAATTGGCTTTTAATTTTGTTTTTAATTCATTTTAATTACTAAATGACCAAAATGCCCTTAACTTGAAAATATTCTATTTCACCTATTTCATGTCCACTTTTGTCCAACAAATTAACCAATGATATAATTATCATTTAAGGACCTCAAATTTAAAATTTCATAACAATTGGACACCTCTAACATGTAGAACTCAACTTTTTCACTTTTTACAATTTAGTCCTTTTTGAATAAATTGAGTGTCCAAATGTCAAAATTTTCGAACGAAATTTTCACGAAAACACTTTGTGAAATCGTAGACCATAAAAATATAATAAAAATAATTTTTTTCTCGTTGGATTTCTGGTCCCGAAACCACTGTTCCAACTAGGCCCAAGTTCAGGCTGTTACACATTCGTATACTCATTCATTACTCGGAATGCCCGTTGAATCGTTCGAAATCAATAAGGATACTCGGATAACTCGTAAAGCTCATACAATGCCAACTTCCCAGACGTGGTCTTACATGTAATTAAATATCGATTCCTCTGTCCCAAACATGGTCTTACACGTAAATCTTAAATCGATGCCAACGTCCCAGACGTGGTCTTACACGATAACTCATATCGAAATCCTATGTCATGACATACGTATCCTATCCTAAGGTTTGTACGGGGCTTTTCGGACGTCGTTACATTATCAAAAATTTTCTCGTATTTCACATATTTAGCTCAAATTGCCATATATCACAATTCATTCACATATAAACAATAATAATTCACTTCAAACACATTTATTTGTATATAGACTTACCTCGTACGGATTCAGATGGAAATAAACGATTACTCGACCACTTTAGATTTCCCCCAATCTAATTCTGTTTTCTTTGATTCTTGATCTATACACATTCAAATTTAGCTTATTCATTCACCAAATCATTCAATTCCATCCATATACACACATTTAGGGCATTTTACAAATTAGCCCTCACATTTTCACATTTTGACATTTAAGTCCCTAATTCACAAAATCACAAAATATACAAAATTTCATTACACTATAGCTTGGCCGAATATTCCATTAATCCATATAAGCCCATATCTTTCATTTATTTCACATTTTAGTCCTTTAATTTCTTATTTTTCACAATTTAACCCATAATACTCAAATTCATCAAAATTTCAAATACAAAACATGTTAACCCAACACATATATTTAATTTTTCAACAACTAACATCACAAAGCTCACAATTCCATCAATGGCATAACTCAAAATCTTCATCAAATTCAAAAATTGTGACATGGGCTAGATAGTACACTTAACAACAATCACAAAAACATAAAAATCATTAAAAATGGATCAAATTTCATACCTTAATTGTGCTTGGCAAAGGCCGAATGAAACCAAAGCTTAAAACCTATTTTTTCTTCTTCTTATTTTCGGTGGAAGCAACAAAGATGAACATCACTTTTATCAATTTGTTTTATTATATTAAGCTTATTAACATAATTACCATATTATCCTTAATGAAATAATATAAAAGCTTAAAAATAGTTGTCCACTACCGTCCATACCATCATATAATGGCCTAATTTCATTTTAAGGCCTCCACATTAAAAGAACATAGAAATTTAGCACTTTAACAAATAGCAAGTCACTTTTGCAATTTACGCAATTAAGCCCTTTTCTCAAATTAATCAACCAATCGATAAAATTAATTCACAAAACTTTCACACATGCTTAATCACATACTGTAAACACAGAAAATAATATTAAAATATTTTTTAGACTCGGATTTGTGGTCCCGAAACCACTGTTCCGATTAGGGTTTAAACCGGGCTGTTACATCATGTTACCCCCCACACTTTAGATAACACATTGTCCCTAATGTGCAACCCTAGAGATAAAGAAAGAAGTTACCCGATTGATCGTGACATCATCATAGTCTTATGGTGGGTGCTTCCTTCCTTGTTTGTTGACAACTCAAAAATGTCGTGCTTCTTTCATGTGAGGTTCCTACATAGAAACTTTGAACACAAGAAATATATATATTTACTGTTAATCCTACTTCTAAAAAAAAAAGAAATCATCTGAATTAATTATTTATAATCCAAAAATTAAAATTAAAATTTCAGTCAATCCTCCTCCTCCTCCTCCTCCTCCTAAGAACACATCTCATCCCCCTCCTCTTCAGCTTCCTCATCGTCACTATCTTCCCTTTCCTCATTATCTTGCTCTTCTTCTTCATGATGGGAATGCATTGGACCAAATATATTCTGCGGATAGTTTGGTACTCTTATGTTGTTCTGCCACGCAAATTCTTGAAGATTTGGGTCCGTCTCTTACATCCATCTTATCATTCATTCCATCTTTGGAATGCTACTCTCGCCTATTTCTTCTTGAGATGTCAGTTTTGTAGCACCCCTTAACCCTTATCCGTCGCCGGAACAAGGTTACGGAGTATTATCTAGATTTACAGATCAAATACAAACAATTTTATATCATTTCACATTCATATCATAAACCTGTAATAATCAATCATATCATCCCTTATGTGAGCCCTTGAGACTCAAAACATGCATTAGAATCAAGTCTGGACTAAATCGAGTACTCAAAGAATTTTTCGTGAAACTTCAAAAAATTTCCTAGGTGCAGAGGACACACGCCCTTGTGGTCAAGCCATGTGGCTCACACGGCCACATGACACGCCCGTGTCTTAGGCCATGTGGGCATTCGAAATAGGGTACACAGCCGTGTCCCAGCCCATGTTAGTACCCTGTAACTCTCTGACTTGGGTCACAAGGCCAAGTCACACGCCCGTGTGCTAAGTCGTGTGAACATAATATTTTGCATTAAATAGGTGGAGGGGTCACACGGCCAAGCCACACGCCTGTGTGCCAGGCCGTGTGATCAATTTTGAGCATTCTGTTTTGAAATTTTTAAAATGCAAGGGACACACAGCTAGATCACACGCCCATGTGCTAGGTCGTGTGTCACACACGGCTAAGATACTTGCCCTATCTCTGCCCGTGTGGACAAAATAAGGCCATTTCCTAGCCATATTTCTCACCCAAACTTGTCTTCCACCTACAATAACACTTAAACACATTCCCAAACCAATATAAACATTTGAATCAAGCCATAACCAAGTCTTATACATATTATATCATCATATACAACCAACTCAAACCATGTTATCATTTTACCTATTAATTAACCATCAATCAATTATACCAAAACATATATCAACTATGATAAGGCTATATACTTATATATATATATATCAAAATGTATCAAACATAAGCCATTCAAATGGCTATTCACAACAAAACATTTACATGTCATCAATGGCCAAATTAACCTATACATGCCATTATACCAAAGTTAATTTAATAAATATACCGAAAAGGACGATTGATAGTGTGATGTGGCTCCGACCAGCTCCCAACCTTAACGAGTTTCCTGGTTACTGTAAAATAGAGGAAATAAAACAAAGTAATCATTTAATGCTTAGTAAGTTCGTATAACATGGAATTTAACTTACCATTATTTCACACATAAGGTAAGCATACAAATATTTATCCAAAGAAATTTGGCAATTTGCCTAAACACATATAATCTCAAGAAAAATGTTAGTCGTGTACTTCATGTGAATATCAAGAAACAAGGATGAGCTCATCATGTAACAATTTTCATATATATATATATATTCTTTCCACGTCATATATATATTCATATAACATGTACATTTCCATAATAATTCATCTTAAGTTCAGATTATCCCATGTCAGAACTTTGTGTAACACCCCAAACTCGGTTTATACGTTACGACCAAATCTGGTATGCTACATGAAAAGATAGTTTGAAACTTTAAAGAAAACATCGTATTTTTAGAAAACTTTTCGTTTAGGGTTTCCACCTTAAGAATAAATTGAAATTTCAGTTCAAGGTTTCATACCAACTTCTTTATTAAAAAGTACTAAGAGTCGTACACCGGTTTACTTTACAAAAGCCGAAATCAGGGTATTTTCATAAACGTGATGTTTTGAGAAACACTGTTGCGATATTTAAGAAAGCTTACCGAACTCATTAGTTATTCGCTTGTCATCTTTTGTTAACGCCTTGGAAAATCGGATTGCTATTATTATTTTAGAAAAACTCCATATTTGACGTTTCAAAAAATATATAAATGTTATTAAAGTAAAACCCAAATTAAAGTTATAAAAGGCCTTATTACATAACAAATCCCAAATTAAATATAAGTTTAAAAGAAGGAAACAAAATTTACGAAAACATAATGCATGGCCTCCTCAAAGTCTACCTCAGCTCCAATCCGCACCTAAGGGTTACCTGCAAAGCTAAGCAGAGGGGTGAGTCACTAAGACTCAGTGTGTAATTCCCCTTATAACGCAATCTGGCCTTAAGCCCACCGATGCACATTGGGCCTTAGCCCTCCCAATATGGCATATGAAAAAGTGTATGCAATGCAACCCAGCCAAACCTAGTTTTCCATCCTCTATATCACCTGAATCAACCAAACGCCTGTGGCACCAAGCCACTGTGGTTCCAAACCACTGTGATACCAAATCCCTGTAACAGAGTCACTAATATAAATATGTGGGGCCAACCCACTGTGGTACCAAACCACTGTGACGGTCACGTACAAATATATGTGGGGCCAACCCACTGTGGTACCAAACCACTGTGACAAATCACCGATAAATATATATGTGGTGCCAAACCACTGTGGTACCAAACCACTATGACATAGTCAGTAATAACAACATGTGGGGCCAACCCACTGTGGTACCAAACCACTATGACAGTCATCAAATCACACTCCCCCTTCCAATCATATCCTAAAGCCCGTGCAAACAGTTTATCATGCCGAAATGTATGCAATCCTATATCCAATGTAAACAAATAGTCAAATTATACATGTATTTAGATCATACTGTTCGTAAAAACCAAGTTATACAAGTACTTACCTGGTATCTCTAACCTTACCCACAAGGGTATCTCGACAGTCCTTATAGTCGTTTCGGCTTTCAGCCAACACAGTTAATAACACGGGATAATAAGGAAAAGTGTGAGTATTACACACCTGATTACACGAAGAACTAAACTCTCTATATCGTCGACACTCTCACTAGTAGGAACAACAGTGATTTTCCTATCCCAAGCTAATGTCGGCTCTCTACCACAACCCGGTGAAAAATCTCGAACTACCGACACAGCACGTCGTTTAAACTTAGGGACAAGGACTACGAGTCCACTCCCTTCCCTAGTTTGACTGGCACTTGCATCCATGAAGAGACTTGATCAGTACTCAGAGTGAAACGTTGATTGTCTAATAAGGGAGTTTGGTTAAGGCAGACTAGAACGAAAAAGGACATAATAGCCAAGAAATCGAGAAGATGCTCCCTTACCTTAGAGAAAACAACAAAGATTTGTTCTACCCTCTTGACTAGAGTCCCCTAATTCGGCACAAGTAGGTTCTTGATCAATCGAGAATCGAACCCTTGCACAATAATAAACAACATCACGTAAGATGAGAGTAATGGATGCCTAACTAGCACATCACTATTAGGTCACAACTGAAAAGAGGGCAAATAAAGTGTTACCTATTCTTTGAAAGACCCAAGTAGAAGATTCGGCCCTTACTGCTTAAGAACCCGAATGAATGGTAAGATTCGATAATTCACAGACCTTCCACCTTCAGACTCCAACACGTTCGGCTTGCATTAACAGATGAGTCGACTGAGAAAGAAAGATTCAGCTATCTATGCTTCAGCCACTATAAGATAAAATCACAAGGAAAAGAACAAGGGAAATGGAGTTTCGGTTAGAGATGAAACGGAACAACCAAATGATGAGGGTCTAACATTCGGCCATGGAGAAAAGAAGATGAGAGGAAGGGAAGAAACCTACTTACCAGGTTCGGCCAAGGAAGATGGTGCTCGAACACGTAGAGAAAGGAAAAGGGGTTCGACTTATGGTAAAAGGAAGAGAAAATAAATGGCACGGGAACAAAGGAAATGAGTAGAGGAAAAGAGGGGTGCAAGGAGGTTTCGGCTAATACCAAAGAAGAGATAAAGAAAGGTAAAGAGGAGAGTCCTTTAAAGGTCACGATTTCAGCAAGAAGAGAAAAGAAGAAAAAAGCACAAAATGGCAAAAAAAAAGACGAAGCTCCTCACGCACAACCATCAAATACAACTTAAGAATTTCGGCACCTACTCACCCTACCAATACCGAATGCCCTATTCACCCAAAAAGACTCCTCTTGACCGAATTTTCCCCCCAAGAACATCCCCAAAATCGGCCACTACTCCCTCTCACCTCAATCCCATAATTTGCTCCTTGATTTTCTCCTCAAACTTCTCTCCATCACTCATTCAAATCCATTTGACTGAGTCTTCAACTCCTCCTCCAGAGTCCAAGCTGAACTCTACTACCCTCACCTGCTTAGCACAAAATAAATTAAATAAGTTGCAGCAGGTGGGATTCGAACTCCTCCCCCTTAGCTTCTATAAGTGACGCCACTCCACATTGCCACTAGCTCCTCTTGTGCTAGCAATTTACCAACTTTTTCCTTTATGCCTTGATGCCACCTACCTTCTCCCCCCTTAAGTGTTCAACCACTAAAATTTTTCCAGGGCCCAACTCGACCCCAGGCCTTCTTAGGCCTCCCAAACATCCTTAGATAACACACAGAACCAGCATAACATGGAATTGCACAATTTACAGACCCATAGATTTTAGGATGTTACAATTCTACCCCCTTAAAGAAATTTCGGCCTCAAAATTTTACCTGATCAAAAGAGGTGAGGATATTGCTGTCGCATCACGTCTTCTGGCTCCCACGTGGCTTCCTCTGACCCGTGATTACGCCACAATACTTTGACCAACGGAACCAACTTCCTTCTCAACACTTTGACATTTTGATCTAAGATCTGCATTGGTTTTTCCTCGAAAGACAAATCAGGTCTTACCTCAATCTCTTCCACTGGCACAATGTGAGATGGATCTGAACGATAGCGCCTTAACATGGAAACATGAAATACATCATGTATCTGATTCAACTCCGGTGGTAACTCCAGCTGATACGCTACTGGTCCCACACATTTCAACACTCGATAAGGCCCGATGAATCTGGGGCTCAACTTGCCTTTCGTCCAAACCTTAAAACCTTCTTCCAAGGTAAAAGTTTCAGAAAAACCCGATCACCCACTGAGAACTCTATCTATTTACGCTTTAGATCTGCATACGATTTCTGTCTGTTGGAAGCTTCCTTCAACCGAGCCCGAATCAACTTAACCTTTTCTTCCGTCTGAAACCAATTCGGACCCAACAACTGCCGCCACCCAACTCGCCCAAAGAAGTAGGAGTACGACACTTACGACCATACAACGCTTCGTAGGGTGCCATCTGGATACTGGATTGATAACTATTGTTGTATGCGAACTCTGCCAACGGTAAGAAATCCTCCCAACTACTTCTGAAGTCAATAACGCAACCTCTCAACATGTCTTCGAGAATCTGAATTACCCACTCCGACTGACCATCAGTCTGTGGATGAAACGCCGTGCTAAAATCCAGTCTTGTACCCAACGCTTTATGTAACGCCTTCTAAAATCGCGATGTAAACCTAGGGTCCCTATCTGATATGATAGACACTGGTACCCCATGTAACCTCACAATCTCTGCTACATATAGCTTGGCTAACTTCTACAACGAATAATCGACACGAACCGATATGAAATGAGCAGACTTCGTCAACCGATCGACAATCACCCACATCGAATCTTTCCTAGTAGGCGTAAGAGGTAGCCTGCTAACAAAATCCATCGTTATCCTCTCCCACTTCCAAAGTGGAATCTTCACCGACTGCAGCAACCCCGAAGGCAATTGATGCTCTGCCTTCACCTATTGGCACGTCAAACATTTACTCACAAACTCGGTAACTTCTTGCTTTAGACCTGGCCACCAATACTGTTCACGTAAATCTCGGTACATCTTGCTACCGCCGGGATGCATAGCGTGTGGACTATTGTGCGCCTCCCGAAGAATCATTTGTCCTAACTCGGAGTCTTTTAGCATACAAACTTTTCCACGGAAACACAATACAACATCACTGTTCAGACCAAAATCTTCTGTTTCACCCCCTTCCACTTGCTGAAGTCCAGGACTTAACACCTCATCTAACAACTGCTTCTCTTTTATTTGACTTATCCATGAAGGCTTTACCTGAAGTTCAGCTAGCAAGCTCCCATCGTCATACAAACTGAGATAAGCAAACATTGCCCTCAAATCACATATCACCTTATGGCTTAACGCATCTGCCACTACATTAGCTTTACCTGGGTGATACTCAATCGAACAGTCCTAATCCTTTAACAATTCAATCCACCTTCGCTGCCTTAAATTCAACTCCTTCTGGGTAAGGAGATATTTCAGGTTCTTATGATCGGTGTAGATAACCGACTTCTCTTCATACAAGTAGTGCCTCCAAATCTTCAGAGCGAACACTACCGCAGCTAACTCCAGATCATGCGTGGGATAGTTCACTTCATGAGGTCTCAATTGCCGAGACGCATACGCCACCACTTTCCCTTCCTGCATCAATACACATCCTAACCCTGTGTGCGACGCATCACAATAGACAACAAACTCCTTCCCAGCCTCAGGCTAAATCAACACTGGTGCCTCCGTCAAAATCCGTTTCAACGTCTCAAAGCTTTCCTGCTGCTTATCTGACCAGAAAAACGGTACTCCTTTTCGTAACAACTTGGTTAAAGGTGCAGCTATTAGCGAGAATCGCTCAACAAACCTTCTGTAGTACCCAGCTAACCCGAGAAAACTCCAAATTTTTGCTACCTACTTCGGTGGTTTCCAATCCAAAACAGCTTCAATCTTTCGGGGATCGACCCTAATTCCCTCGACAGACACAACATGCCCCGAAAAGGTAACTTCTCTTAACCAAAATTCACACTTGCTGAATTTGGCATACAGTTACTTCTCTCTCAGGATTTACAGAACAATCCGAAGATGCGAATCGTGTTCCTCTTCCGTCCTTGAATAAACCAAGATATCGTCTATGAACACTACGACAAACCGATCCAGATAGGGTTGGAATACCCGGTTCATCATATCTATAAACGCAGCTGGTGCATTCGTCAACCCAAACGGCATCACTAAGAACTCGTAGTGACCATAACGAGTTCGAAAAGTAGTCTTATGAATATCTGGCTCCTTGACCTTAAGCTGATGATAACCTAACCTCAAGTCTATCTTCGAAAAGACCGAAGTGCCTCGCAGCTGATCGAATAGGTCATCAATCCTTGGCAACGGGTATTTGTTCTTGATTGTTAACTTGTTCAATTGCCTGTAATCAATGTACATCCGCATCGACCCGTCTTTTTTCTTAACGAACAATACTGGCACTCCCCATGGAGATACACTTGGTCGGATAAAACCACGGTCCAACAATTCTTGAATCTGAGCTTTAAGTTCTACCAGTTCCTTCGGTGCCATCCTATATGGCGCAATAGACACCGGAGCTGTTCCCGAAAGTAGATCAATGCCGAACTCCACCTCGCGATCCGGAGGTATTCCTGGAAGCTCTTCTGGAAAAACATCAGAGAATTCCTTCACCATTCTAAGATCTCTTACAGACAACTCCTTGGTTTCCAACGCACTGACGAAAGCTAGGAAAGCCTCACACCCTTTTCTCACCATCCTTTCAGCTTTTAGAGCAGACACTACATTGGACAGGTAATTCTTTCTCTCACCTATCACCAACACCTCCTTATCCTCAAGAGTCTTCAGTATCATGCGCTTAGCAGCACAGTCCAAGTTTGCTCGATACTTAACCAACCAGTCCATGCCTAATATCAAGTCAAACTCACCGAACGGCAATTCCACCAAATCAGCCGGGAAAATAATCCCTTGCACTTCTAAAGGCACACTCCTAAATAGTTTATTCACCACTACAGATTCTCCTAAAGGGCTAATCACAGTCATTTCTCTAGAAGCAACCCCAGATTCTATATTCAAGGTTCCAGACACCGTACTAGCAATATAAGAATGTGTAGACCCAATATCTATCAAAGCTGTAAAGGGTACACCAAAAATAAGGAAACGTCCAGTGCATCGCCATCCTCTCGACGTCTAGCTGCATAAACCAACCCCGGCTATCTTGCATCTGTACTCCCAGCACCTCTGCCCGATGCTCTATGCCCCCGACCAAATCCATTTCCTCCTTTGGCTGGACCACGGCCTCTCGATGGCTGTTGCCCACCTCTTTCGAACTGTGCATATCCTTGACCTACTGGCCGCACCCTGTCTGGCTCTTGTGGACAGTCCCTTATCTGATGATCCATAGATCTACACCTGAAGCATCCTCTATTTCTTGTACACTCCCCCGAATGATATTTCCCACATCGAGCACACGGTTGAGACCGACCAACAGCAATAGGCTTAACAACTCGACCCGGCCAATCAAACCTAGGCCTCTTTTGAAAACCCCCTGCAGATCCTGACGACCCAAAATTCCTCTTATGCCTACCCCTATCCTTACCCCGATTCTGCCTCTCGGACCCCTTCACCTCTTTAGCTATCTTTGCTTTCTCGACCAGAATGGCAAACTCTCTTTCCCATTGCGGAGCTATCAGTACCCGTAACTCGTCCCTCAGACCATCCTCAAACCGAACACAACGCTCATAATCAGATGCGACGATACCCCAAGCGTAGCGACTTAAATGCAGGAGCTCCGCCTCAAACTCAGCCATTGACTTATTCCCCTGAACCAAGTTTAGAAATGCCTTTCTCTGAGTGTCCACGTAACTCGCCCCAACATACTTTCCCTGGAATGCTGTCTTAAAGAAGTCCCAGGTAATACAGTCCGCTGATGTACCATCCCTTACCGTGAGCCACCACTGGTATGCCTCATCTCGAAGGAGAGACACTACTCCTTTCAACTTTTCTTCCGCGGTACAGTCAAGATCGTCCATAATTCGTTCGACTGCTTCCAACCAGTATTCTGCTACGTTAGGAGCCACACCGAAAATGCCCCTAAACATCTCAAATTTCCCATTAGCTCGAGTCGCTCGAAATAGATTTTCGAGCTCGATCCTCCGTGCTTGCTCCGGCAACCCGCTCCAAAACATGCAACATAGCTTGAGACACAGCATCGTCTCCACCAGTTTGGTCCTGAAATCCCGCTTCTGTAATTGGTGATGCTGGCACTTCACCTTTCGGTCCATGCCCTGATTCCGAGGGTTCAGCCTCAACACCCCGGCCTCTACCACGGCCGTGCATTCCACGTCCACGTCCTCTAGCGCTCATGACTACCAATTCGAATTAATCTGATTACAAATTTTATAAATTAGCATATCTTCCACTGTTTATTACCGGGTAATCTTATGAAAATAGAATTAGAAGTAGTTTTTCGCAAAACATATATACCTAAAGGTTTCAATCTCTAAAGTCGAATTTCTTAATACTAGCAATTGCAGCACAATATAATCACCTCATGCAAATCAACCAATAATCAGAAAACTTACCGTGTGGATTGGTGTCGGAGACTCGGGTGCCATGCTTCAAAAATAAAACATATATTTCAATATTTCAAACCAATTTTTTTTTTGGAAAACATTGTCGAACACATTCCACAGCCGAGTTTTGCAACCTGGCTCTGATACCAAAATTGTAACACCCCAAACCCGGTCTATACGTTACGATCAAATCTGGTATGCTACATGAAAAGATAGTTTGAAACTTTAAAGAAAACATCGTATTTTTAGAAAACTTTTCGTTTAGGGTTTCCACCTTAAGAATAAATTGAAATTTCAGTTGAACGTTTCATACCAACTTCTTTATTAAAAAGTACTAAGAGTCATACACCGGTTTACTTTACGAAAGTCGAAATCAGGGTATTTTCATAAACGTGATGTTTTGAGAAACACTGTTGCGATATTTAAGAAAGCTTACCTAACTCATTAGTTATTCTCTTATCATCTTTTGTTAACGCCTTGGAAAATCGGATTGCTATTATTATTTTAGAAAAACTCCATATTTGACGTTTCAAAATATATATAAACGTTATTAAAGTAAAACCCAAATTAAAGTTATAAAAGGCCTTATTACATGACAAATCCCAAATTAAATATAAGTTTAAAAGAAGGAAACGCAATTTACGAAAACATAATGCATGGCCTCCTCGAAGTCTACCTCAGCTCCAATCCGCACCTAAGGGTTACCTGCAAAGCTAAGCAGAGGGGTGAGTCACTAAGACTCAGTGTGTAATTCCCCTTATAACGCAATCTGGCCTTAAGCCCACCGATGCACATTGGGCCTTAGCCCTCACAATATGGCATATGAATAAGTGTATGTAATGCAACCCAGCCAAACCTAGTTTTCCATCCTCTACATCACCTGAATCAGCCAAACGCTTGTGGCACCAAGCCACTGTGGTTCCAGACCACTGTGATACCAAATCACTGTGACAGAGTCACTGATATAAATATGTGGGGCCAACCCACTGTGGTACCAAACCACTGTGACGGTCACGGATAAATATATGTGGGGCCAACCCACTGTGGTACCAAACCACTGTGACAAATCACTGATAAATATATATATGTGGTGCCAAACCATTGTGGTACCAAACCACTATGACATAGTCACTAATAACAACATGTGGGGCCAACCCACTGTGGTACCAAACCACTGTGACAGTCATCGAATCACACTTCCCCATCCAATCATATCCCAAAGCCCGTGCAAACATTTTATCTTGCCGAAATGTATGCAATCCTATATCCAATGTAAACAAATAGTCAAATTATACATGCATTTAGATCATACTGTTCGTAAAAACCAAGTTATACAGGTACTTACCTGGTATCTCCAACCTTACCCACAAGGGTATCTCTACTGTCCTTACAGTCGTTCTGGCATTCAGCCAACACAGTTAATAACACAGGACAATAAAGAAAAGTGTGAGTATTACACACCTGATTACACGAAGAACTAAACTCTCTATATCGTCGACACTCTCACTAGCAGGAACAACAACAATTTTCCTATCCCAAGCCGATGTCAGCTCTCTACCACAACCCAGCGAAAAATCTCGAACTGTCGACACAGCACGTCGTTTAAACTTAGGGATAGGGACTACAAGTCCACTCCCTTCCCTAGTTTGACTAGCACTTGCATCCATGAAGAGACTTGATCAGTACTCAGAGTGAAACGTTGATTGTCTAATAAGAGAGTTTGGTTAAGGCAGACTAGAACGAAAAAGGACATAATAGCCAAGAAACTGAGAAGATGCTCCCTTACCTTAGAGAAAACAACAAAGATTTGTTCTACCCTCTTGACTGGAGTCCCCTAATTCGGCAAAAGCAGGTTCTTGATCAATCGAGAATCGAACCCTTGCACAATAATAAACAACATCACGCAAGATGAGAGTAATGGATGCCCGACTAGCACATCACTATTAGGCCACAACTGAAAAGAGGGCAAAGAAAGTGTTACCTATTCTTTGAAAGACCCAAGTAGAAGATTCGGCCCTTACTGCTTAAGAACCCGAATGAATGGTAAGATTCGGCAATTCACAGACTTTTCACATTCAGACTCCAACACGTTCGGCTTACGTTAACAGATGAGTCGACTGAGAAAGAAAGATTCGGCTATCTATGCTTCAGCCACTACAAGATGCAATCACAAGGAAAAGAGCAAGGGAAATGGAGTTTCGGTTAGAGATGAAACGGAAAAACCAAATGATGAGGGTCAAACATTCGGCCATGGAGAAAAGAAGATGAGAGAAAGGGAAGAAACCTACTTACCAGGTTCGGCCAAGGAAGATGGTGCTCGAACACGTAGAGAGGGGAATAGGGGTTCGACTTATGGTAAAAGGAAGAGAAAAAAACGGTACGGGAACAAAGGAAATGAGTAGAGGAAAAGAGGGGTGCAAGGAGGTTTCGGTTAATACCAAAGAAGAGATAAAGAAAGGTAAAGAGGAGAGTCCCTTAAAGGTCATGATTTCGGCAAGAAGAGAAAAGAAGAAAAAAGCACAAAATGGCAAAAAAATGACGAAGCTCCTCACGCACAACCCTTAAATACCACTTAAGAATTTCGGCACCTACTCACCCTACCAATACCGAATGCCCTATTCACCCAAAAAGACTCCTCTTGACCGAATTTCCCCCCCAAGAACATCCCCAAAATCGGCCACTACTCCCTCTCACCTCAATCCCATAATTTGCTCCTTGATTTTCTCCTCAAACTTCTCTCCATCACTCATTCAAATCCATTTGACTGAGTCTTCAACTCCTCCTCTAGAGTCCAAGCTAAACTCTACTACCCTCACCTGCTTAGCACAAAATAAATTAAATAAGTTGCAGCAGGTGGGATTCGAACTCCTCCCCCTTAGCTTCTACAAGTGACGCCACTCTACCTTGCCACTAGCTCCTCTTGTGCTAGCAATTTACCAACATTTTCCTTTATGCCTTGACGCCAACTACCTTCTCCCCCCTTAAGTGTTCAACCACTAAAATTTTTCCAGGGCCCAACTTGACCCCAGGCCTTCTTAGGCCTCCCAAACATCCTTAGATAACACACAAAACCAGCATAACATGGAATTGTACAATTTACAGACCCATAGATTTTAGTATGTTACACTTTGCCCGTTGAATTTATTTGAAATATCGATGGATACATAGGTAGTACACTCGAAGTGTACAAAACTGTAATCCGTCAATTCATATTCAAAAATACTCATGTGAGCACATAAATGGGAAGCTCTCTCTCGAGTCATATAACGGGAAGCTCATGTGAGCTGTATACCGGGAAGCTTATCAGGGCTGTATAACGGGAAGCTCATAAGAGCCATATTTAGGAAGCTCATACGAGCCAATAACGGGAAGCTCTGAAGAGCCATTAATCAGGAAGCTCTGAATAGCCGTATATCGGGAAGTTCAAGCAAGCCATATCAGAAAGATCCAGAGAGCCATTAATCAGAAAGCTCACAAAGAGCTTTTAATCAGGAAGCTCACGAAGACCCATATATCGGGACGTTCATAAGAGCTGCGGTGTGTCCACAACACATGTAGGATCACAACCAATCGGGATGCTCCAAAGAGCTATTAACCGGAAGCTCGCAAGAACCATATAACGAGAAGCTCAAGAGGGCCATATATCAGCATGCTCATGCAAGCTAATAACGGAACACTCTTTCGAGCTGTGGTGTGTTTGCATCATATGCAGGACCACAACCAATTCGGGAACCCAGTATCCATCGAATTTTATTTATTCAAACGAGACTTTATATTTGTCAGACATTATGGGATATGTCATCAATTTCATATATATGACATTTAATTCAAACATATAAATATACAAAATTTAGTTACACGAACTTACCTCGATAATTGTTCGCGTATGCAAAATCTACTAATCCAGCACTTTTTCTTTTCCTCGATCTAACTCCGTATTTGGTCTATCCGGATCTATATGAATGAATTTAACATCAATTTAATACAATTCATACTCAATTCAATCCAGTTCACATCTTAGGCAAAGTTACCATTTTACCCATATACTTTTAATTAATTTTGATTTTGTCCCTAGGCTCGGAAAATGAAATTTTATCCTTATTCCAAGCCTAACCAATTTTTACATATAACATTTTCAGCCCATGTATTTCATAAAAATCAGAATTTTTCTATGAATTTTACATCTTTTCAATTTAGTCCCAAAATCATGATTTTATCAAAATTTCCTTAACAAAAGTTGTTTATCTATCAACAACCTTTCATTTTCTACTATAAAACTTCATAATTCAACTATATTCATCCATGTCAAAACCCTAGTACTTTGATAACTTTGCAAATTAATCCCCAAGATAGCCAAATTAAGCTATTACGATCTCGGAAACATAAAAATTACTAAAAACGGGACTTGAATACTCACCTAATTGAGCCAAATAAGCTTGCTAACTTCAAGCTCTTCTAACTAGGGTTTCCATGTAAAATAATTTGGGATAGATGATGAAAAAGATTATATTTTGTTATTTAATCATTTATCATCTTTTATTATTTCCACTTTCCAATTTAGTCCTTTTCTTTATTAGATTTTCCCATGATGACTAATCATGTTTATCTACTAACTCCACTTAATGGTCTATTTTCCGTATAAGGACCTCAAATTTTGAATTCCATAGCTATTTGATACTTATAGCTACTAGAACTCAACTTTTACATTTCATGCAATTTGGTCCTTTTATTAATTAAACATGTAATCGGTAAAATTTTCTTAACGAAATTTTTATATGATATTCCTATCATAATGTAGATCATTAAATGATATTAAAATAATTTTCCTTCCGGACTCAGATTTGTAGTCCCGAAACCACTGTTCCGATTTCACTAAAAACGGGCAGTTACAGGTTTTGCTTTTTATTTAAGTGAAGCTAAGACATCCATCTTTTCCTTTAGGCGTTTGTTCCAATCTCTTATTTGCTTTCGTCGAAGCTCCGTACATTGCTTATATAATGAATATCCTATGAGACTCTTGGATGGCTTCATGAATTGCTGAGTGGTTATCATTGGAACTCCGGCCTTTTGCATAAAGTTGTCACTAAGTGGGGGAAGAAAACCCCAAATTTTTAGCCACTAATGCACCACTTCATATAAATATAAATCCATGTCCTGATGCACACTTGTTTCTTCTACAAAATAGCATATAACAAAACTACTGGAAATGTAATAGCTCGGTTTAGACCCTAATCGGAACAGCGGTTTCGGGACCACAAATCTGAGTAAGAAAAATATTTTAATATTATTTTTTATGTTTATGGAAAGTGATAAAGTATATGTCAAATTTCTGTGTGAAAATTTTATTGTTTGTGTGCCGATTTATGAAAAAGGACCTAATCGCGAAAAATGCAAAAGCTGTGTGCTAGTAGTTAAAAGTGCTTAATTGCCATGGCTTATTAAATGAAAGGTCCTTATGTTGATATTATACCATTGATAGTGGAATTTGACATAAATAGCCATTAAATGAATGATTTTATAATGTTTTAATTTATGGATAAAATAGTAATTTGGTTATTAAAGTTAATATTAATAAAACAAAAATATTTTGATGGCCATTATCATCTTCTTGGGACCAAAAATTGAAAGATAAAGAAAAGAAAAAGAGCTAGCAAGGGTTCGGCACTCATTTTGCTCAATTAAGGTATGTTTTGAGCTCATTTTTTAGTGATTTTTATGTTTTTGTGATTGTTGCTTAGCATTCTATCAAGCCCATGCCTAAATTTCTAAATTTGATAATGATTTTGAGATGTTCCATTGATGAATATGTGAGCTTTGTATTGATAGTTGGTGAAATATGAAAGCTTGATGAATGATAAATATGTTTTGTATTGGGATTTTTGGTGAAATTGATTATTGTGGGCTAATTTATGAAAATGAAACTTTGAAGGGTTAAAATGTGAAATAAATGAAAGATATGGGCTGTTAGGGACTAGTATGAAATTCGGCCAAGCTTGGGTGTGAGTAAATTATGTGTATTTTGTGTAATTGTGAAATAGGGATTAAAATGTCAAAATATGGAATTATGAGGGCTAAAATGTAAAATGCCCTAAATATGTGTTTGTGGATTATTTTGGATGAAGATGAGATTGACTGAGTTGAATTTTATATTATATAGATCAAGAAAAGAGAAATTCGGACCTAGATCGAGGCAAGAACAAAGTGCTCGATTGATCGACTAGTATCGTGATGGTACATGTATGTATAGAACCTATGTGGTTGATGATATTGTGTATGAGATAGATGAAAGATTATGTGAATAAATAATGAAAAGAATTGGATTGAGTAGCATTATAAATGCTTGTATATGAACCTATAGATATGGTATGAAAGTGAGTAAAGCTATGAATGAGATTGAGTAGTGATGTGAATGGAACTAAGTGTTAGTTAATTTTGTATATTGAATTTGAATTGTTGAGTTAATTGTGTTATATTACGAACTTACTAAGCTTTAAAGCTTACTGTGTGAAGTCTTTTTCTATTTTGCAGTGGTATTTAAAGTTAGCTCGGATCCGGGGATCGCCAGTGACTCAATCACACTATCGGACATCTATTTTGGGTACCTTTTGAAATTTGTATTATGGTATATGGAATGTATAGGCTAGTGAAGTTGTGGAATGTTTTGAGATGTATAAATCTTTCCATGTGATATGGCTTGATAATGGATGAGACTTTGGATTGATTTTGGTATATGTTTTGCTATGTGAAAATGGTGTATGTAATGTGTATATATGGTCTTGTGTGAATGGCCATTATGATATGCTTAGTGAAATAGAACTAGTATATTTCATACTTGATTTGGTAGTTGAGATGGTAAATGAATTGTAAGTTATTTGATGTTGGAATTGATGCTTGTAGGAATGACCCAAAATGGGTGGCAATTTGGCCTTGTAAATGGCCTATAATTGACCACACGGGTGAGCACACGGGCGTGTGGCTCGACCGTGTCCTTCAATGTCCCAATTTGAAGCAAGACAGACTTGCACATGGGTCAGACACACGGGCGTGTGACAGGCCGTGTGATTCAAGTCTGGGTTGCACACGGGCCAAACACACGGGCGTGTGATAGGCCGTGTGACCCAAGTCAGTGTTGCACACGAGGTAAGACATGCACGGCCTAGCCACACGGGCGTGTGCCCTGTTTAAAAGAAAAATTTTCTAAGTTCTGCAAAGTTTCCGTATGAAATCGGCTTAGTCTCGAACCTTCTTTGAAGCAATGTTTAAGGTCTCGTAGACCTTCTAAAAGGACTTTTTGTTATTGATTACCTATGATATGCTGATGTGTGAGCAATGGTTGTTTAAATGTTATGATTCAACTGGTAATACCTCGTAACCCTAGTCCGTCGATGGATACGGGTTAGGGGTGTTACATTTGATTGGTATCAGAGCTACGATTTAGTCAATTCTAGGACTAATGTAGCATGTGAGAGTCTAGCTATACATGCCATATATACGAACTGTGATAGTGTAATGAATTCTGACAGATAAAATGTGTTTTCGTATAGCTAATGGATCCCGATCGAGCTGTAGCTGATGATGTTGAGAGTAATGCACCTGCTCCTACTCAAGGGACAACGCTGGCTGAATCTAGGCCGATTACTAGTAGTCACGAGGGAGAGGCAAAACAAGCCTTCTTCCAAATGATAAACAAGTGGTACACGGAGTTCGTTCGAACGAATCCGGCTGCTCAACAACCTCCACCCCCGCAAGTTCCTATAGCACCACAAGTTATAGACTCGATTCGATTGAGTAAACCTCCAGTTGATAAGATTCATAAGTATGGGGCCGAAGAGTTCAGGGCCACAGTTGATGATGATGCCGAGCGAGCTGAATTCTGGCTTGAGAATACCATTAGAGTGTTTGATGAATTATCATGTACTTTTGATGAATGTCTTAAGTGTGATGTTTCACTGTTGAGAGATACAGCGTATCATTGGTGGAAAACATTGATATCTGTGGTTCCGAGAGAACGAATCACCTGGGATTTCTTCCAAACTGAATTCTGGAAGAAATATATCAGTCCACGATTTATAGATTAGAAAAGCAAAGAGTTCCTTGAGCTGAAACAGGGTCAGAGGTCTGTTATGAAATACGAGCGAGAATTTGTGAGATTGGGCCAGTATGAATGAGAATGTGTTTCGACATAAACTACTATGTGTAAATGATAAACCGAAATAGTAACATATTTTAAGCTCACATTTAGCATGCTTTTGGATGAATTATCCTTTATTTTATGTAATTTGGTGCTCTTAATCCTTTGTTTTCATGTTTTATACTCAGGAAAGCACCGGAGGATGAAAAGAAAAAGAAACGGGCTTAAAACGGACCAAATGGGCCAAATCACAAAATCGACACGGCCTGGACCCAAGCAACACGGCCGTGCCTCCCTAATCAGACCTGAACACGGCCTGGCCACGATTCACACGGGCGTGTGCCAAGGGCATGTCCCTGCCACGGCAAAGAGGAATTTTACTCGGATTAGGATACTTGGAGGCAAAGAAACACATTCCAAAGTCTATATAAACACCCAAATAGGAATTTCACTCAGATTAGGATACTTGGAGGCCAAGTAAGGCATCTCAAAGCTTATATAAACACCTAGGGCAAACTTAAGTGGGAGTTCGACAGAGCCCTGCATCGGGGCGTCCACTAGGCCAAGGAGCCGAGCCGAAAAGATCGAGAATTGTGGAAATTACTTGAAGAAAGCCAGTTGATTCATCTCAAGAAGCCGGAATTATACTCAAAGACGGAGGATCTCTCTTCAATTCCTTCAGGAGGTTTTAGAGTTTTCCTTATGTTTTTTTTATCTTTTCTTTTAAGATTTATTCTATTATCATTATGAACTAAACCCTCAAATACCTGAGGGGGATGAAACTTAAGATGAATCTTGTTATCGTTTGCTGAACTATATGATAAATATTTGATTTGTTCTTAATTATGTGTTCTTAATTCTTGTGTTGATATTTTCGAGATATTAATTCAAGTTTGATGTGCTTAGGTGGAGGAGCAAAAGTCCCTGCCTAAGAGTAGATCTAGCATAATTAAGCGGAGTTGATCGCACGCCTAGATATAGGGTGACGAGATTTTGCCAGATTAGGGTGAAACCTAATATGGGAGTCCATAGATCGAGTTAATGCAATTCTAGGGGTTTTAATTAGAAAGAGATTTCAATTAATCAACCTAGGGTTAGATGTTAGTTGCCTCGAGAGAGGGGTTAATATACATTAGGGAATCTTACGGATCAAGTCAAATGAATAAATCGTCTGGTTCAGAGTTAGATAACAAGTGAAGTCTAGGTGGATTCTTCCTTAGGTATTGTTTTAATCAATTGGTTTTTCCCACAAGTATTTCCCCAATCTCATTCTTTTTGTCTCAACGTCTTTAGCTTAGTAGTTAGTTAATTTTCTAGATTAAACTGATTCACTTCAATTTTAAGGCTAAATAATAAAAAGAAAGTTAGTATTAGTACTTTCGGTTCCTTTGGGTTCGACAATCCGGTCTTGCCACTAAGCTATACTACTGTTCGATAGGTACACTTGCCTCAATCGTTGTCATAGTTAGTTTTTAGGATCGATCATTCTCATTATAAATTTTAAGACTGTGACACACTGATCAAGTTTTTGGCGCCGTTGCCGGGGAACTGAAATATTAAGAACACTCAATTTTTATTACTCTAGCCATATTTTATTTTTGCAATTACATTTTAATTTTATTTTTATTTTACTAATTTTTTCTTTTATTTGCTTTTTTCAGGTAATTTTAGTTTATAGAGGAGATGGCACTGAATAACTATCAGTGGCAAGTTATGAGGACAAAGCCAACAAAAGCAGCCGATATTTACAACCTCGACGCAGTAACCAGACTATCAAACCAGTTAGAGATGTTACATAAAAAATTTGATGGTTTATACAGTTCTTCGCAGGTACATCCAGTTATACAGTACGAAACAAGCGGAGGCGTGGCGAATCCTAAGTACCCACCCTACGGATATGGCATGGAGAACGAACAAGTCCACTATATGGGTAACTATTTTAGACCTCAAAATAATTTTTATAGTGACACTTATAATGCAGGTTGGAGGTACCATCCCAATTTCTCGTGGGATGATCAAAGTAGCCAAAGACCGAAACTTCCTCCAAATTTTCAACAACCACCTCACCAACAGGAAGAGGAGTCGAACCTTGAGGAGATGTTGACAAAATTCATAGCAGTCACAGAAACACGTTTCCAAAATATAGAAACAAAACTTGAAAAACAGGAAGCATCGACACAGGAGCTCAAGGATCAAATTGGGCAACTTACTAAGTTAGTTTCTGAAATACAATCAGAAAGCTTACCTAGGGAAAAAGAGCAAATTCAAGCCATAACAGATCAAGATAGTGAAGAGTTAGACGAGCCCAATTTTAGGCAAGAGCCTGTGGTAAGTGAAGGTAAGGTTGAGGTAAGCCATGATCTAATAAACACGGTAAGTACAGAGTACCAACCTCGTGTGCCATACCCCAATACGATAAAGAAAGACCACACAGAGGAACAAGTCGGTAAGTCTCTTAAACTTCCAAAGAAATTTCATATTAACTTGCCATTTCTTGAAGCTCTTTCGTAGATGCGGATCCTAGACCTGCATGCTTGAAAAAAAGAAATTCATGAAGAACGAAGGCTTCGGATCGATGAACTAGACGAGTGGAAGACACACTTCAAAGAGGAACTAAAAATACACGAAGCAAAAATGAGGCAACTCCACGACAAACTTAACGATGGGACAACCCAGCTTAAGATAGGAGATCAGGTACTCAAAATCTTCCCAGATGGAACAGTCGAGGTAACTAATCCTAAATTCAGCACTTTTAAGGTAAACACTACTCGACTTAAACTATATAGCAAAAACCGAATTGATCGCATGAGAAAAGATTTTCACCTCCTCAAACCATCCTGATAAAGCGAATGAGAGGTAAGTCTAGCTCAAGACTTTAAATGAGCGCTTCTCGGGAGGCAACCCGAGCACTAACCCTACTAATTAGTTTAGTTTTATTTATTTCCATGTTTAGGCGCAGGTTTTCCATACTCACACGGCCTTGCACACGGCCGTGGCCGTGGCCGTGTGGGCAACATAGGTAGGAAAAAGGGCGTGGCCATAGACGTGTGGCAACAGGAAAAAATTTTCCCAAAACACGGCTGCATCTCTATTTAAACCCCCTTCTTCCTTTTTCTTTTCCAATTGTCTTTCTTCTTTCAATTTCCATTATTTACTTTTATTTTTATTGTTATTTTTATTTCTTGTATTTTTCTTTTATTTTCTTTATTATTGTCTTCTTATTCTTCATGCCATTTAGATTTAGCTTAGGATACAATAAAATCAGGCCGACTGCTTCGAGGATTCAAATTCAAACAGTTTAAGGCGCTCCCTCATGTTCACCTTTGCCAATTCCTATCCAGTTTCTTTTCATTGACTCCATCCAAAATTTAGGAAGTTTCACTTCTCTCCCTATCTTATGATTTTATTATTATGCTATTATCTATCTTTGTACATTGAGGGCAATGTACATCTTAAGTGTGGGGGGTGAATCTTAAAAGTGCCAAACTTTTTGCATTATTCTCAAATCCTGAATTATGCCTTGTCTTAAAGTAAGTTTCTCATATTATGATTAGAATGAAATTTCCCTGATATATGATTTTTGTTGATATGTTTTGGATTAAGTCATTGATAATTGTGCATTGATAATTAAACTTTAAGATACTAGAGAGTCAAGCATGATAAGTCTATTTTTCAGAATAAAAAAAAATTTTAGGTTGTCTACCTGAATTTGAATATTACTTTGAAGTTTGAAATTTACGAGGATGACATCAAAATACCCATAATTTTTGTGAGATTTTGAGCCTTATAGAGAATATATTCTTTTTCTTGCTCACTTTTTGATTATGAGTGTGTCAACATTGATTTGTTATTCTAGAACTTGCATCGATTATACATGTCGAGACCACACCTTTGATTTGATATACTAAGTTGATAAAGGCACCTAGGTTTTAACCCACTCACTCCACTAAAAAGCCTACCCATTTTATTAACCCCTAGTGAACCCCGTTGATCCTAACAACCCTTTTTATTAACTCACCCACTAATATTATCCTAAAACCCTTTATTTTTGTTATCACCGTTCCCTTTGACTACCCTTATATCGAGATTTGATTTGATCGATTGCCTATTGATTTCGATAGTAAATTCATCATTTATTATATATATTTGATTTGTTCTTAAAAAAAATAAAAAAGAAAGAAATCAAAGTATATTCATTATTAGTTCTGTGATTAAGTGAGCTTATACGTTTAAATCCCAATGGTTGAAAAAGAAGCTCGTATTAGTAATAGTATTATTATTACAAGTTCTCAATTGATGTAATTGTTTATTATCAGTTCATTGTTTACGTTAGGTAATTTTTCGAGTCAATCTCGATTCGACCTTCTAATTCACCTATATCCACACCTTAACCCAAGCCCGTTACAACCTCAAGTAAAGACCTTTTGATTTGTGTATTATCTCATATTATAGTGGTGGAGATGTGATTCTCATGCAAGCCTATGGGATTAACTTTTCATGTTCGACTTATGAGTGCTTAATTTTTGAACCTTAAACACCTCGAGTGATTTGAGTGAATCTTTAGTGAGGATGTCAATCCTTGTCAATTTTAAATCAGAGGTAATTACTTAGATGAGGGGAAACACCTATGTTTTCATGCTACAAAATGTATGACTTGGATTGTTTGAATCTTTAGGAATCTTTGAGTTGAATCATCCATGTATAAATTATCTTTGAATTATGATGAAACATTATTGATGAATATTATGAATCAAGAAAGTTCGTTTTAATTATGAGTTGAGAATTTTGTTTGAGGACAAACAAAAGCTTAAGTGTGGGGGTATTTGATAAACCGAAATAGTAACATATTTTAAGCTCACATTTAGCATGCTTTTGGATGAATTATCCTTTATTTTATGTAATTTGGTGCTCTTAATCCTTTTTTTCATGTTTTATACTCAGAAAAGCACCGGAGGATGAAAAGAACAAGAAACAGGCTTAAAACGGACCAAATGGACCAAATCACGAAATCGACACGGCCTGGACCCAAGCAACACGGCCGTGCCTCCCTAATCAGACCTAAACACAGCCTGGCCACGATTCACACGGGCATATGCTAAGGGCGTGTCCCTGCCATGGCAAAGAGGAATTCTACTCGAATTAGGATACTTAGAGGCAAAGAAACACATTCCAAAGTCTATATAAACACCCAAATAGGAATTTCACTCAGATTAGGATACTTGGAGGCCAAGTAAGGCATCTCAAAGCTTATATAAACACCCTAGGGGGCAACTTAAGCGGGGAGTTCGACAGAGCCCTCTGTCGGGGCATCTAGCTAGGCCAAGGAGCCGAGCCAGAAAGATCAGAATTGTGGAAATTACTTAAAGAAAGGCAGTTGATTCATCTCAAGAAGCCAGAATTATACTCAAAGACGGAAGATCTCTCAGAATTGTGGAAATTACTTAAAGAAAGCCAGTTGATTCATCTCAAGAAGCCGGAATTATACTCAAAGACGGAAGATCTCTCTTCAATTCCTTCAGGGGGTTTTAGAGTTTTTCTTATGTTTTGTTTTATCTTTTCTTTTGAGATGTATTCTATTATCATTATGAACTAAACCCTCAAATACCTGAAGGGGATGAAACCTAAGATGAATCTTGTTATCGTTTGCTGAACTATATGATAAATATTTGATTTGTTCTTAATTATGTGTTCTTAATTCTTGTGTTGATATTTCTAAGATATTAATTCAAGTTTGATGTGCTTAGGTGGAGGAGCAAAAGTCCCTGCCTAAGAGTAGATCTAGCATAATTAAGCGGAGTTGATCGCACGCCTAGAGATAGGGTGACGAGGTTTTGCCAGATTAGGGTGAAACCTAATATGGGAGTCCATAGATCAAGTTAATGCAATTCTAGGGGTTTTAATTAGAAAGAGATTTCAATTAATCAACCTAGGGTTAGACGTTAGTCGCCTCGAGAGAGGGGTTAATATACATTAGGGAATCTTACGGATCAAGTCAAATGAATAAATCGTCTGGTTCAGATTTAGATAACAAGTGAAGTCTAGGTGGATTCTTCCTTAGGTATTGTTTTAATCAATTGGTTTTTCCCACAAGTATTTGCCCAATTTAATTCTTTTTGTCTCATCGTCTTTAGCTTAGTAGTCAGTTAATTTTCTAGATTAAACCGATTCACTTCAATTTTAAGGCTAAATAATAAAAAGAAAGTTAGTATTAGTACTTTCGGTTCCTTTGGGTTCGACAATCCGGTCTTGCCACTAAGCTATACTACTGTTCGATAGGTAAACTTGCCTCAATCGTTGTCATAGTTAGTTTTTAGGCTCGATCATTCTCATTATAAATTTTAAGACTGTGACACACCGATCAGTAAACGATTTATTGAAGGGTTGAATGGAGATATTAAACTTCTGGTCAGAATTCTTGACTTGACTGAATTTGTGGTATTGGTTGAAAGAGCTTGTAAAGCCGATGAGCTTAGTAAAGAAATGAAGAAAGCAGACTCAGAGGCTAGAGACGAAAGAAAAAGGTTGATGAGTAAGTCGTATCGCTCTTTGTCAAAGAGAATCAGAGATGCAACCAGTCGTTCAAATGGTTCGATTGAACATTCGAGTAGAAATCGTGTGAAATAATATACGAGTCCTAAAGCTCAAATTCCAATGGAATCAAGTGTTAGCAGTGTCAGAAACAATAAGCCTGAGTGTAGACAGTGTGGGAGATGTCATATTGGTGAATGTTGGGGCAAGTATAATAATAGAGTTTGTTATAAATGTGGATCACGAGATCATTTTATTCGGGATTGCCCGGAGTTGGCTGAGAAAGATAATGCTCAGAGTGCGAGGCCGAGTAACACGGCAGCTAGGGGTAGACCACCCAGAAACATGGGAATTATGAGTGGTAGTCAGAGAGGAACAACGGATGCAGCTGTGAGAACGGAGGCAAGAGCACCTGCCAGACCTTACGCTATTCGCGCTCATGAAGAAGCGTCATCTCCCGACGTCATTACTGGTACTTTCACTCTTTATGATACTGATGTGATTGCATTGATAGATCCAGGATCTACTCATTCATATGTGTGTGAACTTAGTATCTAGTAAGACTCTGCCTGTTGAGTCTACTGAAATTGTAATTAGAGTATCGAACCCCTTAGGCAAGTGTGTTCTGGTTGACAAAGTGTGAAAAAATTGTCCGTTGATGTTTCGAGATATCTGTTTCCCGGCTAATCTGGTGCTGCTACCCTTTGATGAATTTGATATAATTTTGGGTATGGATTGGCTAACTTTGCATAATGCTATTATGAATTACAAACGAAAGACTATTGATTTGAGAAGTCAGAATGACGAGATAGTCCGAATTGAATCCAGTGATTTGAATGGATTACCGGCTGTAATATCTTCGATGAAAGCTCTGAATTATGTGAAAAGGGGATGTGAAGCTTATCTTGCGTATGTAATTGATACGAAAGTGACAGAAAAGAAAGTTGAATCTGTGCCTGTAGTTTATGAGTTCCCTGTTGTGTTTCCTGAAGAATTATCGGGATTACCTCCGATACGAGAAGTTGAGTTTGGCATTGAGCTAGTGCCGGGGACGGCCCCTATCTCAATAGCTCCGTATAGAATGGCTCCGTAAGAGCTAAAAAAATTGAAATCTCAGTTGCAAGAGTTGACAGACAGAGGATTTGCACGACCAAGTTTCTCGCCCTGGGGTGCTCCTGTATTGTTTGTGAAAAAGAAAGATGGTACTATGAGGATGTGTATTGATTACCGACAGCTGAACAAAGTGACGATAAAGAATAAATATCCTCTACCCAGAATCAATGATTTGTTCGATCAGCTGAAAGGAGCTACTGTGTTTTCAAAGATAGATCTGAGATCGAGATACTATCAGTTGCGAGTAAAAGATTCAGACATTCTAAAAACTACTTTCAGAACGAGGTACGGGCATTATGAATTTTTAGTTATGCCTTTCGGACTAACAAAAGCTCCTGCAGTATTTATGGACTTGATGAACCGGATATTCAGGCCGTATTTGGATCGATTTGTCATTGTGTTTATTGACGACATTTTGATTTATTCTAGTGATGAGACGGAACATGCCGAGCACTTGAGAATTGTGTTACAGACCCTGCGTGATAAGCAATTGTATGCAAAGTTTAGTAAATGTGAGTTCTGGTTGCGCGAGGTTGGTTTTCTGGGGCATATAGTGTCAGCTGCGGGGATACGAGTTGATCCGAGTAAGGTTTCAACAATTTTAGATTGGAAACCTCCGAGAAATGTGTCTGAAGTCCGTAGTTTTTTGGGACTTGCTGGTTATTATCGACGGTTCATAAAGGGTTTTCAATGATTGCAATTCTGTTGATGAGATTGCTTCAGAAAGATGTGAAATTCGAATGGTCTGAAAAGTGTCAGAAAAGCTTTGATCAGTTGAAAGTCCTATTGACTGAAGCTCCGGTGTTAGTACAGCTAGAATCCGGTAAAGAATTTGTGATATATAGTGATGCTTCGCTGAACGGTCTGGGATGTGTTTTGATGCAGGAAGGCAAAGTTATAGCTTATGCCTCGAGACAATTGAAATCGCATGAAAAGAATTATCCGACGCACGACCTTGAGCTGGCTGCGATTGTGTTCGCTTTGAAGATTTGGTGTCACTATCTTTTCAGTGAGAAATGCCATGTGTTTTCAGATCATAGAAGCCTAAAATATCTTATGACTCAGAAAGATTTGAGTCTACGACAGAAAAGATGGTTAGAACTGTTAAAAGACTACGAGCTTGTGATTGATTATTATCCAGGAAAAGCAAATGTTGTTGCTGATGCTTTGAGTCAGAAATCACTGTTTGTGCTAAATGCGATGAATGTTCATTTAGTTATGTCTGATGATGGTTCGGTTTTAGCCGAATTGAAAGTGAGACCATTGTTCTTACAGTAAATTTGTGATGCCCAAAAAGTTGACAATGAAATGCTAGCGAAACGAGTTCAGTGTGATTTGAACTCTTATTCAGAATTTCGAGTTGATAATGATGATTGTCTGAGATTTCGAGATCGAATTTGTGTTCTGAGAAATCTAGAATTAATTCAGATGATTTTGAATGAAGCTCATAGTAGTCGTTTGTCTGCTCATTCGGGAAGTACAAAAATGTACAATGATCTGAAATAGTTTTATTGGTGGCCTGGAATGAAACGGGATATCTTAGAGTTTGTTTCGAGATGTTTAGTTTGTTAGAAAATCAAAGCTGAACATCAGGTACCTTAGGGCTTATTACAATCGATCATGATTCCTGAGTGGAAATGGGAGAGAATCACGATGGACTTTGTGTCGGGATTGCCCTTATCTCCGAAAAGGAAAGATGCAATCTGGGTGATAATTGATATATTGACAAAATCAGCTCATTTTATTCCTGTGAGAACGGATTATTCGCTTAATAAGTTAGCTGAGTTATACATTTCTGATATTGTGAGATTGCACGGGGTACGATTATCTATTGTGTCTGACAGAGATCCGTGGTTTACTTTGCGGTTTTGGAAGAAACTGCAAAAGGCTTTAGGTATGAAGTTGCACTTCTGTACTACTTTTCATCCGCAAACAGATGGTCAATCCGAACGGACCATTCAGATTCTCGAGGATATGTTGAGATGTTGTACTCTTGAGTTTGAAGGTACGTGGGAAAAGTACCTGCCATTGATTGAATTTGCGTATAATAATAGTTTTCAATCAAGCATTAAAATGGCACCATATGAGGCTCTTTATGGTCGTAAATGCATAACACCATTGTACTGGACTGAGCTTAGTGAGAATAAGATTCACGGGGTAGATTTGATCAGAGAGACTGAGCAAAAAGTGAAAGTGATTCGAAACAGTTTGAAAGCAGCATCAAATCATCAGATGTCTTATGCAGATTTGAAACGAAAAGATATTGAATTTGAGATCGGTGATAAAGTGTTTTTGAAAGTATCTCCGTGGAAGAAAATACTTTGATTTGGCAGAAAAGGCAAATTGAGTCCAAGGTTTATCGGGCCGTATGAGATTTCTGAGCATATTGGACCGGTTGTTTATATATTGTTGTTGCCACCTGAGCTAGAGAAGATTCATAATGTGTTTCACATATCGATGCTTCGACGATACAGATCCGACCCATCGCATGTGATTGCCCCTACTGAAGTTGAGATTCAGTCTGATTTATCGTATAGCGAAGAACCGATTCGAATTCTGGCTCGTGAGATCAAAGAGTTGAGAAATAAGAAAATTGCTTTAGTGAAAGTGTTGTGGCATAGACATGGGGTTGAAGAGCCTACATGGGAGCCTGAGGATGCTATGAGAGAGCAATATCCAAATCTATTCACTGGTAAGATTTTTGGGGACAAAAATCCCTAAGGAGGAGAGTTAACAGCCCGGTTTAGACCCTAATCGAAACAGTGGTTTTGGGACCACAAATCCGAGTCAAAAAAATATTTTAATATTATTTTTGATGTTTATGGCATGTGACAAAGTATGTGTGAAAGTTCTGTGTGAAAATTTTATTGTTTGTGTGTCGATTTGTGAAAAATAACCTAATCGCGAAAAATGCAAAAGCTGTGTGCTAGTAGTAAAAGTGCTTAATTGCCATCGCTTATTAAATGAAAGGTCCTTATGTTGATATTAGACCATTGATAGTGGAATTTGACATAAATAGCCATTAAATGAATGATTTTATAATGTTTTAATTTATGGATAAAATAGTAATTTGGTTATTAAAGTTAATATTAATAAAACAAAAACATTTTGATGGCCATTATCATCTTCTTGGCATTGAAAATTGAAAGAAAAAGAAAGGAAAAAGAGCCAGCTAGGGTTCGGCACTCATTTTGCTCAATTAAGGTATGTTTTGAGCTCAAATTTTAGTTATTTTTATGTTTTTGTGATTGTTGCTTAGCATTCTATCAAGCCCATGCCTAAATTTCTAAATTTGATAATGATTTTGAGATGTACCATTGATGAATATGTGAGATTTGTGTTGATAGTTTGTGAAATATGAAAGCTTGATGAATGATAAATATGTTTTGTATTGGGATTTTTGATGAAATTGATTATTGTGGGCTAATTTGTGAAAATGAAACTTTGAAGGGTTAAAATGTGAAATAAATGAAAGATATGGGCTGTTAGGGACTAGTATGAAATTCGGCCAAGCTTGGGTGTGAGTAAATTATGTGTATTTTTTGTAATTGTGAAATAGGGATTAAAATGTCAAAATGTGGAATTATGAGGGCTAAAATGTAAAATGCCATAACTATGTGTTTGTGGATTGTTTTGGATGAAAATGAGATTGAATGAGTTTAATTTTATATTATATAGATGAAGAAAAGAGAAACTCGGACCTAGATCGAGGCAAGAACAAAGTGCTCGATTGATCGACTAGTATCGTTGTTTCTACGTCCGAGGTAAGTTCGTGTATAATATGTATTGTTTAAACAATGTTCATATGTGATGAAATGAATGGGAATGTGATTATGGAGTTTGGTAATGTGAAATGTGAGTTCAAAGACATGTGGCACTAAGTGTGCGTAAATAGAATCGTTACAGTGATGAATGGAACTAAGTGTGCGAAATAAAGAAAGCATCGGCTGTATTATTTGGCACTAAGTGTGCGATACCGAGACAAATTCGATTTAATGTGACGGCAGTAAGTGTGCGATATTATTATAGCTTCAGCTAATTAATTGGCACTAAGTGTGCGAGTTCATCGATCGTTTAAAAAGGATCGAATGAATTATGGCATTGAGCATTGAAGTGGTAAATGTGATAGATAAATACGTGATGGTACATGTATGTATAGAACCTATGTGGTTGATGATATTGTGTATGAGATAGATGAAAGATTATGTGAATAAATAATGAAAAGAATTGGATTGAGTAGCATTATAAATGCTTGTATATGAACCTATAGATATGGTCTGAAAGTGAGTAAAGCTATGAATGAGATTGAGTAGTGATGTGAATGGAACTAAGTGTTAGTTAATTTTGTATATTGAATTTGAATTGTTGAGTTAATTGTGTTATATTACGAACTTACTAAGCTTTAAAGCTTACTGTGTGAAGTCTTTTTCTATTTTATAGTGGTATTTAAAGCTAGCTCGGATCCAGGGATCGTCAGCGACTCAATCACACTATTGGACATTTATTTTGGGTACCTTTTGAAAGTTGTATTATGCTATATGGCATGTATAGCCTAGTGAAGTTGTGGAATGTTTTGAGATGTATAAATCTTGCCATGTGATATGGCTTGATAATGGATGAGACTTTGGATTGATTTTGGCATATGTTTTGCTATGTGAAAATGGTGTATGTAATGTGTATATATGGTCTTGTGTGAATGGCCATTATGATATGCTTAGTGAAATAGAACTAGTATGTTTCATACTTGATTTGGTAGTTGAGATGGTAAATGAATTGTAGGTTATTTGATGTTGGAATTGATGCTTGTAGGAATGACCCAAAATGAGTGACAATTTGGCCTTGTAAATGGCCTATAATTGCCCACATGGGTAAGCACACGGGCGTGTGGCTCGACCGTGTCCTTCAATGTCCTAATTTGAAGCAAGACAGACTTGCACATGGGTCAGACACACGGGCATGTGACAGGCCGTGTGATTCAAGTCTGGGTTGTACACGGGCGAAACACACGGGCGTGTGATAGGCCGTGTGACCCAAGTCAGTGTTGCACATGGGGTAAGACATGGTCTAAGGCATGGCCGTGTGAGACACACGGCCTAGCCACACGGGCGTGTGCCCCGTTTAAAAGAAAAATTTTCTAAGTTCCGCAAAGTTTCTGTATGAAATCGGCTTAGTCTCGAACCTTCTCTAAAGCAATGTTTAAGGTCTCGTAGACCTTCTAAAGGGACTTTGTGTTATTGATTAACTATGATATGATGATGTGTGTGTAACACCCCTTACCCGTATTCAACGCTGGAACCGGGCACGAGGCGTTACCGTATTAAAAACCTCAAGATCGTCACTTAGGCACAACATGACCACTCTCTTTGGCCATCACAACAACCTCAATCCTGACTTACGAGGCCTCTCTCAAACACACGAGGGCTCTCGAGACCATATCGAAAACTCTTACGATCTTAAAATTTTTCCATCTATACAGGGCTCACACGCCCGTGTAAGATTTGGCACGCTCGTGGATGTCACACACGCCCATGGTCACTACCCGTGCATGAAAACTCAAGCATTTTGCCAATGCCCCACGGTTAGGGTACACGCCCGTGCCTTCCACCCGTGGCGCACACTGACACCTTAACACGGCCTAGGGTCTAGACACACGCCCGTGTGGCTAGCCCGTGGCCAACACTGATTAACACACACGTTCTAGGCACACGCCCGTGTGACTAGTCCGTGGTCTATTCTGACTTAAAATACTAACATGCAGGGGACACACGGCCAAGTCACACGCCCATGGGCTGACCGTGTGTCACACATGGCCTAGACACAAGCCCGTGTGTCTACCTACATGGACAAGAACAAAGCTATTTGCCAAGTTGTTTTCACCCTCCTAGCATACACAAATCTTGCACTCATTCAACACATCCATAATCAACTCAAAATCTTACAATCTCAATTAGATAACTACACCTTTTCATATAATAAAGTGCCAACAACTATGGCATTATACGAAATAGATTATCCATCTAAAGGCCAACACATCATAGCCATATACAACAAAATTCACTAACTTGTCTAGCCCCTATACATGCCATATACAAAACATTGAGTCTCATGTACCAGAGTGTCTTTGACACGGTGTGGGCGATCTTCCAATTGATCCTCGTATCTCGATTCAACACTTTTGCTCTATAAGACAAGGGAAAAGAAAGGGAGTAAGCTTTGAGCTTAGTAAGTTTACACATAAACAATTAAGCAACATAGTATAAGCTAAACAACAATTAGCATTATACTAACATATAATGTACAACTATGCTTACTCTTTCTATCCCTTACCACATTTCCAACACATCATGAGTCACTTACTCATAACCATTGACATGCACCCCTGCATTCAATATCACATTTACACAATATACAACACATCATTATTTCTCAATAATACATCCACACAACTATGCTACTCACTATCACATCCACATAACAAATCTCTTGGTGGTTCCGCACTAAGCCCACCACAATCAATTGATAAGGTAGTATCGCACTTAGCCTACCAACAAGG
Organism: Gossypium sturtianum; assembly: GCA_025698515.1. Lineage (NCBI taxonomy): Eukaryota > Viridiplantae > Streptophyta > Magnoliopsida > Malvales > Malvaceae > Gossypium > Gossypium sturtianum. Next base: position 89,996,095 of record CM046949.1, read on the forward strand.
TATTCATAGTGGTTTCGCACATAGCCCACTAGATAATATACCTAACGATAGCATCGTACATAGCCAGCTCATCGTCAATATGCATTAGGATGGTATCGCACTTAGCCCACCATTTAGCATTATCACAACACATTCACAAATCTACTTACTTAATCATTCATCCATTTATTTCACTTGAACCACATAGGTTCTCAATCATTCTCAACCATGCTATACACTATCTAGCATTAATAAATTGTAAGTATGAATGCATTGTTTATGCATAGACTTACCTCGATACTCAAAAGTATAGAAACGTGCAATTTAGTCCACCACTTTGCTCTTGCCTCGGTTTCGATCCGGGCTTTGTCTTTCTTGATCTATAATGAATAAATCGGCTTATTCAATACACACAATGACCAAATTGACCCACATCTCATACTTTGGCAAAATTACTCTTTTGCCCCAAACCTTTCTCATAATTGCACTATTGCCCCAAGGCTCGTGAATTGATTTTATTCAACTTTCTAGCCTTTCATGCTTAGCCGAATCACTTACTCAACTAAAGCAATCATCAATTCTTACTACATCACACATGTATGACCAAACTCAAGATTTTTACAAACTAGTCCCTACATGCATTTTCTATGGAAACTCATTTAGCAAAAGATGTTTCTACTACATCAAGCTTTCATAATCTTCCATAAAACATCAAAATACATGCATGTCATACATGGCCACATTTTTGAACATCCATCATAGCTCATCAAATAGCTAAAAATAGCTTACTCATGCAACAAGGACTTCAAAAATACAAAGAATATCAAAAACGAGGCTAGATGCACTTACTAGCAAGCTTGAAATTTTTGAAGAACCCTAACAATGGTTCTCTCAATTTTCGGCAGCCTTGGAGAAGAAGATGAATGAATTTTGTCATCTTTTCTCCTATTTTAATCACTTAATTATTAAATGACCAAAATGCCATTTTTGATAAACTTTCTATTTTAACTCATCCATGCCCAAATTTGTCCAAAAATTAGAAATTGGGAAAATTGCTATTTAAGGACCTCTAATTAATATTCTAAAGCTATTTCACACAAATAGCTTCTAGAATCTCACATTTTGCAACTTTTGCAATTTAGTCCTTTTAGACAATTCAACCGCAATTTCACAAAATTGCTTCATGAAACTTTCACACTAGCATGCATTCATAGCATAAAACCTAAAAACTCATTCATATACCTTGGATTTGTGGTCTCGCACCACTATTCTGACTAGGCCCTAAATCGGGATGTTACAATGTGAGCAATGGTTGTTTAAATGTTATGATTCGACTGGTAATACCTCGTAACCCTAGTCCGTCGATGGATACGGGTTAGGGGTGTTACAGGAAAAGTATTAACGTCAGAGCCATTCAAAGAAGGAGCAATTCGAGTGTATAAAAATTGTATCCACATCTTTCCAATAGGGAACATAATTGCTTGATTAAAGGACGTGGAGATATCAGTACCCAAGCAATTTTTCCATTCACCCTTACCTTCTGTTAAATAGTTTATGATGTTTTCCATATTAGTATCTCTAAAATATTCTAAATCACTTTCTTTCACAAAATCAAGTTCATAATATGGAGCGTTATAAAACTCACAAATCGCTCTAGAGGTGACAAGAACTCCTTCCCCCATACTTGTATGGTTTCCCATGTGGCACCCTCTTGCCTCTTAGACTCTTGATCCCTAAGTGATGCATAGTGTTCTTGTACTACTGAGACCATAGCAGAGTCTTTAAGGGTTATGCAAAAGCGTTCCCACCTATGGTATTGAACCAATGGCCATATTTCCCTACATAGAATCATCGATGGCTCAAACCCTCGTTCTTGTATAAACGTCTTTCCCTGAAGTTCTAAAAAGAATTTTTCGACGTTTGGGTTTGGAAAGTTTGACGAGTTTGCAACCACCGATGGTTCTTTAATAAAATTTTGAACTAGAAGAACTAACTAGATATTAAGCAATACAATAAAACAATAAAAATGTAAGTTGAAACTCTTAACCTTGACTTGAAAACTCGTTAATCCTTTCGAAGGTTGTTCCAAATTCCTTTGTGAATACAAAGCGTTTTAACATGTACTTAATAAACACATAAGAATAGGGAAGAAAAAATTTTGCAGCAAAATAAAAAGAAAATAGAAAATAAATTTTAGGGTTTGAGAAGTTTTGAGATAATGTAAGGTTAATGAGAGTTTAAAAATTAATTAGAAGTGTTTTTAGGTTAAAATTTTGGTATTTTAAAGTTAAAAGCTGAGTTAAAACAAAGGTTAAGTCATCGGGTTGTGCGAAGGGTTGGGTTGACCCTGTAGAAATTTGCAGCGATGTCGCAACATCGGGGTTCCATGTCACGACACCCTTGGGAGGATACTGATATTGCGACAAACTTCAAAAATTTTGAGCTCTAGGGTATACTGATTTCTTTGTCGCGACACAGAGGTGCTTTGTCATGACATCTAGCTTAATTACTTGATTTCTTGAACTTGTGAGTGATGTCGCGACATGGAAGGTCCGTGTTGCGACACCGACTCTTTTTCGGCCCCTCTTCTCGAATTTCAAAGTGTTCGAATTATTTTCTTAATCAATTTAAATTAAATTAAATCCTAAACTACATATGAGTATATTGAAATACAATATTATACAAAAGTTTATATTAGAAAAAAAATCAAGTATTATTGTCGAATTCATCCATTAGCTCCGTTAGTGTATACATGGATGCGCTCTTTATCGTGTTTTTGTCCGTATTGGTCCAACATCCATCATGCCACTCCACCTTATTTCATTTATCCCGCTCCTTAAATTTGCTCTTTTGACCTATACTTATGACAACAAATACCTTTTCTGGTTCAAGATAATTAGAGATTTTTACAGATATCTCAAAACATTGTTTCCCTATTTTTTTCCTATTTCCCTCATGCTGTTGGTGACAACATTCGAAATTTTCGAAATTTCTATTTTCTTTTTCATTTCCATCATTTTCTTCCCTTTTTCTTTTCTTTTCTCCTTTTTTCTTTTTCCTACCCTTGTCTTCTTCATCTTTCTTCTTCAGTCTTATTCATCTCCTAGTTTAAGGGCCAAATGCAACAAAGAATCGACGTCAGATTCTTGGGTTTTTTTTCTTGGCTTTTTAAGAAAAAAACTAATTTTTGATATTTCAAGTTCTGGGTTTTCAACATTTTACTTTGTTTCAAATTTGTAAAAAAATCCCCTCCAAAATCTTTTCCTATTCATGGTTTTCTTCAAATGGGTGTTAAATTATGCTTTAGCCAGTAATCGTAAACACAATGGTAGTAAACGTTGCTCTTTACAGATGGTGTAACACAATTCGTCGTCAATATGAGTTTCATTTATTTTCACCGTCAGTATTGCTTCCAACGCCACTTTCGACGTTGGCAGTTGCTCGTTCCGCCCGACGTTCTTAATCTCCATTTGTGATAACTGATCCTTAACCGCTCAAATCATAGAAATGGCTTGAAATTGAATGGCTTTGAAGCAAAAAGCCATAACTTACTGGATTGAGGGCAATAATCAAGTAGTATCTTGGACCTATACAACAACAACTAGACTTCCTTGAAGCACAATACGGCTATTGGAGACAAGTTCGATGAGGAACCAGACCTTGAATCCCTTAAATACTCCAAAACCATAGGGAAAATTTCAATATTTTGGACCAAAGACCGAGAATTCCTCGTTGAAAGAAGAAAACATGGTTAGACAAGCAAGAAACAAGATCGGACAACAAGGCGACCAAGGTTTGGACAAGATCCACTTGTGTTAAGTCAACGGGGACCAAGAAAGCGTCTAGAGATGGCGACCTTCTCCTCCTTAAAGAAGAGAATATAGTTGCTGATGATATTGTTGATAAACTCAAGAATTTGCAACAAAACAAATGAAAATTTTAAAAATCTAAAGAATACCAAAGATTCTCAACTCTATTCTAGTCATTAGGTTATTTTTTAAAAAAGAAAATGAAAATAAGAGAAAATGATTAGAAAAAATGTATAAAGAGGACGACATGTGGCATCGTACGAGTGGTCAACGATGCCACATCAGCAAAAAAGTAACGATGTTAGGTTTGAGTACAAATATAATGGAGAAAAAATAGTTCGGGGTATTATTCTAGAACAAAAAAATATAAATATTATATTTAAATATATATATATATATAAAAATATTAATATATGAGAAATGGACAAATTTAGATATTAATTTTATATTTAACCCATTTTAATCTTAGCTGAGGTCTCCACCGGTTAAGAGAGTGAGAAGAAAAAAAAAAAAAAGCGACAAACCCGAAGTTAAAAACAGTAATCATTTCTTTCTTTTCTTCTCCACTAATCCACCTTCAATCCCAATAAACAATACAGTAAGCGCCAAAATACACCAGCCCTGAAGTGGGCCTATTCTTGTTGAGGAACAATCGTTGCACCTTCTCCTTCTTCTCATTACGCTGCTAATTCGCTGAATCGTTGTTGCCTTTGGTTGCCAGGCTTTGACAAATCCAGATTAACCAGACTTCCTCACACTCAGAGATCCAAAGCTTTTATTGAAGGCAAGTAAAAAAAGGATATGAACGAGGTGATGATGGCAGCGGATGCGAGCTCGATGAGAGGAGGTGGAGCGACGTCATTTGCGTCGTCTCCGTCGTCGAATCTGCTTCCTAATAACCTCCCTCTCCTCACGGCCTTCCTCGCTTTCGCTCTTGCCCAGTTTCTCAAACTCTTTACCAATTGGTTCGTTCTTTCTTAATCTCTGTATTTCCCCTTTCTTCTCGCTCATTTTCTTGCGGCATTTAATTAAATATATTAAATTCAATTAAATTCAAATTCCAGTATTTGCATGTTTGGCGAATCGTTACTTTATTGTTGTTTGAAGCGAAAGTTGGGAACTCGTATCTTGGAATATCATTGATTTTGGTTAGGGCTTTTGAGACACACTTTAACTATCAATTGCTCATTAAAAAAATCCATAACTAGTTACTGTGAGAATTTAAAATAGAAATGTTAGTTTATTAGTTAATCAATTGCCCCTGACTGCTAAGAACTTGTTTAGCTCTAGTTAGGGAACCCTTGTTTTGATTCTTTTTTTGGTGACTTGTTTTATTTAATGTCTCATAGGGGCAGTTTTGATGATTGATCATTGGTGACTAAAATGTTTACCAATGTGCCTTATCTGGTTGCATTGTGAAAAAGGGATCTGGTACTGTATTTCTAGCTTCTATAACTTCAATGGACTCCGATTCATTGAAAGCATATGATAATGGTTCCCTTAGTCTTGTAATTATGGGTTTGAATTGAATTTCAAGGCAAGAATATACCTCATCTTATTTTTCCCTCGGTCTTGTAATTACGTGTTTGAATTGAATTGTAAAGCAAGAATATACTTCATCTCATTTTAAGCTCATCATATCTCACAATCTTGGTGGTCTAGGCTTAGAGGTTTTTTTTTACCCCCTTCATTTCAGTGTCTCTCCTATATATAAATTCCAAAAACTGCAGTTGCAACCTTATCAAAGGGCTCCCAAGCTTGCTTTTCTTCCTTGTGTGCAAGTAAAGCCAGAGTCTTCATTTTTCAAGATGATAGATTCTCATGATATTTGCAATCTTGAAATTAGGAGTTAGGACCATTATAAGGTAGATATTTTCTTTCTAAAGTTTTCCACCCATGAAGGAACAAGTTGGATGGTAGGGCAGGTAGATATTTCACACAAATAAATATTGTGGAAAACGAAGAGAAGAAGTAAGGCTAGAGAAACTATTGAGTCTCCTTGCTGACAAGAGTTGTTAAACATGTGGGCAACATTAATAGCAAGGAATAACTTTAAAGGTGTAGTGTCTCATTGTGGACATTTATGATATGAAGCCAGTAATGACCTTAGTAACTTTATATGAGAGACTTTTGTAATAATTTAAAGCAGTCTTTCACCAAATCAAATATGATTGAGGACTTCACTTAAACAAAGACACATGAGAGGACTGTAATGGGGAAATCACTATACTGCCCTTGGAAGTAAAAGTTACAAATACATCCCTGGTTCTGGAAATTAAAGTTTGTTCTGTTTTAGCCTTTGGGTTTTACTTTTAAGTTTGTAGTGTATACGCACGGTTCTTTTTTTCTCCTGCATAGCTAGTATATTTATTCTTTTTTGATGATGAATGTATTAGATTTTTTAGTTTTGTTCTAATAGCTAGTTCAGTGGTTTGTGAATAGTAGCTCAAAATTTTGAACTTGTTTCTCCTAGATGCTCAGGTTTAAAGAAAGGAGATGGGATTCTAAGAGGATGATTGATTCAGGTGGGATGCCATCATCACACTCTGCAACTGTGACAGCTCTTGCAGTTGCTATAGGTTTGCAGGATGGAATGGGAGGACCGGCTTTTGCTATTGCAGTTGTTCTGGCATGTGTTGTATGTGCTTCCTAACTTTTCATTTCCTTGTTATGACATTCTCGTGTACAGCATTTATGAGAATATAGCCTTGTGCAATCTAATTCAGAAAAATAGTTAATGAAAAGAAACAGAGACAAACGTCTCTCTCACTTGAACCCTTTCACTCTTGTTGGCACAGGAATACTGCTGGTGGCAGTCCCTACTTTCAATTTTCTTTTCTCTCACATTCCTTTTCCCTCTTATTGATGCCATGGCTATAGACCTCACCACTGCTGCCAGCATGTCCTTTAACAATGTTGATCTCTATGGTTTTTTTCTCATTCTTCCAGAGAATCTTTGCTACACTTTGTCTCTCTCTTTCCTTTCTGTATTCAGCAGTCGCATAGCAGTTCTGCATTCTAACAAATTACAGTACATATCCTAAGTCTTCTTGACACAATCTACAGTATTTTCGTTGATGCACTTTGTGGGTATTTATTTATTTTTTTTTTGCAACATTTTTATTTTATTTTATCTTGTTTCCAAAAGATTTTAGTTTGTTCCAACTAGTTTGAGTGATATTGATGTTAAGAGATTGGTTTTTGATGTCTGTATCAAGTTGAGACTGATTCATAATTATTTTGGAAAGTAAATATTTGACAAGTATTTTTGTTCTGTAGTAAATTTTTGAATGAAACTGGATACAAAATTCTGTTGTTAGCTAAATGAAATTGGATCTTAGTATGAAATAGCTGTTATATAAGTTCAGTGGTGAAGTGAGCCTTTATCCCAAATAGCTATGGTTTTCTTTTAGCTCTTTATGAGGCTTGGGATTCTTTTTAGCTGCTTAAAGAATATGCTTTCTAGAAAATCCGCTTAAAGCTATATTTTAGGAGGACGATTCAATAGAAGTTTGTATATGCAGTAAATTATATCATAGTTCTGGTAGATTTGAGTCTATTGTTGCTACTTTAGGTATTTACTTCTTGCTTAGATGACTTAAAAACAGAGAATAGAAAAGCATGAAGACAAAACCTGATATTCAGCTTTATGCTATAAGGTTAGTGTTAAGTACCTCAATTTTCAAATGTTCTGTGTTTGGAAGACCAATGTGGCCATGTTTTGGGAGAGCCTGAAATATGGAGTCAAGGTTGTTATCGAAATCTTTGTACTGCATTGACATTGATGCTCATATTTTTTTTTTAATTCCCTGAACTTCTAATGTTAACTTGAAAATAGTTCTCAATGAAAAAATAATTTACGTGCTTATTAGTTATTCATGTGTGGAGTATGGTCAACGAGTTTCCAATCTGTGCAGGTGATGTATGATGCATCTGGTGTCCGACTTCACGCTGGGCGTCAAGCTGAAGTAAGTCCTAATCTAGATGCATAGACTCAAAGTTTCACCTTTGAGCCACGTATATTCTGATGCCCGGGGACACTGTTCTGATATTTTCATTCCATTTTGGCAGTTGCTGAATCAAATTGTGTGTGAGTTCCCTCCTGAACACCCATTGTCTAGCGTGAGGCCCCTGCGTGAATTACTTGGACATACTCCACTCCAGGTCTGCTACTATTTATACTGCATAAGTAGTTAAAATAACCATTGCTTATTGGTTCCAAGTACTGCTTGTTACTTCATTAATACTATGCCAATTCCTAGCATATGTATATTATTTTATATCCAATGCATTTGTAAGCCAAACATGTCATAGATGCCTTTGTGGGCAAGGCAAGAAGTCAAAAGTGCCGAATATGGAAATAAGATAAATAACTTTATTTTTCTAAGATTCTTAATCAGAATAACTTAATAGTTTGAGAGATTAGTGCAACGTTTAAGTTTTGTTGCTTAATTGAGTAATAACTGTAATATCAGATTTCTTTCACCTAAATAAGGTGGTACTCGGCATTCTAATATACAGGGAGATACAAGTCATTCAAGCATAGCATTGTAGTAACTAAAGTATATATATGTGCAGGTTGTTGCAGGTGCCTTACTGGGATTCATAGTGGCTTTTCTTATGCGAAATTCTGGTTAGGATGACGGTGTTACATAAAAAAGCAACATTGATTCATTTGCCTTTACGGTAACGGGTATTGAGTTTCTGTTGAAATCCTTATAATTCTAAAGTTGTTAAAAGTTGTTTTTAGATGATCAAAATGAGAACTCATTTCTGTTACTTTGGACTTCAACCTTATTTTGTATAATATCTTTCACAATTTGTCGCCGTCTGTTTATAATATACATGATACACATACTAGTTTGCATGTGCGATGCACAAATTTATTATATTTAATAACAAATATATATTTAATAAATTAATATTAATATTAATTTTTGGATAGATACTATTGATATACACATAATATAATTTTGAAATTAAAACATAATATTTGATAAATCAAATAGAAAGAAATAGTAAATGATTTTAGTACATTTTTGTGCATGAATATTGTGTAAAAGATATGAAAATTTTATTTTGTTAATACGATAATTGATAAGAGGATTACAAAAGCATATAATCCTTAATACTTATCTTTTTTTTCAAACCGGATTGGACCGATTGGTCGGACTAGTTAGATCGGGAATTGATTAGGGTACCGGTCAAGAAAGGAGCTTTGAATTGGTTGACTTGGGAATTGGTATGGGTCAATTGAACTGGGTAAAAAAGTAATTGAACCAGTAGAATCAAGTTTTTTATTTTTATTTTTAAAATTTTTTTAATCAAATTAGTTGAATGGTCAGATTGATGGGATCGGCGAATCAATGATCTAATCGGTTCAATCATTGGTCCGGTTTAAAATATTGATTTCTTTTATCACATTTAATATTAAGGTAAATGAATATTACATATTGAATTAGGTTAATATATTTAAAAAGCTCGTAAAACATTACACATTGTTTAAGCATCCTTCAACTATTATTGTACTTAAATAACCCACTATCTTATGAATTTTACCTATAAAAGTCTTTAATTTTAATATTAAATTTAAAATATTTTTAAGTTTAAGCTATTATCTTAATTTTTTGTTGATGCAATATAAATTATATAAAATTTTAAAATCAATATAAAATTTAAAATAGTAATTAGAATTTTCAAAATAGTGATTAAGTGTTATGTAAAGCATTTTCAAAAAAAAAATATTTTGTTTTACTTTCAAAAAAAATATATTTTATTTTTATTTAATAAACTATTCTCATTAAATTTATATAAGCATAAGATGTAAATTAATTTAAATTTTTTAAATAATTTTAATTTAATATTAAAATTAAAGGCTTTCATGGATAAAAGAGCTTATTTAACTAAAAAATAGTATGAGGATTTGTTCAAATAAAGTATATTACTTTAAGGGTTTTTTTTTAAATATATTAGCCATTGTTATAAAATAAAAAGACAGAAAGTAAAGAACAAAGAAAATAGGAGAGCATAAGATAGTGTATTTTATTGATCAATCAGAATCTTTACAAAGCTTTTCCAAAGTCTCTATTTATAGACATAAGAAGTATAAATGAAGTAGAGATCTACTTCTAATGACTATTAGAATTTAAAGTACATCAAAACTTATCTTGATTTTGATGGACATCCACTTAATAAGATATTCATAACACTCCCCCCCTTAGATGTCCATTGGTAGATAATGTGCCTCGTTAAAACCTTATTAGGAAAAACCCTGTGGGATAAAAACCTAATAAAGGAAAAAGAGAATACAATCTTTTATTACAAGCTGCCTCGTTAAAAACCTTTACTAGGAAAACCCAATGGGAAAAAACCTTTGTTAAGGAAAAAAGAGTACAACGCATATTTACTCCCCCTCATGAAAACATCACATAATATCTCATATTCTACGTATTCAATCTTGAATATTAGCTTTTCAAATGAGCATTTATATCACCATTCTTTTGAAAGTCATGAGTGAGGGAAATTTTGGGGGAAATATATTTTGATCTCTTTAGGGAGTTTCAACAATAATCATAGCAAACTTTAATTATTATTCTTCTATAAAAACACAAATAGGTATTTTGGATCATTTTATAATCCTCCTTCAACTATTATTCACTAAGTCAAATTTACCACATATGTTCAAATTATTTCAATTTATATAAATGAACAAGTTCCTGAGAATTTCAATATGCTTCTAGCATTCTAAATCCTTCAATGATTTTAATATAAACTTTACTAAATGGTGATTCATAAAAGGTTGTAACAACAATCATTAGACGCAAGTTAAATCTTTTATGAACTATCAGTTTAATAATATATCTAAAGGTTTATTGTATCCACCATAAAAGAATATTATATTTTTTCATAATCAATGTTAGGACTTAACAAAAACTTCTTATTTTATTCCATTTTTTGCAAAACTACTTTATTTGTACCTCACTAGCTTTATACCTTTAGATATTTAGACTACTGGTACAAAAACTCCACAATTTTAACTGTACTTGAGTTACGTCTTTCTATTTCGAACAATCTATTCCATATCTATATTTCTTAATAGATTTTTTCAAGATCATCCTTTTGTTTCATTATTTCAACAATAATATTGCATGCAAAACCATTGTCGACCAGTTTTATTATCGGTTCGACATTTTTCTCAAATTGACATAACTTATCGAGATTTATTTATTTTCACTATTTTAATCTTCAGCTTCAGGTACCTAAATCTCTTCTAGAGTTTTCGTTATTAGTTATTTCTTGGGTCTCTTCTAGAGCACTCGCCTTCACTATATTACCATTTAGATATATTATTTTCTTTTATGAGAATTTTTATATTTGGAACTTGTAATGAGTTATACTTATTGAACTTCTGGTTCAAATTACTCTCCCCCTAACTCATTACAAGTTATTATTTCTCTCCCCCTAATGTCAGGAAAACTATCAAATCAAAATAGTAATCACAAATCATGTTATAATTAAATCTCCAAAACATTCAAAACATCTAATAATACAAAGAGACTTGTAATTAATATATATTCCCAAATTTCTTTGAGGATTCACTCATCTTTATGCATTGTGGTCGAGCAATTGGAACATATACGCACATACAAAAATTCAAAGATGAGAAACTAAAACCAACTGTAATGGGGAATATTTATAATTTATTGGTTTGATGCGTACAACACGTAAATCAACATAATCTCATATTGAAATAGGAAGTTTAGTTCTCATAGGTAATTGTTTAGATATTAATTAAAGACGTTCAATCAATAATTTCCTCTAAACCATTATACCCATAAATAACAAGCATTTGCAAAATTTTTTCAAACTCATATGCAATAATCAATAAAAAATTGAGATATAAACTCATCAGCATAGCAAGATGAATTGTCTTAATTGCATAATCTGAAATTAATTATTTGTAACACCCCTTACCCGTGTTTGACGCCGGAACAGGGTACGAGGCATTACCTAACTTAAACACATACTAATACACATTTCCGGATCATAAAAGTTCGTTCCAATTTAAAACTTTTCAATCTTCATCTTAAAGCCCTTAATATGAGCCTACGAGGCCCAAAACATACATTAAAAGTGGTTCAGGACTAAACCGGGAACCTTAGAAAACTTTAGAAATTTTCACTGAAAATAGTGGCACACGCCCGTGCGGACTTGGGGCACGGCCGTGTGGCTGGCATGGCCATGTCCTTAGCTCGTTCGCGAGTCTGACTTGTGCTTCGTGAGAATTTAGGATGTCACGCGGCCTGCCACACGCCCGTGTCCATGGCCCGTGTCCCTCACACGGCCATGACACACCCGTGTCTCAGCCCGTGTGTTAAAACCTTAACATTCTGTTTCTGACGTCAGCAACATTTTAGGTTTACACGGCCAAGGCATACGCCCGTGTGCTAGGCCGTGTGGTGAATTTAATTTCGCATTTAAGGTGCAGACTTCACACGGCCTGGGCACATGCCCATGTATTATGGCCGTGTCATCCACACGGTTGAGACATACGGCCGTACCTTATCCCGTGTGGTTACTACTAGGCATTCTGTTTTATCAAATTAAGGTGCAGGGGACACACGGCTAGACTACACGCCCATGGGGCAGACCGTGTGTCACACACGGCCTAGACACACGCCTGTGTGTCTACACATGTGGACAAAAACAAGACTATTTACCAAGCTCTTTTGGCACCCTTACTTGCACCAACATAAGCCACATTAAGTAACACCAATCCACACATAAACATCTGACCAAATTAGCCACAACCAAGGCATACACACATAAAGGCCACTACATTCCATTCACGTGCAAAACTTAACGCATACTTTATCAATCCAATCATGTGACTTACTCATTCATGCATTAACACACCATATATTTCACCATGCAAATTGCACATTCAATAAAAACATCATCATCTACATATATCAATAACAAGTATTAGCCATCATCCATGACCTTATACAAAATGAGTCAATCTTCAAGACAAGCCAACACATTTGGCTAAAACAATATGACACTTGACAAAAGACCAAGTTCCTATACATGCCATACTCAAAATGATAAATCTAACTATACCAAATGTTCAGATTGATAGTGTGATCGAGCCTCCGACGTCTTTTGATCCCCGAGCTAGCTTGGCGATACTATAAGAAAATGGAAAGGAAAGGGAGTAAGCATGAAGCTTAGTAAGTTGCATGTAAATAAGTAACAACATCAACCATGCCTCTTTAAACACATATCATATTATAAACCAACACAACATTCTCAATTGATTAAAGGCATAACTTACTCATTTTCATCCTTACTAATCATACAACATAAATTGAGCTCATTTCTCATGAATCTCGTGTAGGTACCTGTATCACTTACAACATAGTCGTAACTTTTCTCACTTTTGACACAAGCTTTAAATTACCCGTTGAACCAGTTGGAATACCAAAGGATACAAGACAAGCCTCACACAAGAGGGTACGATGCCGATGCCATGTCCCAGACATGGTCTTACACTAGCACACAAATCAACGCAGATGCCATGTTCCAGACATGGTCTTTGTAACAGCCCGATTTTGGGGCTAGTTGGAACAGTGGTTACGGGACAACTAATTCGAGGTTGAAGAAAAATATTTTAATATTATTTTATGTGTTATAGCATGATTATAAGGATGCATGAAAATTTTGGTGCTTTAATTTTAGCGATTGTATGCTTAATTGTGAAAAAGGACTAAATCGCATAAAGTGCGAAAGTTCTATTTTACAAGCTAAAGGTGTCTAATAGTTTTAGAATATTAATTGGAAGCCCTAAATGTGTAATTAGACCCTTAGAAGATGAGTGGCCGGCCATAGGGGACAAGAAATGTCAAAATTTGGTCAAAGTGGGTGTATTAGGTGACTAAACTGAAGGAAATAAATAAAATAAAGAAAAGATGATATGACCCTATTCATTCATCTTCTCCCACTGAAAAAATCATCTAAGGAAGGGTTTTGGAAGCCAAAAAATTTTCAGCAACTTCTCACCTTTGAAAGTAAGTGATTTTGGTGGTTTTATTTGATGATTTTTGTACTTTTAGAACCCCTAAAGCTTAAGCTAGCTAAAGAGGGGATTATTTTGCAAAATGGTTGAAAGTTTAAGGACTTACCATGAGAGTGTTTATGTTGTTTTCTTAGTTTTTATGGAAGAAAATGAATGTTGGTGGGTTAAGGAGTAACTTTTGTGAAAGGTGTTACCATAAAAACACCTAAATGGGACTTATTTGTAAAAGTTGTAAATGAGTAATAAATGCATGAAATGATGGGTTTTAGGAATTTTTATAAGAGAAATAAATGTTCAGCTAGGCTTGTTTAATGAGAAAATGTGATGAAAAATGATTTACGAGCCTAGGGGCAAAATCGTAATTTTGCCAAAGTATAAGGGCAAAATGGTCATTTTTGCCTAAGTAGAAATTTTAATGTATCATGGGTTATATAATGATTGAATGAGTAAATTTTACTATTATAGATCAAGAAGAATGCGGAAACAACCTTGACCAAGGAAAAGGCAAGGTTACGGACTAAACCGTCGATTAATACATTTTGCACCGAGGTAAGTTTATGTGTAAATGTTACATCTTTAATACATATGTTGTTACTTATTGGTGCATTGTATGAATGAGATAAATTATGAGTGAGATTGATTGAAATTGATAGATAGTGAGTAATTCTCGTATGAACCTCGGAATAGATATGTAAGTGCGGAAAAATATCCAAGATAATTATTCGGTGGACTGTGTGCGATACCACCTTAATTATCATTGTTGGTGGGCTGTGTACGATACCACCTTATTATTTATTCACGATGGGCTGTGTGAGATACCATCGTTTATATTAACATTTGGTGGGCTATGTGCGAAACCACCGTAAATATTCTTGTTGGTGGGCTATGTGCTATACCACTCTATTACTGATAAATGGTGAGCTGTGTGCGAAACCACCGGGTACTTGGTATTATTCCGAAGGGTTCATCGAGAAATTATCTAAGTAAATGTTTCATGTGGCTTTGTGGTGATGAGTGCAAGGAATGTGTACAAGTAAATGTGGGTTGTAACACCCCTAACCCGTATCCGTCGCCGGATTGGGGTCACAAGGTATTACTTAACACAATTTAAACACTTTGCTTTATAATTTTAAACATGCCGATACATGGATTAATGTTCACAAACAAATAATGCATTTTCAATCCATATTATGATTAAGCATATTATAACAGTCACAAAAATCCTTTGTGTATTTGACTATTTCGAATTAACCAATCATACAAGACATGTATACACTTTGCCATATGTTCCATATCCAATTCGATTATCAAGATAAATTCCGTACAAATTTCTTTTCATATTCATGCTTTACTCAAATACTAGTAATTGTCTATATACAAGTAAATATATACTCATACCATACTTATATGGTCAACCAAATCATACCAATTTGTAATTGAATGTATACCTAGGCATAGAAAAAATTTTATGAACAAATATCTGAAATAATGAAGTCATACAGCTATTAATTTATCTATCACTTTATTCACATAGATAGAATCCATCATTTAACTATCAAACATCATGACATATACAACATGATATATATATATATATATATATGTGCACTTATTTATACCATAACCAAATAGGCCATTTCATACATCAAAACCTACGCTTACACATTTTAACCGATCAGACCATATACATATAACATTCCTTCCTCTATTCGATATAAACTTGAGTAAATCACTTTAACAACATTTCTTCCTAAGTTCAAGAATCAAACACATTCACATATATTTATACAGAAATTAACTACTTAAATGTAATCAACTAACTGACTTTGCAAAGTCAATCTTGTTCGATGGCTAACTTGACTTTTAGGTCAACTATATGAATATCTATACTAAACAAAAATGTATTTCTCACTTTAATGATACAATGAGTTAATGACTAATTAAATGAATGACATGAATGTCATGGTGATTAGCTAAACATCCATCCATGCAACTCCTATTATCGATTATACTACCATGAAGCACATGCATCAAAGTCACATTCATTTAAGATCATAGTTTCATAACTTAGCCATTTTCGCATGGCTATACTTATATACAAGACAAAAATTCTTTGGTTTAAAAACTTAGTCTAACCTATACATGCCTTTTGTTCAAAAACTAAGCTTATAAGTACCAAAAGAGATGATAGTGTGGTTGACTTCACGACGATCCCCTGAGCTCGTAGCTTGATCAAAATCTATAAAATAGAATATTGAACACACACAGAGTAAGCTTGCTAGCTTAGTAAGTCTTAAGCAATTATAATATAGCATTCAAACATTCAAGTATTTTAAAACAATTGGTTTATGACATTGAATATAAATAATTTAACTTATAAGTTCATTATGGCGAATGCCATTACCTTACTTAACCTAACAATTATCATTTTCTTACTATAAGCATGCAATCTCACCAAACACCTAAATACAATATGTATTCGCATATTCCAAACCAAATAAGTATAACATACATATTAACCACATGTAATCAGTCATACACATATGTAAACATATCCAATCATTCTCACATTTAGCATTTACACATATGGCCGAATCTCAAAGGCATAACCAAGCTTAAATTCCAATATATATATATCATACTCATTATTGGTAAGATCAAATGCACATATTAAAATCTTACTGAAAGCTTCAACTATATCACATCTCACTTAATTCGAATGGTAATATAATAACTTACCTTATTCCTTGCAACTATGAAAACTTATACTTACCCGAGCATTTAGCTTATTGCAGTAATTACGTTCCACCTTGTAAATGATTCATGAATTCTCTATTTATAATACATCACCGGCATTAAGCCTGCTAGGCATCAAAGCCTGAAATACACACCGGCACTAGGCCTGCTATACCCGAGGTCTGAAATTTAAACACCGACATTTAGCCTGCTAGGCAATAAGCCCGATATGGTTCACCGACACAAGGCCTGCTTGGCTCGAAGCCCGAATAACAATATTATTACCATCTCATACACATTACATGCTGCCCAAAATTTACATAAATAACACATAATTCATATCATCGAAACATATCAACTCAGTTAAAATTCAACAACATTTCATTATTAAATCACTATCAACATTCGGCTTTGACTAAATCTACAATTATAACTTCATAATTCAACATGTATTCAAGGTTATAAATGACATTAACGATATTACATTGCTTATAGACTTACCTCGAATATCGTCGGACAATTAGAACCGGCTATTCGATAACTTTCGTTTTTCCCCTATCCAAGTCCGTTTTTCTTTGTTCTTGATCTGAACATATTCAATTTAGGCTCATTCAAACACATTTCATTTCAATTTAATCCAAATACACTTAAATGGGCAAATTACCATTTTGCCCCTAATGTTTCACACTTTTACAATTTAGTCCTATTTGTACAAAACACAAAATACACCAAATTTGGCCACACACTTCAAGGGCCGAATGCTCCTAGGCTTCATACAAGACCATGCATTTCATTTGTCTCATGTTTTAGTCCCTCAAAAATTTATTCTTTCAAATTTAATCCCTATCATTAAATTTTATCAAAATTTCTAATTCCAAACATGATGATTTAAAACATACTCTTAATAATCTACCATCAAACATCACAAATCATGAATATACATCCATGGCCGAATCTCAACATGTCTCAAACTCAAAAATTTCAACATGGGTTGTATAGCATTCAAAGCAACGAATTCAAAAATGTAAAAATTATCAAAAACTAAACAAAATACATACCCCAAATTGAGCTCTCCTAATGCCAAAAGTCAAGCTTCAAAAATGGAGTTTCTTTCCTTCTCACATTCGGCCAAGAAGATGAACAAAAGCATGTTCTCTTTCTTTCCACTCTGTTTCATTATTTTATGACTTAAAATAAAAGAAATAATCATTTACTTATTACTTATATTAACATATTATAATAACATAAAAATTATCTAATTTTTTTCTACATGTTGTCGTCTACTTAAACAATAATGGACTAATTGTCCTTTAAGGACTTCACTTTAATAAAGCCAATAATCAATTAAGAACCCACTTCTACCAATTATGCAATTTAGTCCTTTAGTCAAATTAAACACACAGATAGGCAATTTAATTCACAGAAATTTAACACATGCTAATTCACTTATCAACGACATAGAAAATAATATTAAAATATTATTCGAACTCAGATTTGTGGTCTCGAAACCACTGTTCCGATTAGGGTCAACTTTGGACTGTTACATGGGCAATATATATATTTGTTCTATGGTTGGAATATGGTAAGAGATGAGATGAGTAAGCATGGTTATGGAAATGTGAATTGTTCTTGCTTAGTATGTAATGTTATTGATTAATTAGCATATGTTATGATGCTTATTGTTTACATGTAAACTTACTAAGCTTAAAGCTTACTCCCTTTCTTTTCCCTTATTTTATAGTGTCAATGAGCCAGCTCGGGATACGAAGAGAATCTGAAGATCACCTACACTATCAGCTCATCTCGGTATATTTAGACTTAGCATTTTGAGTATGGCATGTATAGGGGCTAGACTTAGTGAAATGTCTTGTTGTTCTGGCCAAGTGTGTTGGCTCCTTTAAAGATGAACTTTTCGTAAATAGCCATAGTTGATGGCTCATTATTATTAATATATGAAAAGATGAGGTTATTCATGAATGTGTATGATGCAAGATTGGGTTGCTTGGTTAATGGTTGATTGTAATTGATGTTTTATGAGTTAGGGTGATAAAAAGAGCTTGGCAAATAGCCTTGTTCTTGTCCACACGGGTAGGCACACAGGCGTGTGTCTAGGCCGTGTGTGACACACGGTCAGTCCCATGGGTGTGTGACTGGGCCATGTGTCCCCTACATGTTAGTGTTGCAAGTCAGTGTCGACCACGGGCTAGACACACGGGCGTGAGCCTAAGCCGTGTGTCCCTTATGAGGTTGCTGACGTCATAAACAGAATGCTTAGGTTTTCACACACGGGTGAGGACACGGGTGTGTCTAGGCCGTGTGAAGGACACAGGCGTGTGTCCGGCCGTGTGAAAACCCCTGTAGGTTCGAATGAAAAATAAATCCCACACGGGCTAGGGACATGGGCGTGTGTGACCACACGGCCTGCCCACACGGGCGTGTCCCATTTCACACGGGCGTGTGGCCCTATTTAGTGGAAATTTTCTAAGGTTATCTAGAAGGCTTCAGAAGGTTTCAAATTTATCCCGACCCATTCCTAAGGGGAGGATTTAGGCCGTATAGGCTTGTTTAAGAGGTATTATGAAAAGTTTTAAATTGGGAGTAGAAAGTTAGGTATAGAAGTCGTATGATTAATTGCGTGTAAGCTTAGTAATGCCTCGTACCCTGTTCCGGCATTGAATACGGGTAAGGGGTGTTACATTTAGTGGTATCAGAGTTATGGTTTATTGTGTAAGAGTCTAGCTAGACATGCCATGAACGTATATTGATAGTATGGTGACTTCTGACTTATTAAATTGTGTTTCGTATAGTAAATGGATCCCGATCGAGCGGCTGTTGATGATGCTGCTAGTAACGCACCGGCTCTCGCGCAAGGGACCGCACCTGTAGAGAGTAGACCCGAGACTATGGGTCAAGGAGAAGAGGCTCGGGAAGCCTTTCTCCATATAATGAGTAATTGGTACACTGAGTATGTACGAACAAACCCTAATGCTCAACCTCCTCCGCCCCCACCTATACCTCAGCCAGTTCCCGTGGCTCCTCAAGGTATAGACTTGGTGAGAGTGACCAAACCCCCGGTCGATAAAATTCAAAAATAAGGGGCCGAGGAATTTAGGGCCAACATAGACGATGACCCTGAGAGAGCAGAGTTCTGGCTTGAGAATTCTATGCGAGTATTCGATGAACTCTCCTACACACCTGAGGAGAGCTTGAAATGTGCTGTGTCATTGCTGAAGGACGCGGCATACCGTTGGTGGAAAATGTTGACATTGGTAGTTCCAAGAGAGAGAGTGACATGAGACTTCTTCCTAGAAGAGTTTCGAAAGAAGTACATAAGCCAGCGATTTGTTGACCAGAAACGAAAGGAGTTCCTTGAATTGAAGCAAGGCAAAATGACTGTGGCAGAGTATGAGCGCGAATTTGTTAGGCTCAGTAAGTATGCACAAGAGTGTGTATCTACGGAAGCTATTTTGTGCAAGAGGTTTGAAGATGGGCTGAATGAGGATATCAGACTGCTAGTTGGGATCTTGGAATTGAAAGAATTCGTGGTGTTAGTCGATAGAGCTTGTAAGACTGAGGAGTTGAATAAGGAAAAGAGAAAAGCCATGAATGAGGCCCGAGATACAAAGAAGAGGCCGATGAGTAAATCGTTTCAAGCTCAATCAAAGAGGTCCAAGGAAATGAATCCTCAGACGAATGCTTCAGTTGGGTATTCACACCGAGATCGAGGTAATACGTATTCGGGCTCGAGAGTTCAAGCCACCTCGATGGCAAGCGTAGGCAATACAAGGCCAAATAAACCGAAGTGTTTGAATTTTGGTAGGCAACATACTGGGGAGTGTTGGGGAAACAATCAAAATTTCTACAAGTGTGGTTCACCTAACCACTTCATTCAGAACTGTCCAGAGAGGGATAAGAAGGATAGAAAACAAGAAGTAAGAGCAAGCAATGTACCTTCGAGGGGTAGATCACAAAGGAACCCGGGGAGTGAGACTAGTAGTAGAGGTGCGCCTAGAGACTCTGCTGTGAGATCGGAGGGTCGAGCACCTGCAAGGACTTATGCCATTTGCGCTCACGAAGAGGCATCATCTCCCGATGTGATAACGTATACTTTTCTCTTCATGATATCTCTATTGTTGCTTTGATTGATCCGAGGTCTACCCATTCTTATATTTGTATGAAATTGGCATCTAGCATGAGTATGGTTGTTGAGTCTACGGAATTTGTAGTAAAAGTGTCAAACCCGTTAGGCAAACATGTGCTAGTTGACAAGGTGTGTAGGAATTGTCCTTTGACAATTAGAGGTCATTGTTTTTCGGCAAATCTCATGTTGTTGCCGTTTGATGAATTTGACCTGATTCTTGGTATGGATTGGTTGACTGCTCATAATGTTTTAGTAAACTGTGGTAGTAAGTTTATTAAATTGAGATGTGTAAATGGAGATGTTATTCGGGTTGAATCAGATAAATCGGATAGTTTGCCTGTAGTGATTTCATCTATGGTAGCTGAAAAATACTTGAGAAAGGGGTATGAGCCCTATCTCGCCTTTGTGCTGAATGCTCAAGAGTCAGAGGTAAAGATTGAATTAGTGCCGGTGGCATGCGAGCATCCAGATGTGTTTCCGGAAGAGTTACCCAGATTGCCTCCAGTTAGAGAGGTCAAGTTTGGGATTGAGTTAGTTCCGGGTATAGCACCTATTTCGGTTGCCCCGTATAGGATGGCACCATCAGGGTTGAAAGAATTGAAGGTTCAGTTGCAAGAGTTAACGGATAAGGGATTTGCAAGACCAAGCTATTCACCGTGGGGTGCTCTGGTACTTTTTGTGAAGAAGAAAGATGGGTCGATGAGGTTATGTATAGATTACAGATAACTCAACAAGGTAACAGTGAAAAATAAGTATCCTCTGCCAAGGATAGATGATTTATTTGACCAATTGAAGGGAGCTACGGTGCTTTCTAAGATAGACCTAAGGTCTGGCTATTACCAGTTGAGGGTTAAGGAACAAGATTTGCCGAAAACTGCATTTCGAATGAGGTATGGCCGTTATGAGTTTCTTATCATGCCATTTGGCCTAACGAATGCTCCTGCAATTTTTATGGATTTAATGAATCGTATCTTCTGACCGTATTTGGATAAGTTTGTGGTTGTTTTTATTGACGACATATTAATTTATTCCCGAGATGAGAGAGAGCATGCAGAACACCTGAGAATTATTTTGCAGACTTTGAGAGACAAGCAGTTGTATGCTAAATTCAGCAAGAGTGAGTTTTGGCTCTGAGAGGTCAGATTTTTAGGACACATTGTGTCGGGTGATGGCATTATAGTTGATCCGAGTAAGATCTCGACTATTGTGGAGTGGGAACCGCCAAGGAATGTGTCAGAAATTAGAAGCTTTTTGGGTTTAGCGGGGTACTACAGACGGTTTGTAAAGGGGTTCTCCATGATTACTACCCCGATAACAAAACTGTTGCATAAAGATGCTAAGTTTGGATGGACTGAGAAATGCCAACAGAGTTTCGAGAGATTAAAAACATTGTTGACTGAGGCACCAGTTTTAGTGCAACCTGAGTCGGGGAAAGAGTTTGTGGTCTACAGTGATGCATCATTAAATGGTCTTGGCTATGTTCTGATGCAAGATGGTAAGGTAGTAGCTTATGCCTCGAGACAGCTAAAACCACGTGATAAGAATTATCCGACTTATGACTTGAAGTTGGCTACGATCGTTTTTGCTTTGAAGATTTGGCGTCATTATTTATATGGTGAGAAGTGTTGAATCTTCACCGACACAAGAGTTTGAAGTACTTTATGGACCAAAAGGATTTGAATTTGCAACAATGGCGGTGGCTCAAATTATTGAAGGATTATGAGTTAGTAATCGATTACCATTCGAGGAAAGCGAATTTGGTTGCGGATGCCTTGAGCAGAAAATCTCTGTATGCTTTGAGAGCTATGAGTACGAGCTTAGCATTGTCTGATGATGGTGCTATATTGGCTGAGTTGAGGGCCAAACCATTATTTATTCAGCAGATATGCGAAGCTCAAAAGAATGATAGTGAGATGCAAGCTAAGAGAGCTTAGTGCGAATCGGGAAATGATTGTGATTTTCGGGTTAGCTTAGAGGATTGCTTGATGTTTCATGATAGAATTTGTGTTCCAAAGGATGACGAGTTAATCCGAAAAATTTTACATGAAGCACACAGTGGTTGTTTTTCAGTACACCTGGGCAACATAAAAATGTACAATGATTTGAAGAAGTTGTACTGGTGGCCGGGTATGAAAAGAGATATCTCCGAGTTTGTTACCAAGTGTTTGGTCTGTCAACAAGTGAAAGCCGAACATCAAGTACCTTCGGAATTACTTCACCCAGTGATGGTTCCCGAGTGGAAGTGGGATCGAATCACAACAGATTTCGTAACGGGGTTACCTATGACTCCGAAAAAGAGAGATGTTGTGTGGGTTATTGTAGATAGATTAACGGAATCGCCCTCACTTTATACCGGTGCGTGTGGATTACTCACTTGACAAGTTGGCTGAGCTGTATGTTGCCGAGGTGGTGAGATTACATGGGGTGCCTAAGTCTATTATCTCGGATAGAGATCCAAGATTTACTTCGAGGTTTTGGAAAAAGTTGCAAGAAACCTTGGGTACGAAATTGAATTTTAGTACCGCGTTCCACCCGTAAACCGATGGCCAATCCAAAAGAGTTATTCAAGTTCTTGAGGATATGCTCCGATGCTGTGTTTTAGAGTTCGAAGGTAGTTGGGAAAATTATCTACCTTTGGTTGAATTTGCCTACAACAACAGTTATCAGTCAAGCATACGGATGGCACCATATGAAGCCTTATATGGACGCAAGTGTCGAACTTCATTGTATTGGACTGAGCTTAGTAAGAAGCAAATTCACGGAGTTGATCTAGTTAAGAAAACCGAGGAGAAAGTGAAACTGATCCGTGATAGTCTGAAAGCTGCTTCAGAGCGACAGAAGTCATATGCGGATTTAAAAATGAAAGAAATCGAGTTTCAAGTAGGCGATAAGGTATTCCTGAAAGTATCCCCGTGGAAGAAAATATTGAGATTTGGCGGAAAGGGTAAATTGAGTCCACAATTCATAGGGCCGTATGTTTTTATTGAAAGGATCGAATGAGTAGCTTACCGGTTGGCCTTACCGATAGAGTTGGAGAAAATACACAACGTGTTTCATGTATTGATGTTGCGGCGATATCGTTCCGATATTTCACATGTGATTCCTCCAACCGAGATTGAGATACGACCGGACATGACTTATGAAGAAGAACCAATTAAGATTTTGGCTCGAGAGGTTAAACAGTTGAGGAACAAAAGTATAGCCTTAGTGAAAGTGTTGTGGCAAAAACACGGTGTAGAAGAGGCTAAGTGGGAACCGGAAGAAGCCATGAGAGAGCAGTACCCAAACCTTGTTATCGGTAAGATTTTCGGGGACGAAAATCTCTAAAGGGGGGAGAGTTGTAACAACCCGATTTTTGGGCTAGTTGGAACAATGGTTTCGGGACCACTAATTCGAGGTTGAAGAAAAATAATTTAATATTATTTTATGTGTTATAGCATGATTATAATGATGCATGAAAATTTTGGTGCTTTAATTTTAGCGATTGTATGCTTAACTGAGAAAAGGACTAAATCACATAAAGTGCGAAAGTTCTATTTTACAAGCTAAAGGTGTCTAATAGTTTTAGAATATTAATTAGAAGCCCTAAATGTGCAATTAAACCCTTAGAAGATGAGTGGCCGACCATAGGGGACAAGAAATGTCAAAATTTGGTCAAAGTGGGTGTATTAGGTGACTAAATTGAAGGAAATAAATAAAATAAAGAAAAGATGATATCACCCTATTCATTCATCTTCTCCCACCGAAAACATCAGCTAAGGAAGGGTTTTGGAAGCCAAAAAATTTTCAGCAACTTCTCACCTTTGAAAGTAAGTGATTTTGGTGGTTTTATTTGATAATTTTTGTACTTTTAGAACCCCTAAAGCTTAAGCTAGCTAAAGAGGGGATTATTTTCCAAAATGGTTGAAAGTTTAAGGACTT
Organism: Gossypium sturtianum; assembly: GCA_025698515.1. Taxonomy (NCBI): domain Eukaryota; kingdom Viridiplantae; phylum Streptophyta; class Magnoliopsida; order Malvales; family Malvaceae; genus Gossypium; species Gossypium sturtianum. The sequence goes on from CM046949.1 coordinate 90,020,759, forward strand.
ACCATGAGAGTGTTTATGTTGTTTGCTGAGTTTTTATGGAAGAAAATGAATGTTGGTGGGTTAAGGAGTAACTTTTGTGAAAGGTGTTACCATGAAAACACCTAAATGGGACTTATTTGTAGAAGTTGTAAATGAGTAATAAATGCATGAAATGATGGGTTTTAGGAATTTTTATAAGAGAAATAAATGTTCAGCTAGGCTTGTTTAATTAGAAAATGTGATGAAAAATGATTTACGAGCCTAGGGGCAAAATTGTAATTTTGCCAAAGTATAAGGGCAAAATGGTCATTTTTGCCTAAGTAGAAATTTTGATGTATCATGAGTTCTATAATGATTGAATGAGTAAATTTTACTATTATAGATCAAGAAGAACGTGGAAACAACCTTGACCGAGGAAAAGGCAAGGTTACGAACTAAACCGTCAATTAATACATTTTGCACCGAGGTAAGTTTATGTGTAAACGTTACATCTTTAATACATATGTTGTTACTTATTGGTGCGTTGTATGAATGAGATCAATTACGAGTGAGATTGATTAAAATTGATAGATAGTGAGTAATTCTCGTATGAACCTCGGAATAGATATGTGAGTGCGGAAAAATATCAAAGATAATTATTCGGTGTGCTGTGTGCGATACCACCTTAATTATCGTTGTTGGTGGGCTATGTGCGAAACCATCATTTATATTAACATTTGGTGGGCTATGTGTGAAACCACCATAAATATTCTTGTTGGTGGGCTATGTGCGATACCACCCTATTTCTGATAAATGGTGAGCTGTGTGCGAAACCACCGGATATTTGGTATTATTCCGAAGGGTTCATCGATAAATTGTCTAAGTAAATGTTTCATGTGGATTTGTGGTGATGAGTGCAGGGAATGTGTACAAGTAAATGTGGGCAATATATATATTTGTTCTATGGTTGGAATGTGGTAAGAGATGAGATGAGTAAGCATGGTTATGGAAATGTGAATTGTGCTTGCTTAGTATGTAATGTTATTGATTAATTAGCATATGTTGATTAATTAGCATATGTTATGATGCTTATTGTTTACATGTAAACTTACTAAGCTTAAAGCTTACTCCCTTTCTTTTCCCTTATTTTATAGTGTCAATGAGCCAGCTCGGGATACGAAGAGAATCTGAAGATCACCCACACTATCAGCTCATCTCGGTATATTTAGACTTAGCATTTTGAGTATGGCATGTATAGGGGCTAGACTTAGTGAAATGTCATGTTGTTTTGGCCAAGTGTGTTGGCTCCTTCAAAGATGAACTTTTTGTAAATAACCATAGTTGATGGCTTATTATTATTAATATATGAAAAGATGAGGTTATTCATGAATGTGTATGATGCAAGATTGGGTTGCTTGGTTAATGGTTGATTGTAATTGATGTTTTATGAGTTAGGGTGATAAAAAGAGCTTGGCAAATAGCCTTGTTCTTGTCCACATGGGTAGGCACACAGGCGTGTGTCTAGGTCGTGTGTGATACACGGTCAGTCCTATGGGTGTGTGATTGGGCCGTGTGTCCCCTGCATGTTAGTGTTTCAAGTCAGTGTCGACCACGGGCTAGACACACGGGCGTGAGCCTAGGCCGTGTGTCCCTTATGAGGTTGCTGACGTCATAAACATAATGCTTAGGTTTTCACACACGGGTGAGGACACGGGCGTGTCTAGGCCGTGTGAAGGACACGGGCGTGTGTCCGGCAGTGTGAAAACCCCTGTAGGTTCGAATGAAAAATAAATCCCACACGGGCTAGGGACATGGGCGTGTGTGACCACACGGCCTGCCCACACGGGCGTGTGGCCTTGTTTAGTGAAAATTTTCTAAGGTTATCTAGAAGGCTTCAGAAGGGTTCGAATTGATCCCGACCCATTCCTAAAGGGAGGATTTAGGTCGTATAGGCTTGTTTAAGAGGTATTATGAAAAGTTTTAAATTGGGAGTAGAAAGTCAGGTATCAAAGTCATATGATTAATTGCGTGTAAGCCTAGTAATGCCTCGTACCCTGTTCCAGCGTTGAATACGGGTAAGGGGTGTTACAGTCTTACATTGGCTCTCATATTGTGACCGATGCCATGTCCCAGACATGGTCTTACACTAGCACACATATCACCCAAATGTCATGGCATGAATGTCCAATCTATTCCTAAGGTTCAACCGGGAGTTTTTACTACATCAATTTTCATCATGCATATTCACAACAATAATCATACGCTTTATGCCATATTAATTGTTCAATACATAATAGCAATAAAGTTGTATTATTTACGTACAACTTACCTCGGTATACAAATTATGGGCGACTAGTTCGATTTAGTCCAATAGCTTGGTTTTCCCCCGGTCTAGGTCCAGACTCCATTTTTCTTGATCTATAATGACAAAATTTACTTATTTAATCACCACATTAATCAAGACATTCCAAAATTCCTACTTTGGCAAAATTACCGTGTTGCCCTTAGACTTTCACATAATTACGATTTTGCCCCTAGGCTCGTAAAATGATTTTCATCAAATTTCTTCATTAACCAAGCCTAGACGAATCTAATTTATACTTGTAGTAGCTCATAGTTTCTATTATTTCACACATTTACCACCTATTTTATAAACTTCTCAAAATGGTCCCTTTCAAGAGTTTTGATGAAAACCCCTTTTACAAAAGTTGTTTATCTAACAACCAAGATTCATTTTCTTCCATAAAATTTCAGCAAACAACATGAATACTCACATGGTAAAACCCTAGACTCTCAGCCATTTTTCAAAATAGTCCCTCCATTAGTTAGCTTAAGCTATAAGGGTCCCAAAAGTACAAAAAATATCAAGAATGACCATTAAAATCACTTACTTGCAAGGGTGAAGAGTTGCTGAAATTTCAAGCTTCCAAAACCCTTGTTTTTGCTGAAATTTTTGGTGGAAGAGGAAGAAGATGGGAAAAGATGATACTTTTTCTTTGTTTTATTTTATTTTATCAATTAAGTCACCTAAAATCTACCTACCCTTTAACCAATTTCATGAATTAAAAATTCATGTCCAGCCACCACTTTTATTGGTCTATTTACTCAAGAAGGACCTATATTTTATTGTTCCATAGCTAATTAACACCTTTAGCTAATGAAACAAAAGTTTCGTCCTTTATGCGATTTAGTCCTTTTTCAAAATTAAGCATGCAATCACTAAAATTAATTCACCAAAATTTTCATGCACTCATATAATCATGCTATAACACGTAAAATAATATTAAAATAATTTCTCTGACCTCGAATTTGTGGTCTCATAACCACTATTCTGACTAGGCCCAAAATCGGGTTGTTACAATTCTCCCCCTTAGGAATTTTCGTCCCCGAAAATCTTACCGATAAAAAGGTTTGGGTATTGATCTCTCATAGTCTCCTCGGGCTCCCATGTGGACTCTTCAACCCCATGTCTATGCCATAGTACTTTCACGAGTGCTATACTTTTATTTCTCAATTGCTTGACCTCTCGGGCCAAGATCTTAACCGGCTCTTCATCATAGGTCATATTCGATTGAATTTCAACCTCTGTTAGTGAAATAACGTGTGAAGGGTCAGAACGGTAATGGCGCAACATCGACATATGGAAAACATTGTGGATCTTCTCTAACTCGGATGGCAAGGCTAGTCGATAAGCTACCGGTCCAATTCTCTCAGTCACCTCATAAGGTCCAATAAACCGTGGACTTAATTTGCCTTTCCTATCGAATCTGAGGGCTTTCTTCCACAGAGATACTTTCAAAAACACCTTATCACTAACTTGAAACTCAATTTCTTTTCGTTTCAGATCCGCGTAGGATTTTTGTTTATCCGTAGCGGCCTTCAAACAGTCACGAATTACCTTTACTTTCTCTTTGGTCTCTTTGACTAAGTCAACCTCGTGAATCTGATTTTCTTTGAGTTCGGTCCAATACAAGGTCATTCAGCACTTACGCCCATACAAAGCCTCATAAGGCGCCATTTTCAAACTCGACTAATAACTATTGTTGTAGGCAAACTCTACCAGCGGTAAATACTTTTCCCAACTACCTTGGAATTCAAGGACACAACATTGGAACATGTCTTCAAGAATCTGAATTACTCTCTTCGATTGATAATCGATTTGCGGATGGAAAGCCGTGCTAAAATTCAACTTTGTCCCCAAAGCTTCTTGCAACTTTTTCCAAAACCGTGATGTGAACCTCGGATCTCTATCCGAAATGATCGATAAAGGTACCCCGTGAAGTCTCACAATTTTAGAAACATACAAATCGGCCAATTTCTCAAGTGGATAATCGGTACGCACCGATATAAAATGAGCCGACTTTGTTAGCCTATCAACCACGACCCATACGGCATCTTTCTTCATTGGCGTCAACGGCAATCCAGACACGATATCCATAGTAATAAGGTCCCATTTCCATTCGGGAACCATCACAGGCTGAAGTAAACCCGAAGGTACTCGGTGTTCGACTTTCACTTACTGACAAATTAAACACTTAGAGACAAACTCTGAGATGTCACTTTTCATTCCCGACCACCAATATATTTTGTAACAGTCCGATTTAGGGCCTAGTCAAAATAGTGGTTGCAAAACCACAAATTTGAGGTAGAAATATGTGTTTTATGATTTTTATGAGGCTTATGATGTGTTTGCATGATTGTATGAAAATTTTATGAGGAAATTTTATTTATTAGTGATTAATTTGTCCATTAGGACTAAATTACAAAGATTAGAAAATATGAGATTTTAGAAGATTTAAGTATGAAATAGATGTCCTTATTTAGCAATTAGACCATTATATGTTTAGATGGACAAAAATAGACATGGGAAGGAAAAATCTCAAGAAAGGACCATTAAGGGCATTTTTGTCATTTGGTAAATAAAAGATTAAAAAGGGAAAAAGGAAGTCAAAATTGTGTCCATCTTCTTCTCCCTTGGTTGAAACTCCCTAAGGAAGACATAGCTAGGGTTTGTTCATCTTTCAAGCTTGATTGTAAGTGTCCCCTAGCCCCGTTTTTAATGTTCTTCATATTTTTGAGATCCTCGTAGCTCGATTTAGCTATTCCTAGCTATATTTTGAGCTAGGGTTTATATTAAAAAAATTACCCATGTATGACATGCATGTATTTTGATGTTTTATGGAAGAATATGGAAGTTTGATGCATGATAAACATCTTTTTCTAAGTGATTTTCATGAGAAATGCATAAAAGGAGTAAATTGCAAAAGTTATGAAAGTGGTCATACATGGGTGAAATAGTGGAAATTAGGGGCTGTTGTAGTTAAGAAAATGATTCGGCTAGGCTTAAAATGCAAGAAAGTTGAATAAAAATCATTTTACGAGCCTAGGGGCAAAAGTGTAATTATGTGAAAGTTTAGGGGCAAAATCGTAATTTTTCCAAAGTATGATTCATGAGTCAATTTAGTCAATTCGAGTATTAAACAAGTGTAATTGTTATTATAGATCAAGAAACATGAAGCCTGGACTGAAACTGAGGCAAGAACAAGGTGTTGGACTAAATTGAACATCTACATACATTTTGAGTACCGAGGTAAGTTTGTATGAAATTATAGCTACATAATGTTTTTTTATGTTTTTAATTGTTTGATATTATGAGAAATGAATATTATTCTATGAAATTAACTAATGATGTCTTGATGAGGATTTGATGAAAATGTGTTAAGAGATTGACCCGGTTGGAGATTTAGAATATGAGGATACCTATGTCACGACATGAGATAAGGACGGTACTGTATAAGACCATGTCTGGGACATGGCATCGGCACCGACTAAGGAAGGTCTCGTATAAGACCATGTCTGGGACATGGCATCGGCACCGAATAAGAAAGGTCCCGTATAAGACCATGTCTGGGACATGGCATCGGCACCGAATAAGAAAGGTCCCGTATAAGACCATGTCTGGAACATGGCATCGAAACCGGATAAGAAATGTCTCGTATAAGACCTTGTCTGGGACATGGCTTCGGCACCAAAGGAAGATCTCGTGTAAGACCATGTCTGGGACATGGCATCGACATCGAGCTAAGAGATCCCGTGTAAGACCATATCTAGGATATGGCATCGGCATCAAGAGGTGATCCCATGTAAGACCATATCTGGGATATGGCATTGGCATTGTGATACATGTATAACGAGATTGAGTATCCTCCGATATTCTGAGTAATTCAACGGGCAAAAGAGCTAAGTATGAAAAGATGGCAAAGAGTTACATTTAAGTGAAAGATGTTTACGATTTAAGTTTATGTTTATGATAGCATAAATGCTAAACTATGTGATGAAGTGACACAGGTACTATGAGTAAAATACAAGTTATGAAACCCTAATGTGATATGTGATGGATAAGCGTAAGTATGAGTAAGTATGTCAAAGTACTTGAGAACTTGTGTTATTATCGTTTTATGAGATGAATGGATTTTTTTTTACCATGAGTATTTATGTTGCTATTTTAATTCATGCAAACTTACTAGGCTATGTGCTTACCCCTTCCTTTTTCCTTTTTCTTGTAGTTTCGTTAAGCTAGCTCGGGGATTGTAGGACATTGGAGCTCGGATCACACTATCAACTATTCTTTTGGTATAGTAAAGTTGATTGATTTTGAGTATGGCATGTATAGGAACTTGGTCATTTTGTGTTATGTCATATTTGAAAGCCAAAGTATTGGCTATTAATGTTATTCACCCATTTTCTAAATGGCTATTAGCATTTGTCCAATATTTGTCAAGTTTATTATCTTAATGATGATGAGTTTTATGACGTGAAAGTTCATGCAATTGATGGGGTAAAATGTGAAGTGTATGAATGATGATTAGGGACTCTTCATAGTGTGTATTATTGCCATGTTATGTGTTGCTTGTGTTGGCATATGTGTGTCTATGTTTCAGGGTGGCAATAGGCTAGGAAAATAGCCTTCTAATTGTCCACACGGGTAGACACATGGGCGTGTGTCTAGGCCTTGTGTGACACACGGCCAGCCCCATGGGTGTGTTGATAAGCCGTGTGTCCCCTACATCAAATTTGCAAGAATTTGATTCGCCACACAGGCCAGTGCACGAGCGTGTGCCTAGGCCGTGTGCTATTAAGTGTTTGTTGACGTCATAAACAGAATACCCAGGTTTTCACACACGGGTGAAGACACGGGCGTGTCTAGGTCGTGTGAGGGACACGGGCCACAAACACGGATGTATGTACGGCCGTGTGAAAACCCCTGTAGGTTCGAAATGAAAAATAAATTCCACACGGGCTGGGAACATCGGTGTGTGTGACCACACGGGCTGCCCACACGGGCGTGTGGCCCTATTTTAGGTAAAAACTTTCTAAGTGTACCAAAGTTCCCAGTTTAATTTAGAAACCTTCCCTAAGGATGTTTAAGGCCCCGTAGGCCCATAATAAGGATGCTATGATTATGAATGAAGAAGTTTGAAGTTGAAACAAAATTTTACAGCCGAGAATATAAGTTTAAGCAAGTTAAGTTCGGTAATGCCTCGTACCCTGTCCTGGTGTCGAATACGGGTAAGGGGTGTTACATTTAGTGGTATCAGAGCTATGATTTAGTCAATTCTCGGACTAACGTAGCATTTGCATGAGTCTAGCTATACATGCCATACATATGAGTATTTATGTGATGATAGTGTGACGACTCCTGACGATTTAATTTGTGTTTTCATATAGTAAATGGATCCCGAAAGAGCTGTGGCTGATGATGTAGAAAGTAACGCGTCGGCTCCCGCGGAAGGGACGGTGCCGAACGAAAATGAGAATAGACCTACGATTGTAAGTCAGAGAGGAGGAGAAGAGGCTAGGGAAGCCTTTCTCCACATGATGAATGCATGGTACAAAGAGTTCGTTCGTGCGAACCCGAATGCACAACCCCCTCCACCCCTACCTATTCCTCAACCTACCCCAGTAGCTCCCCAAGTGGTAGAAGTAGTAAGGAGAGAAAAGCCTCCAGTTGATAGAATCCGGAAACAAGGAGCCGAGGAATTTCGAGCTAGTAAAGATGATGATCCAGAAAGAGTGGAATTCTGGCTTGAAAATACCATCAGGGTATTTGATGAGTTATTCTGCACACCCGAAGAGTGCATGAAATGTGTAGTGTCTCTTCTGAGAGATTCTGCTTATCAGTGGTGGAACACATGGGAATTTTTCCAAGAAGAGTTCCGGAAGAAGTACATTAGCCAAAGATTTATTGATCAGAAAAGAAAGGAATTCCTTGAACTAAAACAAGGTAGAATGAAAGTAACTGAGTATGAGCATGAATTTGTAAGGCTCAGCAAGTACGCTCGAGAGTGTGTATCCTCTGAAGCCATCATGTGTAAGAGGTTTGAAGACGGATTAAATGAAGATATCAGATTATTTATTGGTGTCCTTGAGTTGAAGGAATTTGTTGTGTAGTGGATCGGGCTTGTAAAGCCGAGGAGTTGGTGAAAGAGAAAAGAAAAGCTGAGATGGAGTCTCGTGACTCAAGAAAGAGACAAATGAAAAAGTCATTTCAATCTTCATCCAAGAAGTCAAGAGACTTCCCTACCCGATCAGCTACCTTAGCCGGATTTTCAAACAGAAGTAAGAGTAAATAGTACTCGAGGATTAAAGCTCAGACTACCTCAGTTGCTAGTGTTGGGAACACTCGACCTAATAGACCGAAATGTCCACAGTGTGGCCGATGACATCCCGGTGAGTGCCGAGCCCACGAGAGAACCTATTTTAAGTGTGGTTCCAAAGATCATTTCATTAGAGAATGCCCCGAGATGGTGGAAAAAGAGAAAATTCAGAGTACAAAGTCGGGAAGTACCAATAGGGGGAGACAGCAGAGAAAGCCGAGAAGTGGAACGAGTAGTAAGAGTACACCCAGAGAGCAGGCTGCAAGATTTGAGGGTAGAACGCCTGCGAGGACTTACGCCATTCGCGCTCGCGAAAAGGCGTCATCCCCTGATGTAATTACGGGTACATTTTTTCTCCATGATACTAATGTTGTTGCTTTAATTGATCCGGGATCTAACCATTCATATATTTGCGTGAAATTAGGATCTAGTATGAGCATGCATGTAGAGTCCACAGAGTTTGTGATAAAAGTGTCCAATCCTTTAGGCAAAAGTGTATTGGTTGATAAGGTATGCAAAGATTGCCCATTGATTATTAGAGGTTATTATTTTAAGGCAAATCTCATGCTATTACCATTTGATGAATTTGATATAATTATTGGTATGGACTGGTTAACCGCTCATGATGTGACAGTAAATTGTGGAAAGAAATATATTGAATTGAGATGTGAAAACGGGGACACCCTTCGTGTTGAATCAGATGAACAAAACAGATCACGCTGTAGTGATCTCTCATATATCCGCTTGAAAATATGTAAGAAAGGGATCTGAAGCATATCTTGCCTTTGTGATGAATGCCAAAGAAACTGGGTTAAGAATTGAATCAGTACCGATAGTGTGTGAGTACCCAGATGTATTCCCAGAAGAGTTGCCAGGGTTGCCTCCAGTGAGAGAAATTGATTTTGGCATTGAGTTAGCCCCTGGTACTGCACCTATATCGATTGCTCCATACAGAATGGCTCCAACCGAGTTGAAAGAATTAAAAGCACAGTTGCAAGAGTTAACGGACAAAGGCTTTACAAGACCAAGTTATTCTCCGTGGGGTGCTCCAGTGCTATTTGTGAAAAACAAAGATGGTTCCATGAGATTATGTATAGATTACCGACAGCTTAATAAGGTTACTGTGAAGAATAAGTACCCATTGCCAAGGATTGACAATTTATTTGATCAGTTAAAGGGAGCCACGGTGTTTTCCAAGATAGATTTGAGGTCCGGTTATTATCAATTGAGGGTCAAAGACTCAGATGTGCCAAAAACCGCATTTCAGACAAGGTATGGGCACTATGAATTTTTAGTCATGCCTTTTGGTTTAACAAATGCCCCTGCCGTGTTTATGGATTTAATGAACCGCATCTTTCGGCCATATTTGGATAAATTTGTTGTGGTTTTTATTGATGATATACTAATATATTCTCGTGATGAGAATGAGCATGCCGAGCACTTGAGGACGGTTTTACAAATTTTATGAGATAATCAGTTGTATGCCAAGTTTAGCAAGAGTGAGTTTTGGCTCAAAGAGGTTGGATTTTTGGGGCACATTGTCCCGGAAGATGGAATTCGAGTTGACCCGAGCAAGATTTCAGCAATTGTTGATTGGAAACCGCCGAGAAATGTATCAGAGGTTAGAATTTTTCTGGGCCTAGCTGGCTATTACAGACGATTGGTCAAAGGATTTTCTATGATAGCCACTCCGATGACGAGCTATTACAGAAAGATGTAAAGTTTGAATAGACAGAGAAATGCCAACAGAGTTTCGAGAAACTAAAGGCATTGCTAACTGAGGCTCCAGTTCTAGTGCAACCTGAACCGGGAAAAGAATTTGTGGTCTACAGCGATGCATCCATGAATGGATTGGGCTGTGTACTTATGCAAGAAGGCAAGGTGATAGCATATGGCTTTAGACAGTTAAAGCCGCATGAGAAGAATTACCCGACACATGATTTAGAATTGGCTGCCATTGTGTTTGCTTTGAAGATATGGAGACACCATTTGTATGGTGAAAGATGTCAGATATTTACCGATCATAAGAGCCTAAAGTACTTGATGACTCAGAAAGAATTGAATTTAAGGCAGCGAAGATGGCTAGAGCTGATAAAGGATTATGAGCTAGTCATTGACTACCACCCGAGATAGACGAATGTAGTTGCCGATGCTTTGAGTAGAAAATTCCTATTTGCATTGAGGGCTATGAGTACATGGGTGACTTTGTCGGACGATGGTTCCATTTTAGCTGAGTTGAAGGCTAGATCGATGTTCCTTCAGGAGATTTATGAGGCTCAGAAAGATGACAGCGACTTGCAAGCCAAAAGAGTTCAGTGTGAGTCGGGAGTTGAGTCTGACTTCCGGATAAATTTTGATGGATGTTTGATGTTCAGAGACAGAGTCTGTGTACTGAGGAATGATGAGCTTATTCGAAAGATTTTACAAGAGGCACATAGCGGATGTCTATCTGTACATCCGGCCAGTACAAAAATGTATAATGATTTGAAGAAATGGTATTGGTGGCCGAGTATGAAGAAAGATATTTCCGAGTTTGTGTCGAAATGCTTAATCTGTTAGCAAGTGAAAGCTGAACATCAAGTACCTTCGGGTCTACTTCAACCTATCATGGTTCCCGAGTGGAAATGGGACCGTTTTACTATGGATTTTGTGACGGGCTTGCCGTTGACATCGAGTAAGAAAGATGCTATTTGGGTTGTGGTAGATAGACTTACGAAGTCGGCCCACTTCATACCTGTACGTGTTGATTATTCACTTGATAAGTTGGCAGACTTGTATGTTTCTGAGATTGTGAGGTTACATGGAGTGCCTCTATCGATTATATCGGATAGAGATCTGAGATTCACATCCTGCTTTTGGAAAAAGTTGCAAGATGATTTGGGCACAAATTTGAGTTTTAGTACGGCTTTTCACCCCCAAACCGACGGACAGTCGGAGAGATTAATACAGATACTTGAGGATATGCTTCGGTGTTGTGTTATTAAGTTTCAGGGTAGCTGGGAAAAGTACCTACCGTTGGTAGAGTTTGCCTATAATAACCGTTTTCAGTCGAGTTTGAAAATGGTGCCTTATGAGGCTTTGTATGGGCGTATGTGTCGAACGCCTTTGTATTGGACTGAACTTAAGGAAAATCAGATTCACGGGGTCGATTTGGTTAGAGAAACCGAAAAAAAGGTAAAGATAATCCGTGATTGTTTAAAAACTACTTCCGATAGACAAAAATCCTACTCAGACTTGAAACGAAAAGAGATTGAATTTCAAGTTGGTGATAAGGTGTTCTTGAAAGTGTCACCATGGAAGAAAGTTCTTAGATTTGGCCGAAAAGGCAAATTGAGTCCGCGATTTATCAGACCGTATGAGATCATCGAGAGGATAGGACCGATAGCCTATCGATTGGCTTTGCCGTCTGAATTGGAAAAGATTCATGATGTGTTTCACGTGTCGATGTTGCGACATTACTGATCAGATCCTTCGCATGTTATTACACCGACAAGTTAAAATTCAGCCCGATATGACATATGGCGAAGAACCGGTTAAAATTTTAGCACGGGAAGTTAAACAGCTAAGAAATAAAAATATAGCTCTTGTGAAAGTATTATGGCAAAGACATGGGGTAGAAGAGGCTACATGGGAGCCCGAGGAGGCTATGAGGAACCAATACCCAAACCTTTTTGCTGGTAAGATTTTCGGGGACGAAAATCCCTAAGGGGGGAGAGTTATAACAGTTCGATTTAGGGCTTAGTCAAAATAGTGGTTGCGAAACCACAAATCTGAGGTAGAAATATGTGTTTTATGATTTTTATGAGGCTTATGATGTGTTTGCATGATTGTGTGAAAATTTTATGAGGAAGTTTTATTTATTAGTGATGAATTTGTCCATTAGGACTAAATTGCAAAGATTAGAAAATATGAGATTCTAGAAGATTTAAGTATGAAATAGAATTATAAAAATTACTAGAGGTCCTTATTTAGCAATTAGACCATTATATGTTTAGATGGACAAAAATAAACATGGGAAGGAAAAATCTCAAGAAAGGACCATTAAGGGCATTTTTGTCATTTGGTAAATAAAAGATTAAAAAGGGAAAAAAGGAAGTCAAAATTGTGTCAATCTTCTTATCCCTTGGCCGAAACACCCTAAGGAAGACATAGCTAGGGTTTGTTCATCTTTCAAGCTTGATTGTAAGTGTCTCCTAGCCCCGTTTTTAATGTTCTTTTATTTTTGAGATCCTCGTAGCTCGATTTAGCTATTCCTAGCTATATTTTGAGCTAGGGTTTATATTCAAAAATTTACCCATGTATGACATGCATGTGTTTTGATGTTTTATGGAAGAATATGGAAGTTTGATGCATGATAAACATCTTTTTCTAAGTGATTTTCATGAGAAATGCATAAAAGGAGCAAATTGCAAAAGTTATGAAAGTGGTAATACATGGGTGAAATAGTGGTAATTAGGGGCTGTTGTAGCTATGAAAATGATTTGGCTAGGCTTAAAATGCAAGAAAGTTGAATAAAATCATTTTACGAGCCTAGGGGAAAAAGTGTAATTATGTGAAAGTTTAGGGGCAAAATCATAATTTTTCCAAAGTGTGATTCATGAGTCAATTTAGTCAATGTGAGTATTAAACAAGTGAAATTGTTATTATAGATCAAGAAACACGAAGCCCGGACCGAAACCGAGGCAAGAACAAGGTGTTGGACTAATATGAACATCTACACACATTTTGAGTACCGAGGTAAGTTTGTATGAAATTATAGCTACATAATGTTTTTTATGTTTTTAATTGTTTGATATTATGAGAAATGAATATTATTCTATGAAATTAACTAATGATGTCTTGATGAGAATTTGATGAAAATGTGTTAAGAGAATGTCCCGGTTGGAGATTTGGAATACGAGGATACCTATGTCACGACATGAGATAAGGACTGTCCCGAATAAGACCATGTCTGGGACATGGCATCGGCACTGAATAAGAAAGGTCCCGTATAAGACCATGTCTGGGACATGACATCGGCACTGAATAAGGAAGGTCCCGTATAAGACCATGTCTGGGACATGGCATCGGCACCGAATAAGGAAGGTCCCGTATAAGACCATGTCTGGGACAGGGCATCGATACTGAATAAGGAAGGTCCCATATAAGACCATGTCTGGGACATGGCTTCGAAACCAAAGGAAGATCTCGTGTAAGGCCATGTCTGGGACATGGAATCGACATCGAGCTAAGAGATCCCGTGTAAGACCATATCTGGGATATGGCATTGGCATCGTGATACATATATGATGAGATTGAGTATCCTCCAATATTCCGAGTAATTCAACGGGTAAAAGAGCTAAGTATGCAAAGATGGCAAGAGTTAAGCTATACAAAGATGGCAAAGAGTTACATTTAAGTGAAAGATGTTTACGATTTAAGTTTATGTTTATGATAGCATAAGTGCTAAACTATGTGATGAAGTGACACAGGTACTATGAGTAAAATACGAGTTTTGAAACCCTAATGTGATATGTGATGGGTAAGCGTAAGTATGAGTAAGTTTGTCAAAGTACTTGAGAACTTGTGTTATTATCGTTCTATAAGATGAATGGATTTTTTTTTACCATGAGTATTTATGTTGCTATTTCAATACATGCAAACTTACTAAGCTATGTGCTTACCCCTTCCTTTTTCCTTTTTCTTGTAGTTTCGCCAAGCTAGCTCGGGGATCGTAGGACGTCGGAGCTCGGATCACACTATCAACTATTGTTTTGGTATAGTAAAGTTGATTCATTTTGAGTATGGCATGTATAGGAACTTGGTCATTTTGTGTTGTGTCATATTTGAAAGCCACAATATTGGCTATTAATGTTATTCACCCATTTTGTAAATGGCTATTAGCATTTGGCCAATATTTGTCAAGTTTATTATCTTAATGATGATGAGTTTTATGACGTGAAAGTTCATGCATTTGATGGGGTAAAATGTGAAGTGTATGAATGATGATTAGGGACTCTTCATAGTGTGTATTATTGCCATGTTATGTGTTGCTTGTGTTGGCATATGAGTGTTTATGTTTCAGGGTGGGAATAGGCTAGGAAAATAGCCTTCTAATTGTCCACACGGGTAGACACACGGGCGTGTGTCTAGGCCGTGTGTGACACACGACCAGCCCCATGGGTGTGTTGATAAGCCGTGTGTCCCCTGCATCAAATTTGCGAGAATTCGATTCGCCACACGGGCCAGTACACGGGCGTGTGCCTAGGCCGTGTGCTATTAAGGGTTTGCTGATGTCATAAACAAAATACCCAGGTTTTCACACACGGGTGAGGACACGGGCGTGTCTAGGTCATGTGAGGGACACGGGCCACAGACACGGGCGTGTGTCTGGCCGTGTGAAGACCCCTGTAGGTTCAAAATAAAAAATAAATTCCACACGGGCTGGGAACATGGGCATGTGTGACCACACGGCCTGCCCACACGGGCGTGTTCCATTTCACACGGGCGTGTGGCCCTGTTTTAGGTTAAAAATTTCTAAGTGTACCAAAATTCCCAGTTTAATTCTGAAAC
This sequence comes from Gossypium sturtianum, assembly GCA_025698515.1. Classification (NCBI taxonomy): domain Eukaryota; kingdom Viridiplantae; phylum Streptophyta; class Magnoliopsida; order Malvales; family Malvaceae; genus Gossypium; species Gossypium sturtianum. Next base: position 90,035,926 of record CM046949.1, read on the forward strand.
CTTCTGTAAGGATGTTTAAGGCCCCGTAGGCCCATAATAAGGATGCTATGATTATGAATGAAGAAGTTTAAGTTGAAACAAAATTTTACAGCCGAGAATATAAGTTTAAGCAAGTTAAGTTCGGTAATGCCTCGTACCCTGTCCCGATGTCGGATATGGGTAAGGGGTGTTACACATTTTCTTCAAGTCATTGTACATTTTCACACTACCCGGATGGATAGACATACAACTGCCATGTGCCTTGTGCAAAATTTTCTGAATGAGCCCATCGTCTTTAGGTACACAAATCCTATCTCGGAGCATCAAACAACCGTCAGTACCAATCCAAAAGTCTAATTCACTACCTGTCTCGCATTGAGCCATATTGGCTTTCAAATCTTTATCACTTTTCTGAGCTTCACCAATCTCTTGGAGAAACATCGGTCTAGCTCTCAACTCAGCTAGAATAGAACCATCATCTAATAAAGCCAACCATGTATTCGTAGCCCTCAATGCAAACAAGGATTTCCTACTTAAGGTATCGGTGACCACGTTCGCCTTCCCCGGGTGATAGTCGATCACCAGTTTGTAATCTTTTATGAGCTCTAGTCATCTCCATTGGCGAAGGTTCAGTTCCTTTTGAGTCATCAAATACTTTAGACTTTTATGGTCGGTGAATACTCGGCATCTCTCGCCATACAAATGGTGTCTCCAAATCTTCAGTGCGAACACTATGGCGGCTAACTCTAAGTCGTGAGTCGGATAGTTTTTCTCATGCGGCTTCAGTTGTCTCGAGGCATATGCTATTACCTTGCCTTCTTGCATGAGTACACATCCCAATCCATTCAAGGATGCGTCGCTATACACTACAAATTCTTTTCCCGATTACGGTTGCACTATAATTGGAGATTCAGTCAACAACGCTTTTAGTTTCTTGAAACTCTATTGGCATTTTTCCGTCCATTCGAACTTGACATCTTTCTATAGCAACCTCATCATCGGAGTAGCAATCATGGAGAATCCTTTAACAAATCGTTTGTAGTATCCGGCTAAGCCCAAAAAGCTTCTAATCTCTGTCACATTCCTCGGTGGTTTCCAATCAATGATAGCCGATATCTTACTCGGGTTAACTCTAATTCCATCACCGGACACGATGTGTGCTAAGAATCTGACCTCTCGGAGCCAAAACTCACTTTTACTAAACTTGGCATACAACTGCTTATCTCTTAAAGTCTGCAAAACAGTTCTCAAATGCTCCGCGTGCTCCCTCTCATCACGAGAATAAATTAATTTATCATCGATAAAAACAACAACAAACTTATCCAAGTACGGTCGAAAAATACGATTCATTAAATCCATAAATACTGTAGGAGCATTCGTTAAGCCAAAGGGCATGACGAGGAACTCATAATGGCCATACCTTGTCCGAAATGCAGTTTTCGGTACATCTTGATCCTTAACTCTCAGCTGATAATAACCGGACCTCAGGTCTATCTTAGAAAACATTGTGGCTCCCTTCAATTGGTCAAACAAATCGTTGATCCTTGGCAAAGGATACTTGTTCTTAACTGTAACCTTGTTGAGCTGTCTGTAGTATATACAAACCTCATCGACCCGTCTTTTATTTTCACAAAAAGTACTGGAGCACCCCACAGAGAATAGCTCGGTCTTGAAATATCCGTTAACTCTTGGAGCTAAACTTTCATCTCTTTTAACTCCAAAGGTGCCATCCTATACGGGGCAACTGAAATAGGTGCCGTACCAGGGACTAACTCAATACCAAACTCGACTTCCCTAGTTGGAGGCAATCCGAGCAACTCTTCTGGAAACACATCCGGGTACTCACATACCACAGGCACTGACTCAATCTTTACTTCCGACTCTTGGGTATGCAAGATAGGACTCATACCCTTTTCTCATGTATTTCTCAGTAGTCATAGAGGAAATCAGTACAGGCGAGCTATCCGATTCAACTGATTCAACCCGAAGGATATCCCCATTTTCACATTTTAATTCAATAAACTTACTACCACAGCTTACTAACACGTTATGAACAGTCAACCAATCCATGCCAAGAATTAGGTCAAATTCATCAAATGGTAGTAGCATGAGGTTAGCCGAAAAACAATGACCTCTAATCATCAAAGGACAGTTTCCACACACTTTGTCAACTATCACATGCTTTCCTAACGGGTTTGACACTTTTATCACAAATTCTGTAGACTCAACAGGCATATTCATGCTAGACACCAATTTCATAAAAACATACGAATGGGTAGACCCTGGATCAATCAAAGCAACAATAGAGATATTGTGAAGAGAAAAAGTACCCGTAATCACATCCGGTGAAGTTGCCTATTCGCTAGTGCGAATGGCATAAGTCCTTGCAGGTGGTTGGCCCTCAGACCTTACGACGGAATCTCTAGGCGCACCTCTGCTACTAGCCCCACTTTCCGGGTTCTTCTGTGGTCTACCTCTAGAAGGAGCATTACTCGCTCGCACATCTTGCTTCCTGTCTTCCTCATCTATCTTAGGGCAGTTTCGAATGAAGTGGTCTAGTGAATCGCACTTGAAACAGCCTCTATCATTTCCTCGACACTCACCGAAATGTCGTCTACCACACTGCGAACACTCCGGTTTATTTGGTCGAGCACTACCAACACTCGCAATAGAAGTGGTTTGAGCTTTAGACACCATGTACTGCTTATTCTTATTTCTACTCGAGAATCCCGCTGAAGCATTTGATCGAGTAGTGAACTCTTTCGGTTTCTTGTAGGAGGACTGAAATGATTTCCCCAACTGTCTTTTCTTCGAGTCATGAGACTCGATTTCAGCTTTTTTTTCTCTTTTCCCAATTCCTCGGCCTTGCAAGCTCTCTCAACGAGCACCACAAATTCCTTTACCTCTATGATGCCAACCAAAAGTCAAATGTCTTCATTCAATCCGTCCTCAAATCTCTTACACATGATGGCTTCAGTGGATACGCACTCTCAAGAGTATTTGCTGAGCCTCACGAACTCACGCTCATACTCTGTTACCGTCATTTGGCCTTGCTTCAGTTCAAGAAACTCCTTCCTTTTTCGGTCTATAAACCTCTGGCTAATATACTTTTTACGGAACTCTTCCTAGAAGAATTCCCAAGTTATCCTTTCCTTCGATACAACTGACACAAGGGTGTTCCACCACTGGTAAGTCGGGTCTCGTAGAAGTGACACAACACACTTCATGCACTCCTCAGGTGTGCAAGATAATTCATCGAATACCCTAAGTATTTTCTAGCCAGAACTCTACCCTCTCTGGGTCATCATCTATATTCGCTCTAAATTCCTAAGCCCCTTGCTTTCGAATTCTATCTACCGAAGGTTTTTCCCTTCTAATCATTTCCACTGCTTGGGGAGCTGTAGGGGTAGGTTTAGGGATTGGAGGGGCTGGAGGAGGTGGAGCGTTCGGGTTTGCACGAACAAACTCCGAATACCAAACATTCATCATATAGAGGCAAGCTTCTCTAGCCCCTCCACTCTGACTCAATTTTACGGGCCCACTTTTGACTGGCGCGGTCCCTTCTACGGGAGTTGGCGTATTACTTTCAACATCATCCACCACTGCTCCGTCGGGATCCATTTACTATATAAAAACACATTTTAAATTGTCAGGAGTTGTCACACTATCATAATTCATATATGGCATGTATTGCTAGACTCGTACACAAGCTAGGTTAGTCCGAGAATTGACTAAACCATAGCTCTGATAACACTAAATGTAACACCCCTTACTTGTGTTTGACGCCAGAACAGGGTACGAGGCGTTACCTAACTTAAACACATACTAATACACATTTTTGGATCATAAAAGTTCGTTCCAATTTAAAAATTTTCAATCTTCATCTTAAAGTCCTTAATATGAGCCTACGAGGCCCAAAACATACATTAGAAGCGGTTCAGGACTAAACCGAGAACCTTAGAAAACTTTAGAAATTTTCACTGAAAATAGGGGCACACGCCCGTGCGGACTTGGGGCACGGCCGTGTGGCTGGCGTGGCCATGTCCTTAGCCCGTTGGCGAGTCCGACTTGTTCTTCGTGAGAATTTGGGATGTCACACGGCCTGCCACACGCCCGTGTCCATGGCTCGTGATGTGAACCCGTGTTCGGAGTGATTTTTGAGTTACTTAGATTCCCGATCGTAAATTGAGAAGTGTCGTATTTGAAGGCTGAAAACAAAAAGGTTTGAAGTGGATTGTTTTGTAGGAAATATTAAAGGATAAGTAGGCTGAATTTTGGGATAACAAGTTTTAAGAATGAACCGATATTTAAAGGTGAATATCGACCCTATTCTTATGTCAAAACTTGGAATCAGAATTTGGCTAAGGCAATAAATCGAGACCCACTATCAAGGGTGATAGGAACCTCCGGTGTAGGGTGAACGCCACACTTGTTACAAGTGATAAGTTCGGTAACAAAGAAACGGGTTTATGCCACTAGACAGAGTTAGATAAGTCAATCGAGTCTCAAACGAACCAAGAGAGTTGAATAACTTACTATGCTTAATATTCATAAAATAACAAAGTTAAGTAACCTTAAAACAGTTTGCAATCAGCTATTTATAGGACTACATAGCTCTAGCCGAATAGACAGAATGTGATTAGCTCAATTAAGCTTTAAATGAGCTGAAATGGCTATTGAAATTATCAACAAGACTTTTGGAAATTCCTAGACATAGGTGAAGCCAACAGCCTTGCTTGTTGCTCTTCCCAATCGGCCATTTATGTGGACTTAATAGCTGAGCTGAATTTTGGCAAGTATATGATCAGCCAAGGAGATGTGAATGTGATTAAGTCTTCTCTTGGGAAGCTGAATGTGCAACAGCTATTTTAATATAGTTGTGGCACACGAACAACCACCAAATGTGAACATTTAGGAAGGAAAAGACACCAGGTGTGAACGGCTGGACTTGTCTGGTCATTTACATGTGAAATCAACTACTGAATTAAATTGATCACCCTTGGCCTTGATGTCCATGAAGGGCTGCTTGGGAAAAAGTAAAAAACAGCTGAAAAATTCATTTATATCCAGATACATGCAGCTCCTTTAATGCCGTCCATGCATGTATTGATGAGCAGCCCATTCAGCCAACCTACAAGACACTATTTAAAATAACATTAAAACTGATTTTTAAACACATTTAATATGTCTAAACTAAGACCAATTAAATCACATATTAAAGCTGTGTGAAATTGGACAGATTTATTGATCTTAAAACATATTTAATTTGTCCAGATTTTTGACACATTAAAATTCAAATTATTTATGTATAAATCATGACATATTTATGAGACTAATTTAATTAGCTGAAAATAATTTAACTAACTAGTCCAAATTAATGTTTTTATTCCAGCAAATAATATCTAAGCTGAAGTAAGCTAAATTGAGCTTGAAGAAAATTGCACGGAATGCTCGAATTATAGTTCCATGACTGATCGAAGAGTCCAGCAATGGTTTCTCCCCAAACTTGATCTATAAGAGCCGTAACTCTATCCTTGAACCTCTTGGCACAAGCACGAGTGACTGGGCCCGTTGGAAGCTCCAAAGGTTCTTCGGTAGCCTTGGTTGGATCTCGAGCCATGATCGTATCATCCCATCCCTCTTCGAAATGATTTGTCCCCAAATCGTCACCTACATCATAAGGAGACAGGTTAGATACATTGAAACTAGCACTTACGTTATACTCACCGGGAAGGTCAAGTTTATATGAATTGTCGTTGATCCTTTCCAAGACTTGCAAAGGACCATCACCCCTTGGAAGCAACTTAGAACTTCGTTGGGTTGGAAATCTTTCTTTCCTCATATGTACCCATACCCAATCTCCAGGCTCAAAGATGATTCATTTTCTACCTTTATTGGCTCTTTGCGCATATTGCTTAGTTCTCTCCTCGATATTTTCCCTCACCTTTTGGTGTAAACGCTTTACGTACTCAGCTTTCCGTTTAGCATCTGCATTCACAAGTTGTTCGTTAGGCAAAGGAATTAAATCTAGAGGTGTCAAAGGGTTAAAGTCGTAAACAATTTTAAAAGGGGAGTGTTGAGTTGCCGAATGAATAGATCGGTTGTAAGCAAACTCTATGTGCAGAAAGCATTCCTCCCATGAATTAAGGTTCTTCCAGATAATGGCTCGCAATAAAGTCGATAAAACTTGATTCACCATTTCTGTTTGTCCGTCCGTTTGTGGATGGCAAGTGGTCGAAAACAAGAGCTTTGTGCCAAGCTTTCCCCATAGTGTCCTCTAGAAATGGCTTAGGAACTTTGCATCTCGATCAGATGTGACGGTCCTCGGAACTCCATGCAAATGTACAACTTCCCTAAAAAATAGATTAGCAACATGTAAAGCATCATCAGTTTTGTTACAGGCAATAAAGTGTGCCATTTTAGAAAACCGGTCTACGACAACAAATATGGAGTCTTTGCCATTTGTAGTTCTAGGAAGGCCTAGAACAAAATCCATCTAAATATCGATCCAAGGCTCTTCAGGAATATGCAATGGTGTGTACAAACCATGAGGTTTGACTTTCGACTTGGCCTTCTTACAAGTGATGCAACGATCACAAACTCGCTCCACGTCTCTTCTTATTTTCGACCAATGGAAGTGTTCGCGCAATGTATCCAACGTCTTTGTAACTCCGAAATGGCCCATGAGACCTCCGCTATGTGCCTCATTCATCAATACATTTCTAACAGAGCCTTGAGGGACACAGAGTTTACCTTCTCGGAAAAGATAGCCATCATGTCGATAAAATTTCTCATAAGTTCCAAGTTTACAAGCTTGATATAATTCAGCAAAATTAGGATCATTTACATATAGTTCTTTCAAATATGAAAAACCAAGAAATTTCGAATCCAAGAAATTAAGAAGGGTATACCTCCTCGGCAACGCATTCGTTACGACATTTTCTTTACCTTTCTTATACTTAATGACGTACAGAAAGGATTCTAAGAACTCCATCCACTTGGAATGTCATTTGTTTAACTTCTGTTGGCCCTTGAGATGCTTCAATGATTCATGGTTCATGTGGATGACAAATTCTTTGGGCCACAGGTAATGCTGCCACGTCTCTAATGCCCGAACCTATGCGTACATCTACTTGTCGTAGGTAGGATAATTAAGAGTCGCACCATTTAAATTTTCACTAAAGTAAGCTATCGGCCGTCCATCTTGCATTAACACAGCTCCAATGCCTAGGCCCGAGGCATCACACTCGATTTCGAAGGTTTTGTTGAAATCAGGCAAAACAAGCAAAGGGGCATTAGTTAAGCAATCTTTTATAGAATTGAAAGAACGCTCTTGTTCATCACTCCAAAAGAAAGTAGATTTTTTCTTGATAATACCAGTTAATGGAGCAGCGATGGTACTGAAATTAAGAACGAAGCGTCTATAGAAGCTTGCAAAGCCATGGAAGCTTCGAACTTGGCTGATGCTTATTGGCCTTGGCCATTCTCGAATCGCCTTAACTTTCTCTTGGTCAACTTCGAGTCCTTTTGAGCTGACAAGAAATCCTAAGAAAACAACTTGATTAGAACAGAAAGTACATTTCTTAAGATTGGCATATAACGTCTCTTTACGTAATACTTCCAGCACAGCTCGCAAATGAGTCACATGATCTTCTAACGACCTGTTATAAATAAGAATGTCATCAAAATACACAACACAAAATTTACTGATAAAAGCACGTAATACATAGTTCATTAAGCGCATAAACGTACTGGGTTTGTTAGTTAAACCGAATGGCATAACCAGCCACTCATACAAACCATGCTTCATTTTAAAAGTTGTTTTCCACTCGTCTCCTTCTCGTATTCGGATTTGATGATATCCACTCTTAAGATCGATTTTGGAGAAGAGTTGAGCGCTGCTTAGTTCGTCTAGCATGTCATCAAAGTGTGGGATGGGATGCCTATATTTGATGGTAATTTTGTTAACCGCTCGGCAATCCACGCACATGCGCCAAGTGCCATCCTTCTTGGGCACCAAAAGCATAGGTACAGCGCAAGGGCTTAGGCTTTCCCGTATGTACCCCTTTTCCATCAATTCGGCTACTTGTCATTGCAATTCTTTAGTCTCCTCAGGGTTGCTACGATATGCTGGATGATTTGGAATCGTAGCTCCAGGAATGAAGTCAATTTGGTGTTCGATCCCTCGAATGGGTGGTAGGCCATTGGGAATGTCTTCCGGAAACACATCTTCGAAATCCTGCAATAAAGACACAATCGAAGACGGAAGGGTAACATCTAAATCATTAGTGTTAAGAAATTTCTCCTTATACATGAGCACAATAATCGGTTGCTTTAGCAACAAAGTCTTTCTAATCTCTCACTCCTTAGCATAAACACTCAATTTTTCAATCCCTTGCTCATTTTTTTCTTCTTTTTCATTACTCGCTTTTAACTCACTCTCTTTATTCTTTTCTCTCGATTTTACCTCGCATTTTCCTTTTGTTTTTCCACTCTTTTTTTTTTCTCTTTTTCTAACTTTTCTTTTTCTTCTTTTGCTCTCAATTGCTTAACATAATTTTTCAGCTGCAATTGGTCTTCATAAACTTGCTTGGGAGTCAAAGGCCCCAATGTCACATTTTTACCAAGATGCTTGAAGGTGTAGTGGTTCGTGTAACCGTCATGAATGGCTCGTCGGTCAAACTGCCAAGGCCTTCCCAAGAGTAGATGACCCGCATGCATCGGTACCACATCACATACAACTTTGTCGCTGTACTTGCCAATAGAAAAAGGAACAACGGCTTGTTTAGTGACCTTCAATTTGCCTCCATCGTTGAGCCATTGTAACTTGTAGGGTTGAGGGTGTTTAGTCGTCGGCAACCTGAGCTTCTCTACAAGCATGCTGCTAGCAACATTTGTGCAGCTACCCCCGTCGATAATCAGGCTACACACTTTGCCTTGAATGTGGCATCGTGTGTGGAAGATGTTCTCGCGTTGCTGTTCATCTTTGGTGCTTTGAATGCTCAAGCTTCACTTCACAACGAATAGTTCACCATCAACGGCATATTTAAGATCTTCTTCCTCTTCTTCTTCAGTGGGAGAGTCGGTTTCATTTTCTTCCTCCTCTCCGGATTCGATCTCACCATCGGGTCTCATAGTCATCACTCGTCGATTTGGGCACTGACTTGCTATATGACCTCTACCGAGACACTTGAAACACTTAATTTCTCGATTGGAATTGCGCACGGCTTCATTGGTGCTTTTATTCATTTCTCCACTTGGTTTGTTGGCTTTCAGATTTGCAACAGGTTCTCGCACCCGATTGAAGGTTTCCATTTTGCCGGTTCCTTGGCCCTATTTTGGGGTAGGAGTGGAGTTTGGATGGGCTCCTCGAACAACACCTTTTCTCTTGAGCTGTTTTTCCACTTTAATGGCCATATGCACCATCTCTTCGATTTCAACGTAGTGTTGAAGTTCAACTATGCTGGCTATGTCTCTATTCAATCCGAACAAAAATCTTGCCATGCTGGCCTCCCGGTCCTCCTCGATGTCGGCTTGTATCATGGCAATCTCTATTTTTTTGAAGTAGTCCTCCATGCTACGATTACCTTATGTAAGGTGTTGTAGCTTTTGATAAAGCTCTCGGTGGTAGTATGCCGGAATGAACCTCTTCTGCATCACAACTTTCATCTCGGCCCATGTAGAAATGGGTCGTTCTCCGTTTCGCCTCCGGCTCGTAGTTAATTGGTCCCACCAAATGACCCCATAATCGAAGAACTCTATGGCCATTAACTTGACTTTCTTACTCTCTGAGTAGTTGTGACACTTGAAGACAAGCTCTATTTTCTTTTCCTCTTCAAGATAAGCCTCTGGATCAGATTTACTTTGGAAGGGAGGGATGGCCATCTTGATATTCTTGAGGTCATCATCAACTCAATCACACTTCCGATGTCCTCGGTTTCTACGGTCTCGCCGTCTTTCACTTTGATTCGACGCTTGATCACTCTCCACATCACTAGAATTGTAGGGATCGTCTTGATGAGGTCTTGGTCAGCCTCGATTCCTTGGTTGACTTAGGGGCGTCCTCTCTCACTGGGCTCGTCCTTTCACTTGGTCAAGACTTTCTTGGATAGGCTCCAGCTTCTGACCGAATAAACGCTCCACTTCCCACAAGAGGGCTTGAAGATTAAGATCCGACACATTGCGAACTGGTTGTCTTTTGACTCGTTCCGCCATGTTTCGATCCGGATTCCTTGACATGAGGGAAAGCTTAAAATCCCCACCGCTAACCTCACAAGTTCACTCAAAAAAGGAAAAAAAATAATGCACTCAACACTCGTGTTTGCACTCGATTATAGGCTTTTTCCTTCACTCCATTGTATTCACACGCGCTCTTTCCTTTTCCCACTCGGATTCACCTCCCAAAGTTCGTAAGAGACTACTTTGTCTTAACAGCACGTTCTTGGTGGTGTCGGCTTCAAAATTGATGTAAATGTAGGATGATGTCGGGTTAATAAAGGTAGGCTTGGAAAGAAAGGAAAAAAAAATCAAATTGGGAAAAGTGTGGCTAAAAAGATGTAGAAGGTTAGAAATTCACTTTCAGGAAAAATTCAATACACTCGAGCCAACTCTTTGTTTTTTTAACTCAAGCACGTCTCCCTTGTTGTGTTTTCAGACTTTGTATCATTCACTTTTTTTTTAATTTCAAATTTTTTACAATTTTTTTAAAACGCAATCCCGAGACTTCAAAAAATGAAATTACTTACTCAATTTAGCTAGCTCTGATACCAAATGATGCGAACCCGTGTTCGGAGTGATTTACGAGTTGCTTAGATTCCCGATCGTAAATTGAGAAGTGTCGTATTTGAAGGCTGAAAACAAAAAGGTTTGAAGTGGATTGTTTTGTAGGAAATATTAAAGGATAAATATGCTGAATTTTGGGATAACAAGTTTTAAGAATGAACCGATATTAAAAGGTGAATATCGATCCTATTCTTATGTCAAAACTTGGAACCGAAATTTGGCTAAGGTAATAAATCGAGACCCACTATCAAGGGTGATAGGAACCTCCGGTATAGGGTGAACACCACACTTGTTACAAGTGATAAGTTCGGTAACAAAGAAACGGGTTGACGCCACTAGACAGAGCTAGATAAGTCAGTTGAGTCTCAAACGAACCAAGAGAGTTGAATAACTCACTAAGCTTAATATTCATAAAATAACAAAGTTAAGTAACCTTAAAAATAGTTTGCAATCAACTATTTATAGGACTACATAGCTCCAGCCGAATAAACAGAATGTGATCAGCTCAATTAAGCTTTAAATGAGCTGAAATGGCTATTGAAATGATCAACAAGACTTTTTGAAATTCCTAGACATAGGTGACGCCAACAGCCTTGCTTGTTGCTCTTCCCAATCGGCCATTTATGTGAACTTAATAGCTGAGCTGAATTTTGGCAAGTATATGATCAGCCAAGGAGATGTGAATGTGATTAAGTCTTCTCTTGGGAAACCGAATGTGTAGCATGTAACACCCCAAACCCGGTCAAAACGTTGCGACCGAATCTGGATTGTTACAGGATGGATGGTTTAAAAAAATTTTGGTAAAACATCGAGATTTGGGAAAACACTTTGTTTAGGGTGTTCAAGCTAAGGCTAATTGATAATTTTGATTAATAATGTTTTACCAACTTTATATCAAAACATCTTAAAGTTAAAACGGGTTCGTTATAAAAACTAGACTTGGAATGTTTGATAAGGTAACATTTGAGATCGAAGTTGAGATTCGTGATCTTTTGAAAATAATATTAGTGGTGTTAAGAAAAATCCCAAGTTTTAATTATTTACGGCTTGTGATCCAATCGTTGATATTTTGGAAAACCTCTATTTACATTTTTAAGAAAACCCTATACTAACCGTTTATAAAACATTTAATAACAGCATTGAAATAAAACCCAAATTTAAGTTATAGCGGCCTTATTACAAAATAAAAACCCATTTTAAACTAAGTTCAAATAAAGTAATGCAATTTACTAGAGAAGGAAAGAAAAAAACATCGCATGGCCACCTCGAGTCCGCCTCAGCTCCAAACCCACGATCTACTGATTACCTGCAAAATTTTGCTGAGGGGTGAGTCACGAAGACTCAGTGTGTAAATCCCCAACATAACTCAAACCGGATTCAGTATGGCGTATGTCACATGTATGCAATGCGGCCCAACCCAGTCTAGCCTTTCCTCCAAACACCCGTGGCATTATGCCACTGTGGTTCTTGACCACCGTGGTCCTAGACCACTCGTGACAGAAGTCACTCGTGACAAAGTCACTAATTATATAACCGTGGGGCCAACCCACTGTGGTCATAGACCACCGTGACGATCTCTGATAAATTTATGCATACGTAGGGCCAACCCACTGTGGTCTTAGACCACCGAGATAAGTCATTGATATCCGTATACGTGGTTTCAACCACTGTGGTTCTTAGACCACCGTGACATTAGTCACTGATTCTCCTTCTCCTTTCATTCAATCCTGAGCCCATGCTTTTTACTTTATGTTAAGTATGAATGCAACTATAATCATATTGTGTAATAGATAACTATATCATACAGGCATAATATCGAACATTCATATATGCACATAATCAGAAATATCAACATCCAAGAACTTACCCAGTGTTTCCAACCTTACCCACAACGGTAACTTGACTATCGAATTAGTCGTTTCGGCTTTCAACCCATACAGTTAATAACACAACAACAAGAAACGTGTGAGTAATACACACCTGATAACACGTAACACTAGGCTTTCTACGTCGACGCTTTCACTAGCAGGGACGATAGCTATCTGTCTATCCCAAGCAGACGTCGGCTCTCTACCACAGCCCGGCGGAAAATCTCGAACCGTTGATACCGCATGATGGTTAAATTTTGGAATGGATACTATGGGTACACTCCCCTCCTTGGTTTGACTTACACTTGCATCCATGGAGAATCTTTGATCAGTACACCAGGAGGCGTGGATTGACTAAATAACGGAATTTGGTTAAGGCATATCACATTTGAAAGGAATGAATAACTGAAAAATCACGAGATGACCCCTTACCTTAATGTCCCGAATGGAGTGATCCGATTTGGCAAACAGTAACTCTCCGACTTCGGACTACAAACACTTCGACTAGAGGAGTGTCCCGAAGTAACGTCCCAAAATGAGAAAAGATGAAGGGAGAAAATATTAGTCGCAAATCATAACTCAGGAGCAACATAACCATTCGGCTATGGCCAAATAGAACCGAAAGAAAAGAAGAAAAAAAAGAGATTCGGCTTTTTGCAATAAGAGAGAAAAGAAATATTACCTTTAAAAATCCAGAAGCAGAGTGAAACCGATTTGCTTGGGGTTACAGGACCTATTCGGCTAAAAGAAAGAAAACAAACGAGAGGGTGTCAATAGAATGGATACAAAGTTTCGGCTAAAAGAAGAAGCAGAGGAGAGGAGGGTTTCGGCCAAAAGAATCAAAGAAAGTAGAAGGAAAAAGAAAATGAAAAGAGAGTGTGATGCTCAAGGGAAGGTTCGGCTAAGGAGAAATAGAATGTAGAAAACCAAAAGAAGAGAAAAAGTTGTTCAAGCAAGAATACGAAATGGTGAGGAGAGATTCGGCTAGCACCCACAAAGATGGTTCAGTTCTAGAGAGGATGGAAGAGAAAAGAAATGCGTAATAAAAGATAAAGTATTGCCAAAAAAAAATGAAGAAGGTTATGGACTTTCGGCACTTACAAGGAGTAGGCTACCAGCAAAACGACACACACACACTCCCTAAACCGAAAAAATGCCCACAAGACTAACCTCAAAACAAAGCTAAATTTGACATACCCCAAGCAAGTCACTAAACCAAATTCTCTTCCCCCACTTCAAGCTTCCCACATTCGGCCACCACTCCACCAACATCAAATCCTATATTTTCCTCCTATATTCACTCCCCTCCAACAATTTGAATCAGTTTGACCCATTCAAACCCCACCATCACCTATGGCCATTCATTTGAAGTCTTTGACTCATTCAACCAACAACCTTGGAGAGTCTAGCCGCAAGCTACCACCTTAGCTTCTTAGGCACAAAAATAAAGCTTCAAAGTGAGGCTTACAAGACTCGAACCTCCTCCCTGCTGCTTCTCCCTTGTGACGCCACTTCCCTGCACTCTAAGTGGCGTCTCCTTGCCACTTTACCACCTCACTTCTTGTGTCATCAAACACAAATATTTAAACTTAAGACCTGCCTCTACTAGCTCTCCCCTAAAGCCTAAAAACAAAATTTTCACCAAGGCTCAAGCTTATCCCCGAGCCTTCCCGGGACCCCCAAACATACCAAATTAACAAACAAACCATGCCAAACACATAGAGACATAAAATGCAAATCCTCTAATACCAGGATGTTACAGTTTTACCCCCTTTAAAGAAATTTCAGCCCCAAAATTTACCTGGTCAAAAGAGATGAGGGTATTGCTGTCGCATCACATCCTCTGGCTCCTACGTGGCTTCCTCTGAACCATGATTCTGCCACAACACTTTAACCAGTGGGACCGCCTTTCTCCGCAACACCTTAACATTTCGGTCTAGGATTTGAACTGGTTCCTCTTCAAAAGATAAATTAGGTCTTATCTCGATTTCTTCCACCGGCACTATGTGAGACGGATCCGAACGGTAGCGCCTTAACATCGAGACATGGAATACATCATGAATCTGCCTCAATTCCGAAGGTAGCTCGAGTTGATAAGCTACTGGTCCCACACGCTTAAACACACGATAAGGCCCGATGAACCTGGGGCTCAGCTTGCCCTTCCATCCAAACCTTAGAACTTTCTTCCACGGTGAAACCTTCAGAAAAACCTGATCACCCACAGAGAACTCTATATCCTTACGCTTCAGATATGCGTAAGATTTCTGCCTATCAGAAGCTTTCTTCAACCGCGTCCGAATCAACTTAACCTTTTCCTCTATTTCAGAAACCAATTCCGGACCCAACAACTGTTGCTCACCCAACTCTGTCCAACAAGTAGGAGTGCAACAATTTCGACCATACAACACTCCATAGGGTGCCATCTGAATACTGGATTGATAGCTGTTGTTGTATGCGAATTCTGCCAACGGTAGAAAATCCTCCCAACTACCCCCGAAGTTGATGACACAGCCTCTCAACATGTCTTCCAAAATTTGAATTACCCTCTCAGACTGACCGTCAGTCTATGGATGAAACGCTGTGCTGAAATCTAATTTTGTACCAAATGCCTGATGCAATGCCTTCTAGAACCGAGACGTAAACCTGGGGTCTCTATCCGATATGATAGACACAGGTTGTAACATCCCGGTTTAGACCCTAGTCGGAATGATGGTTCGAGACCACAAATCTGAGGTTGTATAAATATTTTAATGATATTTTCTATGTGAATATTATGTGACTTAGCCTGTGTGAAAATTCTATGTGATAATTTGATTGTTTGTGTGTCGAATTTGCGATAAGGACTTAATTGTATAAGGTTTAAAAGCTATGTGCTGAATTATAAGTACTTAAATGTTGATGGCTTATTAAGGAAGAGGCCTTATGTTGTTAATGAACCATTTTTAAGATAGTGGGGTGTTAAATGACAAACTAGCATTAAAATGTATTTGTTTTATATGACTTATAAAAGGGCAAAGTTGGTATTTGATTATTAAGTTAATTTATAATGAAACAAAAGGAAAAAGAGTGCTCATCTTTGTTTATATCAACCGAAAATGAGAAAAAAAAGAAGGAAGAAAAGCTTTGAAAATTTTAGCTAGGGTTAAGCTTGAATTAATGTATGTTTGAGCTCGGTTTTTAATAATTTCTATGTTTTTGTAATCGTTGCTTTGTGCTCTACAAAACCCATGCTTGAATTTTGTGAATTGATGATGTCTATGAAATGTACCATTGATGAAATGGTGAGCTTTATGATGAGTGTTAGTGTTAAATGAAAGATATGTGTTTAATGGACATGTGTTGTTCTTGAATTTTTGATGAATTTAGCTAATTAGGGTTAAATTGTGAAAATAGCAAATTGAAGGGTTAAATTATGAAATAAATGAGATGTATGGGTTTTTATAGACACTAGTAATATTTGGCTAAGCTTGTGCTAGGTGGAACTTGATGAATTTGATGATTTTGTGAATTAGGGACTAAAGTGTCAAAATGTGTAAATGTGAGGGCTATTTTGTAAAATGCCCTAAATGTGTGTGCGTTGACTAAATTGAATGAGTTAGTGATTGAACAGATTGAATTTGAATGTGTATAGACCAAGAGAGAAGAGGTTCGGATCGAGATCGAGGCAAAGATAAAGTACTCGATTAAACAATCGTATCGATAGTCGACGTCCGAGGTAAGTTCAGATATAATACATGTTAATGAGATATGTTTTAGTACTATGAATTGAATAGGTATATGAGTATGAAATTGAGATGTTGTGTGCAAGATTTTGTGATAGCACTAAGTGTACGAAAATGTAAATCGAAACAAAAATGAAAGGCACTGTGTGTGCGATGATATGAAAGCTACGGCTTATAGTATTGGCACTGTGTGTGTGTTACCGAGATAAGTCGGTTAAAAGATTAGGCACTAAGTGTGCGATGACAAATATGCTACGAGCATGTATATAGCACTGAGTGTGCGATCAAATTGAATGAAAACTAAAGGATGATCGGCAAATAATATCGAGCATTGAATAGCTTGGATGTTTAATAACTATGTGTGGTTAAGGTACGTATTGAACCTTTGTGGTTGATGAGTATAATCGAGTTATGATTGAGGAAATAAGTATTTTAGCTATGGATGAGAAGGCAAGAATATGAGATAATAGACCTATGTGATTGTTTATTTTATACATTGGTTTAATTTGTTATGATAATTGTATTATGTTATGAACTTACTAAGCTTTATAAAGCTTACTGTGTGATTTGTTTCTCTGCATTGCAGTGTCAGTAAAGCTAGCTCAGATCAGGGGATCGTCAGCATCTTAGTCACACTATCGGCAATCTATTTTGGGGTATTTTGGAATGATGTACATAGCTAAATATGGCATGTATAGGCTGGTCATTTCAGTCATGTTTGATAGTTTGTAGGTAGCCTTGAGATGTGGCTAGATATGTACTAGTCTTAACATGAATGAATTTGATATATGTGATGCATCTTTTGGCATGGTTTGTGGGTTGAGAAATTGACTTATGAATGGTAACTTTGTGTTGGTAAAATGCTAGTATGAGTTAATGAAATTAAGAAGGAATGATGTTTGATATTGAATGTTTTATGCTTGTGATGAGATAAGTTTTGGTATTGAATTTGTTATGATTGGAATGGGAATTGAATGCATAAATTGAATGGTCATTTTGGTAAGTTTTTGGTTGCCTCATTTGCATGATATGTTTTGGTATGTGTTGCTTGTAGGTTTGACCCTAAGTGGGTGGCATTTTGGCCTTGTAAATGGCCTATAATGTCACACGATTGAGGCACACGGGCGTGCCTAAGACCGTGGGTAAATTGGCAGAATGTAGCCTAGTATTACACGACTATGGCACACGGGCGTGCCTAGTGACCGTGTTGAAATAGACAGTATATAGACACGAATGGGCACACGGGCGTGCCTAGTGACCGTGTTGAAATAGACAATATATAGATACAGATGGACACACGGGGGTGTCTAGTAGCCGTGAAGGGCATACGGCCTCCTCCCACGGGCGTGTCTCCCCTGTATCTTAAATTTTTTTTAAATTTCGGAGAAACTGTATGTGTTTCAAATTAGTCCCTACCCCTCTATAGCATGTGAATTAGGTTTCGTTGACCTCGATAAGGGACACCAGGATTGTAATTGAATGAGATTAAAGATGATTGACTTTGTGTCGTAAATTCTAGATGTTAAATGTTTTGATTGATCGGTAATACCTCTTAACCCTGTTCCGATGACGGTTTTGGGTTAGGGGTGTTACATTTTATTGGTATCAAAGCTACGGTTTAGTCGATTCTAGGACTAACGTAGTGCGTGCGAGTCTAGCTATACATGCCATATATGAAATTGCGATAGTGTGGTGAATGCTGACAATTGAAAATGTGTTTTCTTATAGTAATGGATCCCGATCGAGCAGTTGTTGACGACGTAGAGAGTAATGCGTCTGCTCCCGCTCAAGGGACAGCACCGGCCACATCTAGGCCGAATGAAGGTAGTGAGGGAGGAGAGGCTAAGCAAGCCTTCTTCCGTATGATGAGTGAATGGTTTACAGAGTTCGTTCGAACGAATCTGACTACTCCAAAACCTCCACCCCCGTAAGTACCTGTTGTGCCTCAAGTTGTAGATCCGAACAGGTTGAATAAACCACCTGTAGATAAGATTCGAAAATACGGGGCTGAGGAATTTAGGGCCACATCTGATGACGATGCTGAGCGAGCCGAGTTCTGGCTTGAGAATACAATCAGAGTATTTGATGAGATGACGTTGAACCCTGATGAGTGCATTAAGTGTGAAGTTTCCTTGTTGAGAGATACGGCTTATAACTGGTGGAAAATATTAATATCTGTAGTTCTGAGAGAGAGAGGCACCTGAGACTTCTTTCAAGTTGAGTTCAGAAAGAAATATATTAGTCAGCGTTTCATTGATCAGAAGTAAAGAGTTTCTAGAGTTGAAATAGGGTCGTTTGTCTGTTACTGAGTACAAACGAGAATTTGTAAGATTGAGTCAATATGCGAGAGAATGTGTCTCGACCGAAGCTACTATGTGCAAACGTTTCATAGAGGGATTGAATGAAGACATCAAGCTATTGGTTGGGATACTCGATATAAATGAATTTGTTGTGTTAGTTGAAAGAGCATGTAAAGCTGAAGAGCTCAGTAAGGAAAAGAAGAAAGCCGATTCAGAAGCTCGTGATGAAAGAAAGAGATCGATGAATAAATTTTCTCAACCTTCTACTAAGAGATACAGAGATGCAAGTAACCGTTCAAATACTTCATTTGGACATCCAAGTAGAGATTATTTGAAACAAAGTACTGGTCCGCGAATTCAAGCTCCGAATGAATCAAGTGTTGGCAGTGTTAAGAGTAACAAGCCTGAGTGCAGACAGTGTGGAAGGCGACATGTGGGAGAGCGCTGGGGCAAGTACAACAATAGAGTTTGTTACAAATGTGGATCTCGAGATCATTTTATTCGGGATTGCCCAAAGATGGTCGAAGAAGAAAATGTTCAGAATGAAAGACCGAGTAATGTGACAGCTAGGGGTAGACCACCCAGAAGCACCAAAAATGTGAGTGAAAGTAAGAGATGGACAAATGACACAGCTGTGAGATCAAAAGAGAGCACCTGCCCGAGCCTATGCTATACGTACACGAGAGGAAGCATCATCTCCAGACGTCATCACCGGTACTTTCACTTTATTTGTTATTGATGTCATTGCATTGATAGATCCTGGATCAACCCATTCCTATGTGTGTATGAACTTAGTATTGAATAAGACTCTACCTGTTGAGTCTACTGAATTTGTGATTAGAGTATCGAACCCCTTAGGCAAGTGTGTTTTGGTGGATAAGGTGAACAAGAATTGCCCATTGATGTTTCGTGATATATGTTTTCTGGTTAATTTGATGTTGCTTCCCTTTGATGAATTTGATATGATTTTGGGTATGGATTGGCTTACTCTGTATAATGCCATTGTGAATTGTAAAAGAAAGAGTATTGAATTGAGAAGTCAGAACGGTGAGCTAGTTCGAATCGAATCCAGTGATATGAAGGGATTACCAGCTGTTGTATCTGCGATGAAAGCTATGAATTATGTGAGAAAAGGTTGTGAAGCTTATTTGGCGTACCTGATTGATACAAAGGTGTCGGAAATGAAAGTGGAATCTGTGTCTGTGGTTTGTGAGTTTCCAGATGTATTTCCTGAAGAGTTACCAGGATTACCTCCAATTCGAGAGGTGGAATTTGGTATTGAGTTAGTGTCGAGAACTGCTCCTATTTCGATAGCTCCATACAGAATGGCCCTAACCGAATTGAAAGAGTTGAAATCTCGATTGCAGGAATTGATCGATAGAGGTTTTGCACGACCAGGAGTTTCTCACCCCAGGGAGCTCTCGTGTTGTTTGTAAAAAGAAAGATGGGACTATGAGAATGTGTATCGATTATCGACAGTTGAACAAAGTGACGATAAAGAACAAATATCCATTACCTCGTATTGATGATTTGTTCGATCAGCTGAAAGGAGCTACAGTATTTTCTAAGATAGATTTGAGATCAGGTTATTATCAGTTGAGAGTTAAAGAATCTGATGTGCCAAAAACTGCTTTCAGAACGAGGTATGGACATTACGAATTCTTAGTGATGCCTTTTGGACTAACCAATGCTCCTACATTGTTTATGGATCTGATGAATCGGATATTCAGACCGTATTTGGATAGCTTTGTTGTGGTATTTATTGATGATATTTTGATTTATTCGCGAGATGAGACGCAACATGCTGAGCATTTGAGAATTGTACTACAAACTCTGCGTGATAAATAGTTGTATGCAAAGTTTAGCAAATGTGAATTTTGGTTGCATGAGGTTAGTTTTCTGGGACATATTGTATCAGCTGCTGGGATACGAGTTGACCCGAGTAAAATCTCTGCTATTTTAGAATGGAAGCCTCCGAGGATTGTGTCTGAAGTCCGTAGTTTTCTAGGATTAGCGGGATATTATAGACGATTTGTGAAAGGCTTCTTGATGATCGCGACTCCATTGACAAAGTTGTTACATAAAGATGTTAGATTCGAGTGGTCAGAAAAGTGCCAGCAAAGTTTTGAGTAGTTGAAAGTGTTGTTAACAGAAGCACCGGTTTTGATTCAACCCGAATCAGGCAAAGAATTCATAGTTTACAGTGATGCATCGTTGAATGGATTGGGTTGTATGCTGATGCAAGAAGGGAAAGTCATTGCTTACGCTTCAAGACAGTTAAAACTGCATGAAAGGAACTACCCAACGCATGATCTTGAATTGGCTGCGATTGTGTTCGCATTGAAGATTTGGCGTCACTATCTATTCGGGGAAAAATGTCACATCTATACTGATCATAAGAGCTTAAAGTACTTGATGACTTAGAAAGACTTGAACTTGCGGCAGAGAAGATGGTTAGAGTTATTGAAAGACTATGAACTTGTGATAGATTACCACCCGGGTAAGGCTAATGTTGTAGCTGATGCCTTAAGCCAAAAATCATTATACGCTTTGAGAGCTATGAGTAATCAGATAGATCTGTGTGATGATAGTGCGGTGGTAGCTGAATTGAAAATAAAGCCGATGTTTATACAACAGATATGTGATGCTCAGAAGATTGATAATGAGTTATTGGCAAAAAGAGTTCAGTGTGATTCAGATGCTATAATGAAATTTTGAGTTGATAGTGATGATTGTTTGAGATTCAGAGATCGGATTTGTGTTCCAAGAAATTCAGAGTTGATTCAAATGATTTTGAATGAAGCTCACAATAGTCATTTGACTGTACATCCGAGGAGTACGAAAATGTATAATGATCTGAAACAGCTCTATTGGTGGCATGGTATGAAAAAAGACATTTCTGACTTTGTGTCGAAGTGTTTAGTTTATCAGCAAGTCAAAGCCGAATAGCAAGTTCTGTCTGGTTTGTTATAATCGGTTATGATTGCTGAGTGGAAATGGGAAAGAATTACGATGGACTTTGTGTCGGGGTTGCCCTTATCTCCGAATAACAAAGATGCAATCTGGGTGATAGTTGATAGATTGACGAAATCAGCTCACTTTATTCCAGTGAGAATAGATTAGTCACTTGATAGATTGGCTGAAATATATATGGATGAGATTGTGAGATTGCATGGGGTACCTTTATCTATTGTGTCTGATAGAGATCCGAGATTTACCTTGTGATTCTAGAAGAAATTGCAGGATGCTTTAGGCACAAAATTGCATTTCAGTACTGCTTTTCATCCACAAACAGATAGCCAATCCGAACGAATCATTCAGATTCTCAAGACATGCCGAGATGTTGTGTACTAGAATTTGAAAGTGCGTGGGAAAAGGCTTTATCAATGGTTGAGTTCCCGTATAACAACAGGTTTTCAATCTAGCATTAAAATGGCACCATATGAAGCTCTTTATGGTCGAAAGTGTCGAACCCCATTGTATTGGACTAAGTCGAGTGAGAACAAGATTCACTGGAGTTGATCTTATAAAAGAGACCGAATGTAAAGTGAAAGTGATTCGTGATAGTTTGAAAGCAGCCTTAGATCGTCAGAAGTCTTATGCAGATTTGAAATGGAAAGATATCAAATTTGAGATCGGTGATAGAGTGTTTTTGAAAGTATCTCCGTGGAAGAAAATACTTCGATTTTGCCGAAAGGGCAAGCTGAGTCCGAGGTTCATCGGACCGTATGAGATTACTGAACGAGTCGGGCCGGTTGCTTATAGATTGAGATTGCCATCTGAGTTAGAAAAGATTCATAACGTGTTTCATGTGTCAATGCTTCGACGGTACTGATCAGATCCGTCCTATGTGATTGCTCCTACTGAGGTTGAGATTCAATCAGACTTGTTGTATAGTGAAGAACCGATCCAAATTTTGGCACGAGAGACTAAAGACTTTCGAAACAAAAGAATTTCCTTAGTGAAAGTATTATGGTACAAACACAGAATTGAAGAGGCTACGTGGGAGCCTGAGAACGTTATGAGAGAGCAACATCCACACCTATTCACTGGTAAGATTTTCGGGGATGAAAATCCCTAAGGGGGGAGAGTTTTAACATCCCGGTTTAGACCCTAGTCGGAATGGTTGTTCGAGACCACAAATCCGAGGTTGTATAAATATTTTAATGATATTTTCTATGTGAATATTATGTGACTTAGCCTGTGTGAAAATTCTGTGTGATAATTTGATTGTTTGTGTGTCGAATTTGCGATAAGGACTTAATTGTATAAGGTTTAAAAGCTATGTGCTGAATTATAAGTACTTAAATGTTGATGGCTTATTAAGGAAGAGGCCTTATGTTGTTAATGAACCATTTTTAAGATAGTGGGGTGTTAAATGACAAACTAGCATTAAAATGTATTTGTTTTATATGACTTATAAAAGGGCAAAGTTGGTATTTGATTATTAAGTTAATTTATAATGAAACAAAAGGAAAAAGAGTGCTCATCTTTGTTTATATCAACCGAAAATGAGAAAAGAAAAGAAGGAAGAAAAGCTTTGAAAATTTTGGCTAGGGTTAAGCTTGAATTAATGTATGTTTGAGCTCGGTTTTTAATAATTTCTATGTTTTTGTAATCGTTGCTTTGTGCTCTACAAAACCCATGCTTGAATTTTGTGAATTGATGATGTCTATGAAATGCACCATTGATGAAATGGTGAGCTTTATGATGAGTGTTAGTGTTAAATGAAAGATATGTGTTTAATGAACATGTGTTGTTCTTGAATTTTTGATGAATTTAGCTAATTAGGGTTAAATTGTGAAAATAGCAAATTGAAGGGTTAAATTGTGAAATAAATGAGATGTATGGGTTTTTATAGACACTAGTAATATTTGGCTAAGCTTGTGCTAGGTGGAACTTGATGAATTTGATGATTTTGTGAATTAGGGACTAAAGTGTCGAAATGTGTAAATGTGAGGGCTATTTTGTAAAATGCCCTAAATGTGTGTGTGTGGACTAAATTGAATGAGTTAGTGATTGAACGGATTGAATTTGAATGTGTATAGACCAAGAGAGAAGAGGTTCGGATCGAGATCGAGGCAAAGATAAAGTACTCAATTAATCAATCGTATCGATAGTCAACGTCCGAGGTAAGTTCGGATATAATACATGTTAATGAGATATGTTTTTGTACTATGAACTGAATAGGTATATGAGTATGAAATTGAGATGTTGTGTGCAAGATTTTGTGATAGGACTAAGTGTACGAAAATGTAAATCGAAACAAAAATGAAAGGCACTGTGTGTGCGATGATATGAAAGCTACGGCTTATAGTATTGGCATCAGTGTGTGTTAACCGAGATAAGTCGGTTAAAAGATTAGGCACTAAGTGTGCGATGACAAATATGCTACGAGCATGTATATAGCAATCGAGAGTGTGCGATCAAATTGAATGAAAACTAAAGGATGATCGGCAAATAATATCGAGCATTGAATAGCTTGGATGTTTAATAACTATGTGTGGTTAAGGTACGTATTGAACCTTTGTGGTTGATGAGTATAATCGAGTTATGATTGAGGAAATAAGTATTTTAGCTATGGATGAGAAGGCAAGAATATGAGATAATAGACCTATGTGATTGTTTATTTTATACATTGGTTTAATTTGTTATGATAATTGTATTATGTTATGAACTTACTAAGCTTTATAAAGCTTACTGTGTGATTTGTTTCTCTGCATTGCAGTGTCAGTAAAGCTAGCTCAGATTAGGGGATCGTCAGCATCTCAGTCACACTATCGGCAATCTATTTTGGGGTATTTTGGAATGATGTACATAGCTAAATATGGCATGTATAGGCTGGTCATTTCAGTCATGTTTGATAGTTTGTAGGTAGCCTTGAGATGTGGCTAGATATGTACTAGTCTTAACATGAATGAATTTGATATATGTGATGCATCTTTTGGCATGGTTTGTGGGTTGAGAAATTGACTTATGAATGGTAACTTTGTGTTGGTAAAATGCTAGTATGAGTTAATGAAATTGAGAAGGAATGATGTTTGATATTGAATGTTTTATGCTTGTGATGAGATAAGTTTTGGTATTGAATTTGTTATGATTGGAATGGGAATTGAATGGTCATTTTGGAAAGTTTTTGGTTGCCTCATGTGCATGATATGTTTTGGTATGTGTTGCTTGTAGGTTTGACCCTAAGTGGGTGGCATTTTGGCCTTGTAAATGGCCTATAATGTCACACGGTTGAGGAATACGGGCGTGCCTAAGACCGTGGGTAAATTTGCAAAATGTAGCCTAGTATTACACGGCTATGGCACACGGGCGTGCCTAGTGACCGTGTTGAAATAGACAGTATATAGACACGAATGGGCACACGGGCGTTCCTAGTGATCGTGTTGAAATAGACAGTATATAGATACGGATGGACACACGGGGGTGTCTAGTAGCCGTGGAGGGCACACGGCCTCCTCCCACGGGCGTGTCTCCCCTGTACCTTAAAAAAAATTTTAAATTTCGGAGAAATTCTGTATGTGTTTCAAATTAGTCCCTACCCCTCAATGGCATGTGAATTAGGTTTCGTAGACCTCGATAAGGGACACCAGGATTGTAATTGAATGAGATTGAAAATGATTGACTTTGTGTCGTAAATTCTAGATGTTAAATGTTTTGATTGATCGGTAATACCTCTTAACCCTGTTCCAGTGACGGTTTCGGGTTAGGGATGTTACACAGGTACCCCATGTAACCTCACAATCTCCGCCACATAAAGTTTGGCTAACTTCTATAGAGAATAATCAACCCGAACCGGTATGAAGTGAGCAGACTTCGTCAACCGATCGACAATTACCCACACTGAATCTTTCTTCGTAGGCGTAAGGGGGAGCCCACTCACAAAGTCCATTGTTATCCTCTCCCACTTCAAAAGTGAGATCTTCACTGGCTGTAGCAACCCCGAAGGCAATTGGTGTTCCGCCTTCACCTGCTGACACGTCAAGCATTTACCCACAAATTTAGTCACCTCTCGCTTCAAAGCCGGCCACCAGAACTGTTCTCGCAGATCTCGATACATCTTAATCCCACCAGGATGCATAGCGTATGGGCTACTATACGCTTCCTGTAGAATCTTCCTCCTCAATTCGGGATCCTTCGGCATACAAGCCTTTCCTCGAAAGCACAATACCCCATCGCTGTTCACACTAAAATTTGCTATCTCACTACCTGCCACTGGCTGAAATTTTAAACTTAGCGATTCATCAGACAACTGCTTCTCTCTAATCTGACTGACCCAAGAAGGCTTCACTTGCAGTTCAGCTAGCACACTTCCATCATCATACAAGCTGAGATGAACGAACATTGCCCTCAAATCTAATATCACCTTACGACTTAACGTGCCTGCCACAACGTTGGCTTTACCCGGGTGGTACTCGATCAAACAGTCGTAATCCTTCAACAATTCAATCCACCTCCGCTACCTTAAATTCAACTCCTTCTGGGTAAGGAGATACTTCGGGCTCTTATGATCTGTGTAGATAATGGACTTCTCCCCAAATAGGTAGTGTCTCCAGATCTTCAGAGCAAACACCACCGCAGCTAACTCCAGTTCATGCGTGGGATAATTCACTTCATGCGGTCTTAACTGCCGCGACGCATATGCTACGACCTTCCCTTCCTGCATCAACACACATCATAACCCCGTGTGCGACGCATCACAGTAAACGCCAAACTCCTTCCCAGCCTCAGGCTGAATCAACACTGGAGCCTCAGTCAAGATCCTCTTCAACTTCTCAAAACTTTCCTGTTGCTCATCTGACTAGACAAACGGTGCCCCTTTCCGTAACAACTTGGTTAATGGTGCAGCTATTAGTGAGAACTCCTCAACAAACCTTCTGTAGTACCCAGCTAACCCAAGAAAACTCCGAGTTTCTGCCACAGACTTAGGCGATTTCCATTCCAACACAGCTTCAATTTTCCGGGGATCCACCCTAATTCCCCCAGCAGACACAACATGTCCCAGAAAGGTAACTTCCCTTAACCAGAATTCACACTTACTGAATTAGGCGAACAGCTGCTTTTCTCTCAGAATTTGTAGAACCACCCGAAGATGTGAATCATGTTCCTCTTCCGTCCTTGAATAAACCAAAATATCATCTATGAACACCACTACAAACCGGTCCAAATAGGGTTGGAATACTCGGTTCATCATGTCCATAAACGTAGCTGGTGCATTTGTCAACCCAAACGGCATCACCAAAAACTCGTAATGACCATAACGAGTTCGAAAAGCTGTCTTATGAATATCTGCCTCCTTGACCTTAAGCTGGTGATAACCTGACCTCAAGTCTATCTTTGAAAAGATCGAAGTGCCTCGCAACTGATCAAACAGATCATCTATCCTAGGCAGCGGGTACTTGTTCTTAATCGTCAGCTTGTTCAGCTGCCTATAGTCAATGCACATCCGCATCGACCCGTCCTTCTTTTTAACGAACAACACCGGCGCTCCCCATGGAGACACACTTGGTCGGATAAAACCCCGGTCTAACAGTTCCTAAATCTGTACTTTAAGTTACACCAACTCTTTTGGCGCCATCCTATATGGGGCAATAGACACTGGCACTGTTCCCGGAAGAAGATCAATACCGAACTCCACCTCGCAGTCCGGAGGTAACCACAGAAGCTCTTCTGGAAAAACATCGGAGAATTCCTTCACCATTCTGACATCCTTTACAGTCAACTCCTTGGCCTCCAGAGCACTAACAAAAATTAAGAAAGCCTCGTATCCTTTTCTCACCATTCTTTTAGCCTTTAAAGCAGACACTACATTAGACAAGTAGTTCCTTCTTTCCCCAATCACTAACACCTCATTACCTTCAGGAGTCCTTAACACCATGCACTTAGCGGCACAATCCAAGTTTGCTCAATACTTCACTAACCAGTCCATTCCTAAGATCAAATCGAACTTGCCGAGCGGCAGTTCCATCAAATCATCCGGGAAAACCATCCCTTGTACTTCTAGAGGTACATCCCTAAAGAGTTTGTTCACCACTACAGATTGTCTTAAAGGGCTAAGTACAGTCATCTCCCTAGAAGCAATCTCGAGTCTATGTTCGAGTTCCGCACAATCGTACTAGCAACATAGGAATGTGTTGACCCAATATCAATCAGTGCAGTAAAAGGAAAACTGAAAATAAGGAACGTACCGGTTATGACGTCCGGTGCATCGCCCTCCTCTCAGCGTCTAGCTGCATAGACCAACCCAGGCTGTCTTGCATCTGTGTTCCCAGCACCTCTGCCCAGTGCTCCACGTCCATGACCAAAACCATTTTCTCCTCTGGCCAGACCACGGCCTCTCTGTAATTGCTGACCACCCCTACCAGGCTTAACATAATTCTGACCTATTGGTCGCGTTCTGTTTGGCTCTTGCGGGCAATCCTTAACCCGATGTTCCACTGATCCACACCTGAAACATCCATTACTTCTTGCCCAGCACTCTCTTGAGTGAAACTTCCCACACGTAGCACATTGCTGAGGCCGCCCAGTAACAATAGGCCTGGCAGCTCGACTCGGCCCATCAAACCTTGTCTTCTTCTGGAAATTCCCAGCAGATCTTGACGATCCAAAACTCCTTTTATTTCTACCCTTGTCCCTATCCTGGTTCTGCCTTTCAGATCACTTTGCCTCTTCGACTATCTTAGCCTTTTCCACCAAAACAATGAACTCCCTTTCCTGTTGTGGAGCTATCAGTACTCGCAACTCGTCCCTCAAACCATCCTCAAATCGGACACAATGCTCATGATCTGTTGACACGATACCCCGGGCATACCGACTAAGACGTAGGAATTCTGCCTCATACTTGCCCACTGACTTCCTCCCCTGAACCAAGTTAAGGAATGCCTTATGCTGAGCGTCCACATAGCTCAACCCAATGTATTTTCCCTGAAACGCAGACTTAAAGAAGTCCCTGGTAATGCGATCCGCTGTAGTACCATCCCTAACCGTGAGCCACCATTGGTAAGCCTCATCTCGGAGAAGAGACACAACTCCTTTCAGTTTCTCCTCCGCAGTGCAGTCAAGATCATCCATGATGCGCTCAACCGCCTCAAGCCAGTACTCAGCTACATTAGGAGCTACACTAGAAACGCCCCTAAACATTTCAGCCTCGTTCGCTCGAAGTCGCTCCGACACAGATTTTTAGGCCACTGATCCCGTGCTCGCTCCAGCAACTCTTTCCAGAACACGTAACATGGCCTGAGACACAGCATCATCTCCACCAGTTTGATCCTGAAATTTTGCTTCTGCAACTGGTGGTGCGGGCACTTCACCTTCCGGCTCAAGCTCAGATTTTGAAGGCTCAGCCCCAACATCTCGGCCTCTCCCACGGCCTCGCACACTACGTCCACAGCCTCTAACTTTCATGACTATCGATTCGACTTAATCTAATTAAAAGTTTTATGAATTAGTATTTTCTTCCACTGTTTGTTACAGAGCAGTCTTATGAGAATAACATTATGAGTAATTCTCGCCAATTCATGCATACCTAAGGTTTCAGTCTCTAGAGTTTGCACATCTTAGTACAAGCAATCATAGCACATTACAACTATTTCATGTAAAACAACCAATAGTCAGAGGACTTACCGTGCGGATTTGGTGCTGGAGACTCGGGTGCCATGCTTCCAGAAAACATGTATATTTCTAAACTATTTTCTAAACCATCTTTTGAAACGTGTTGGAACCTTATACCCACAGTCGAGTTTTTGAAACCTCGCTCTGATACCACAATTGTAACACCCCAAACCTAGTCAAAATGTTACGACTGAATCTGGATTGTTACAGGATAGATGGTTTAAAAAATTTAGGTAAAACATCGGGATTTGGGAAAACATTTTGTTTAGGGAGTTCAAGCTAAGGCTAATTGAGAATTTTGATTAAGAATGTTTTACCAACTTTATATAAAAACATCTTAGAGTTAAAATGGGTTTGTTATAAAAACCAAACTTGGAATGTTTGATAAGGTAACATTTGAGATTGAAGTTAAGATTCGTGATCTTTTGAAAATAATATTTGTGGTGTTAAGAAAAATCCCAAGTTTTAATTATTTACGGCTTGTGATCCAATCATTGATATTTTGGAAAACCTCTATTTACGTTTTTAAGAACACCCTATACTAACCGTTTATAAAACATTTAATAACAGCATTGAAATAAAACCCAAATTTAAGTTATAGCGGCCTTATTACAAAATAAAAACCCATTTTAAACTAAGTTCAAATAAAGTAATGCAATTTACTAGAGAAGGAAAGAAAAAAACATCGCATGGCCACCTCGAGTCCGCCTCAGCTCCAAACCCACGATCTACTGATTACCTGCAAAATTTAGCTGAGGGGTGAGTCACGAAGACTCAGTGTGTAAATCCCCAACATAACTCAAACCGGATTCAGTATGGCGTATGTCACATGTATGCAATGCGCCCAACCTGATCTAGCCTTTCCTCCAAACACCTGGTGGCATTATGCCACTGTGGTTCTTGACCACCGTGGTCCTAGACCACTCGTGACAGTAGTCACTCGTGACAAAGTCACTAATTATATAACCGTGGGGCCAACCCACTGTGGTCATAGACCACCGTGACGATCTCTGATAAATTTATGCATACGTAGGGCCAACCCACTGTGGTCTTAGACCACCGAGATAAGTCATTGATATCCGTATACGTGGTTTCAACCACTGTGGTTCTTAGACCACCGTGACATTAGTCACTGATTCTCCTTCTCATTTCATTCAATCCTGAGCCCATGCTCTTTACTTTATGTTAAGTATGAATGCAACTATAATCATATTGTGTAATAGATAACTATCTCATACAGGCATAATATCGAACATTCATACATGCACATAATCAGAAATATCAACATCGAAGAACTTGCCCGGTGTTTCCAACCTTACCCGCAAGGGTAACTCGACTATCGAATTAGTCGTTTCGGCTTTCAACCCATACAGTTAATAACACAACAATAAGAAACGTGTGAGTAATACACACCTGATAACACGTAACACTAGGCTTTCTACGTCGACGCTTTCACTAGCAGGGACGACAGCTATCTGTCTATCCCAAGCAGACGTTAGCTCTCTACCATAGCCCGGGGGAAAATCTCGAACCGCTGATACCGCACGACGCTTAAAGTTTGGAATGGATACTATGGGTACACTCCCCTCCTTGGTTTGACTTACACTTGCATCCATGGAGAACCTTTGATCAGTACACCAGGAGGCGTGGATTGACTAAATAACGGAATTTGGTTAAGGCATATCACATTTGAAAGGAATGAATAACTGGAAAATCACGAGATGACCCCTTACCTTAATATCCCGAATAGAGTGATCCGATTCGGCAAATAGTAACTCTCCTACTTCGGACTACAAACACTTCGACTAGAGGAGTGTCCCAGAGTAACATCCCAAAATGAGAAAAGATGAAGGGAGAAAAGATTAGTCGCAAATCATAACTCAGGAGCAACATAACCATTCAGCTATGGCCAAATAGAACTGAAAGAAAAGAAAAAAAAAGAGATTCGGCTTTTTGCAATAAGAGAGAAAAGAAATATTACCTTCAAAAATCCAGAAGCAGAGTGAAACCGATTCGCTTGGGGTTACAGGACCTATTCGGCTAAAAGGAAGAAAACAAACGAGAGGGTGTTAATAGAATGGATGCAAAGTTTCGGCTAAAAGAAGAAGTAGAGGAGAGGAGGGTTTCAGCCAAAAGAATCAAAGAAAGTAGAAGGAAAAAGAAAATGAAAAGAGAGTGTGATGATCAAGGGAAGATTCGGCTAAGGAGAAATAGAATGTAGAAAACCAAAAGAAGAGAAAAAGTTGTTCAAGCAAGAATCCGAAATGGTGAGGAGAGATTCGGCTAGCACCCACAAAAATGGTTCGGTTCTAGAGAGGATGGAAGAGAAAAGAAATGCGTAATAAAATATAAAGTATTGCCAAAAAAAATGAAGAAGGTTATGGACTTTCAGCACTTAGAAGGAGTAGGCTACCAGCAAAACGGCACACACACACTCCCTAAACCGAAAAAATGCCCACAAGACTAACCTCAAAACAAAGCTAAATTCGGCATACCCCAAGCTAGTCACTAAACCGAATCCTCTTCCCCCACTTCAAGCTTTCCACATTCAGCCACCACTCCACCAACATCAAATCCCATATTTTCCTCCTACATTCACTCCCCTCTAATAATTTAAATCGGTTTGACCCATTCAAACCCCACCATCACCTCATGGCCATTCATTTGAAGTCTTTGACTCATTCAACCAACAACCTTGGAGAGTCCAAATAGCAAGCCACCACCTTAGCTTCTCAGGCCCAAAAATAAAGCTTCAAAGTGAGGCTTACAAGACTCGAACCTCCTCCCTGCTGCTTCTCCCTTGTGATGCCACTTCCCTGCACTCTAAGTGGCGTCTCCTTGCCACTTTACCACCTCACTTCTTGTGTCATCAAACACAAATATTTAAACTTAAGACACACTCTCTCTGCTAGCTCTCCCTAAAGCCTAAAAACAAAATTTTCACCAAGGCTCAAGCTTATCCACGAGCCTCGGGACCCCCAAACATACCAAATTAACAAACAAACCATGCCAAACACACAGAGACATAAAATGAAAAGCCCATAATATTAGGATGTTACACAGAGCCATTTTAATGTAGTTGTGGCGCACGAACAACCACCAAATGTGAACATTCAGCAAGGAAAAGACACCAGGTGTGAACGGCTGGACTTGGCTGGTCATTTACATGTGAAATCAGCTACTGAATTAAATTGATCACCCTTGGCCATTGATGTCCACGAAGGGCTACTTGGGAAAAAGTAAACTGCAGCTGCAAAATGCATGTATATCCAGATACATGCAGCTGCTTTAATGCTGTCCATGCATGTATTGATGAGCAGCCCATTCAACCAACCTACAAGACACCATTTAAAACAACATTAAAACTAATTTTTAAACACATTTAATTTGTCTAAACTAAGACCAATTAAATCACATATTAAAGCTTTGTGAAATTGGACAAATTTAATTATCTTAAAACATATTTAATTTGTCCAGATTTTTGACACATTAAAATTCAAATTATTTATGTATAAATCATGACATATTTATGAGACTAATTTAATTAGCTGAAAATATTTTAACTAACTAGTCCAAATTAATGTTTTTATTCCAGCAAATAAAATCTAAGATGAAGTAAGATAAATTGAGCTAAAATTGAGCTTGAAGAAAATTGCACGGAATGCTCGAATTATAGTTCCATGACTGATCAAAGAGTTCATCAATGGTTTCTCCCCAAACTCGATCTATAAGAGTCGTAACTCCATCCTTGAACCTCTTGGGATGAGCACAACTGACCGGGCCCGTTAAAAGCTCCAAAGGTTCTTCAGCAGCCTTGGTTGGATCTCGAGCCATGATCATATCAGCCCGTGTCCCTCACACGGCCATGACACGCCCGTGTGTTAAAACCTTGACATTCTGTTTCTGACGTCAGCAACATTTTAGGGTTACACGGCCAAGGCACACGCCCGTGTGCTAGGCCGTGTGGTGAATTTAATTTTGCATTTAAGGTGCAGACTTCACACGGCCTGGGCACATGCCCATGTATTATGGCCGTGTCATCCACACGGTTGAGATACACGGTCGTACCTCAGCCCGTGTGGTTACTACTAGACATTCTGTTTTACCAAATTAAGGTGCAGGGGAAACACGACCAGACTACACGCCCATGGGGCAGACCGTGTGTCACATACGGCCTAGACACACGCCCGTGTGTCTACACATGTGGACAAAAACAAGGCTATTTACCAAGCCCTTTTTCCACCCTTACTTGCACCAACATAAGCCACATTAAGTAACACCAATCCACACATAAACATCTGACCAAATTAGCCACAACCAAGGCATACACACATCAAGGCCACTACACTCTATTCACATGCAAAACTTAACACATACTTTATCTATCCAATCATGCGACTTACTCATTCATGCATTAACACACCATATATTTCACCATGCAAATTGCATATTCAAGAAAAACATCATTATCTACATATATCAATAACAAGTATTAGCCATCATCCATGGCCTTATACAAAATGAGTCAATCTTCAAGACAAGCCAACACATTTGGCCAAAACAATATGGCACTTGACAAAAGACCAAGTCCCTATACATGCCATACTCAAAATGATAAATCTAACTATACCAAATGTTTAGATTGATAGTGTGATCGAGCCTCCGACGTCCTTTGATCCCCGAGCTAGCTTGGCGATGCTATAAGAAAATGGAAAGGAAAGGGAGTAAGCATGAAGCTTAGAAAGTTGCATGTAAATAAGTAACAACATCAACCATGCCTCTTTAAACACATAGCATATTATAAACCAGCACAACATTCTCAATTGATTAAAGGCATAACTTACTCATTTTCATCCTTACGAATCATACAACATAAATCGAGCTCATTTCTCATGAATCTCGTGTAGGTACCTGTATCACTGACAACATAGTCGTAACTTTTCTCACTTTTGACACAAGCTTTAAATTACCCGTTGAACCAGTTGGAATACCAAAGGATACCCGAAAAGCCTTACACAAGAGGGTACGATGCCGATGCCATGTCCCAGACATGGTCTTACACTGGATCACATGTCGAGGCCGATGCCATGTCCCATACATGGTCTTAAACTAGCTCTCGTCTCAATGCCGATGCCATGTCCCAGACATCGTCTTGCATTAGCACACAAATTAACGCCGATGCCATGTCCCAGACATGTTCTTACACTAGCACACATATCACCCAAATGTCATGCCATGAATATTTAATCTATTCCTAAGGTTCAATCGGGAGTTTTTACTACAATTTTCGTCATGCATATTCAAAACAATAATCATAAACTTTATGCCATATTAATTGTTCAATACATAATAACAATAAATTTGTATTATTTACGTACAACTTACCTCGGTATACAAATTATGGGCGACTAGTTCGATTTAGTCCAATAGCTTGGTTTTCCCCCGGTCTAGGTCCGGACTCCATTTTTCTTGATCTATAATGACAAAATTTACTTATTTAATCACCACATTAATCAAGACATTCCAAAATTCCTACTTTTTCAAAATTACCATTTTACCCTTAGACTTTCACATAATTACGATTTTGCCCCTAGGCTCGTAAAACAATTTTCATCAAATTTGTTCATTAACCAAGCCTAGCTGAATCTAATTTATACCTGTAGTAGCTCACAATTTCTATTATTTCACACATTTACCACCTATTTTATAAACTTCTCAAAATGGTCCCTTTTAGGAGTTTTCATGAAAACCCCTTTTACAAAAGTTGTTTATCTAACAACCAAGATTCATTTTCTTCCATAAAATTTCAGAAAAAAACATGAATACTCACATGGTAAAACCCTATACTCTCAACCATTTTGCAAAATAGTCCCTCCATTAGTTAGCTAAAGCTACAAGGGTCCCAAAAGTACAAAAATTATCAAGAATGTCCATTAAAATCACTTACTTGCAAGGGTGAAGAGTTGCTAAAATTTCAAGCTTCCAAAACCCTTGTTTTTGCTGAAACTTTTGGTGGAAGAGGAAGAAGATGGGAAAAGATGATACTTTTTCTTTGTTTTATTTTATTTTATCAATTAAGTCACCTAAAATCTACCTAACCTTTGACCAATTTCATGAATTAAAAATTCATGTCCAGCCACAACTTTTATTGGTCTATTTACTCAATAAGGACCTATATTTTATTGTTCGATAGCTAATTAACACCATTAGCTAATGAAACAAAAGTTTCATCCTTTACGCGATTTAGTCCTTTTTCAAAATTAAGCATGCAATCACTAAAATTAATTCACCAAAATTTTCATGCACTCATATAATCATGCTATAACACGTAAAATAATTTTAAAATAATTTCTCAGACCTCAAATTTGTGGTCTCATAACCACTATTCCGACAAGGCCCAAAATCGGGCTGTTACATTATTTAAACAAGCAATCTTGCAAACGACAGGTTGCAAGTTGATAAAAAAATTTGATTATTTTGTAGATGCATCTACCAAGATCATATAATATCAAAACTACCCATATGATGGATGAATGGACCCATATTCATTTCAAAATTGCAAGACATTAAATCTCAACTTTAGCTAGTGAGTTTCTAAGAATAAATTTTCATTGAGAATAAACAAAAAATGAGGATTCTTTAAATTAAAGAATCTTGTGGTTCTTTACTGAATGTCCATATGAATTCTCAATTAATTTTTGCGTCATATATGATCTAGGATGGTCTAACTGGTCACGCTAACTAGAAAATGCATTCGTATCAGTAAACTTCTGGTTTACTTTAACATGCATTTCAATTGTACTAATAATGTCAATAGAAATTGTGAAAAATTGATAATTTTACTTTCATTTCTTTTACTTTGTCTCCATATATAAGTACCATTGTGACATTTACTATTGAAAATTTCTAAATCAATGTGAAGTCTAAATCACTATTTTCCAGGTGTACAACAGGTACATAACCAATAACTTTTCATACATAAGTTTTCTCTCTTGTAAGTTCTCATCAGTAATATTTTTCCACGTAGTTTTAGTTGAGAACTTATTTCA
This sequence comes from Gossypium sturtianum, assembly GCA_025698515.1. Classification (NCBI taxonomy): domain Eukaryota; kingdom Viridiplantae; phylum Streptophyta; class Magnoliopsida; order Malvales; family Malvaceae; genus Gossypium; species Gossypium sturtianum. The sequence continues at coordinate 90,072,243 of CM046949.1, forward strand.
AATACTGTAGAGTTATACTCAAAATCTAAAAAAAAACTTGCAACTTCAGGTGCATTCAACCATAACGAGCTTTAGATAGAATTACCATATTCTATTGCTCATAAGTAGATCTTTCACAGTCAAATATTTTGCTTTCAATCCCTTAATGGGGATGATTGTAACACCCCTAACCCGTACCCGTCGCTGGAACAGGGTTAAAGAGCATTACCGAAGTTTATAGAGTAATTTCATATAATTCATGTCAATAACTTTTCATATAAAATATTAATCATATTGTCCCTTGAATAGAGCCTCGAGGCCCAATTTAAACATTAGAATCAAGTTGGGACTAAATCGGGAACTCAGAAAATTTTTCACAAAATTTCAAAATTTTTCTTATATACAGGGGTCACACGCCCGTGTGGGTAGGCCGTGTGGCTCACTCGACCATGTGACATGCCCATGTCTCAGGCCGTGTGGGCATTCGATATAAGGCACACGGCCGTGTCCTAGCCCGTGTCCTTACCCATGTAACTCCCTGACTTGTACCATACAGCCTGCCACATGCCCGTGTGCTAGGCCATGTGGTCAATTTAATTTTCACAAATTAGGTGTAGGTTTCACACAGCCAAGACACACGCCAGTGTTCCGGGCCGTGTAGCACACACGGCTGAGACACACACCTGTGTATCTGCCCGTGTGCCCAATTATGAGCATTTTGTTTCTCAATTTTAGGATGCAGGGGACACACGGCCAAACCACATGCCCATGTGCCAGGCCGTGTGTCACATATGGTCAAGACACACGCCCGTGTGTCTACCCATATGGACAAAATAATACCATTTCCTAGTCTTATTTCTCACCCAAATTTGACCTTCAACCTACAACAACATTTTCATATATTTTCCAACCAATTCAGGTTATATAAATTAAGCAAACATCATTAATATGTATGAAATAATATCACATATTCATGTAACAGCCTGGTTTAGACCCTAGTCGGAACAGTGGTTTCGAGACCACAAATCCAAGGTCAGAAAAATATTTTAATATATTTTTGGTGTTTATAATATGTGATTGAGCATCTGTGAAAGTTCTGTGTGAAAATTTTATCGATTGTGTGCTTAATTAGCAAAAAAGGACTTAATCGCATAAAATGTAAAAGTTGTGTGCTAAATGTTAAAGTGCTTAATTTGCATGGCTTATTAAATGAGAAGTCCTTATGTTGATATTAAACCATTGATAGATGGGATGGACAAAAATGGGCTTATATTAGTGGAATTTTAATGTTTTAATTAAAGGTTAAAATGGTAATTGAGTTATTAAGTTATTATTAAACAAAACAAACAATTAAATGGCCATTTTATCATCTTCTTTGTACTGAAAGTTGAAAGAAAAAGAAATAAATAGGGTTTTGAAGCATTCGGCTATAGTTGCTCAAAATCAATGTATGTTTTGAGCTCAGTTTTTGATGATTTTTACGTTTTTGTGATCATTGCTTAGTATATTATCAAACCCATGCTTACATTTTAGAATTTGATGGTGATTTTGAGATATGCCATTGATAAATGCTTGAGCTTTATGATAGTTGATGATGAAATATGAAAGATAGGTGAAGGATTAACATATTTTGTCTTTGAATTTTTAGTGAAATTGAGTAATTTGGGCTTAATTGTGAAAATAAGAAATTGGAGCACTAAAATGTGAAATAAATGAAATGTGTGAGCTTGTATGGATATAAGGAGAATTCGGTTAGGCATGGGTGAAATGAAATTATGTGTATTTGATGATTTTATGAAAGAGGGACTTAAGTGTCGAAATGTGAAAATCTGAGGGCTATTTAGTAAAATGCCCTAAATATATGTGTTTGGATTAAATTGAATGATTTGGTGAATGAATGAGCTAAATTTTAATATGTATAGACCAAGAAAGGAGAGATTCAGATCGAGATCGAGGCAAAGATAAAGTGCTCGATTGAACGACTAGTCTCGGTATTTCTACGTCCGAGGTAAGTTCGGATATAATACGTGTTATTATGTTTATGTTTAAATGCTATGGAAGGAATAATTATGTGATTATAGGATTAGAATGGTTATATGTGAAATCGAGAAATGTGGCACTAAGTGTGCGTAATTGGAATTGAGACCGGTGATTAGCACTGTGTGTAACATCCCAAAATTTGAGTATTATTTGTGTTGGCTCGGGTATGAATTTTGCGTGTTAGCATATTCTTATGAAGGCTTGATTTTATTTAGGAAGTTAGATAATTTTTAGTATGGTTTATTTAATGAAGTGGATTAAGTGAGCTTGACACTTAAGTTAATTTAAGTGTTAATTAAAGCATAAGAGGAGTAAGTGGCAAGTTGGTTAAGGAGCTTGAAAGGTGGCTTGAGGTTAGAGGTTCGAGTATCATGGAAAGAATTTTTGAAGACTTTATTTTGTGTTCTAGCATTGATGGATGGTCAACCTATGTTTATGATAGGTTGGACCTTAAGTTTTTGGTAAGTTGAATTTTGGATTAAGGAAAGCATGAAATAGGGGATAAGAATCTTAAGGTTATGGAAGGTTGGGGAGACATAAGGCTTGGTTGTAGGAAAATGTTTTGGAAAGTATTCCAAGGCCTTTAGTGAATGTATGTGGACGGTATGGGTGTCTAAGGGGTGGCGAATTTTGTTAGGTAGCTTGGGGGGAATAGTTGGCCAATTTTTCCTATTGAACATCTTTTTGCATTTTTGTTTTCCCTCTCCAAAAACTTTTTCTTTGGCCGAATGTCATTGTGCATTTTGTGCAAATTTAGATTTTGTTTTAGCTCTTATTTTGTTGAACCAAAAATGCTATTTCTTTTCTTTCATTTGTCCTTTTGAACCAAAACTTCATTTTGGTATTTTTGCACTTTTCTTTTAGGCAAAATAGGTGTTGGCCGAATCTCATCTCTCCCACATCTCTCTTTTCTTTTCTTTTTGACATTTTTTCATAATCACATTTTCTTTTACACTCTCTTGGCCGAATATTTCTCCATCTCAAATACCATTTCTTTTTCATTTGTTTAAAGATAAAACATCTACCTCCATTCTATTTTTCTTTTCTTTTTCACTTCACCATAGCCGAATCTTCCCACTTCCTTTTAGTTTTAGTTTGGCCGATTATTCAAGGGTAAACTCTCTTTGGTTTCTTCAATCGATTTTGATAAAAGGGTAAGTGTTCATGGACGTTTTCCTTCAATTCTTTTCTCGTCTCTATGTTATTTTCTTGTGGATTAAGGCCGAATCTATGGGCATTGGTTTGCAAGGTTCTAATCATTCGTAGAAACCGATCTCTTTTAGGCTTTTCGGACATTGGAAGCAATCAATCTAAACCTCGTTTCTTTATCAATCGATTTGGGTAAGTTCGTAAGATTTGGTATTACAAGTGATAACTCTTTGGGATTTAGTAGTATGGCCGAATGGCCTTTGTTCATAATTTTAGTATTGGCCGATTGTAGGACAAGGTGTTCTAGTGCGTAGATCGATTCGAGAGTTAGTTCTTGCGTTGGTGAAAGGTGTGTATCTTACACACTTTATAACTTGGTTTATATATGAATATTTGTGTGTTATAACTAATCATATTATGAAAGTGGGTAAATCGATGAGATCTGGATATGATACCATGATGGTATGAATGAGGATTCTGGTAAGTCCGTTTCAATATGTTGTTAATACATGTGGATTGAAATCATGATCTACGATTTATGATATATTCATTATGAGATACATATCAAAGTTTATTGACATGATTTGTCTATCTATTGCATTGGTATGGGCAATATGAGAGGAGGGGGAAGATTGATGATTCGTGTCTTCGGACACCGTGGTTTTAGCACCACCGGTGGTTTGGCACCACCAGTGATTTGGTATCACATTCGTGTCTTCGGGACACCAGAGGTTTGGCACCTCATAGCGACTTGTCCCTGTGGTTAATACCACCGTGGGTTGGCCCCACTTTTGAGATATGGGATCGTCTGCGAGTGATTTGGTATCACACGTGGGTTGGCCCCACAACTTGATGATTCGTGTCTTCTGACACCGCTGGTTTGGCACCACCAGGTGATTTGGTATCACATTCGTGTCTTCGGACACGGAGGTTTGGCACCTCATAGCGACTTGTCCCTATGGTTAATTCCACCGTGGGTTGGCCCCACTTTTGAGATATGGGATCGTCTGCGCGGTGATTTGGTATCACACGTGGGTTGGCCCCACAGATGGATTATTCGTGACTACGGTCACGGTGATTTGGTATCACATTTGTGTCTTTGGACACCGGTGGTTTGGCACCACCGGTGGTTTGGTACCACACGGGTAGAAAAGGAGTTATGGATGACTAGGTTGGGTGCATTATACATATATGTTGCTTTGTTATAATTTGTGTAAGTATGTGGTATTTACCCGGGAGAGGGAATATGCACTGAGTCTTGGTGACTCACCTTCTCCCTTATCTTTTCAGGTGATTCGTGAGATCGCGGATGTGGAGCCGGATGAACTCGAGGAGGCCATGCAATAAAGTTTGGTTTTACATGAACTTCCATTTGGGTACTTTATTTTAATTTGGTTTTCATATTTTATGGATTTGTAATAAGGCCTGTTTAATTATGTTTTGGATTATTTTTTTATGTTTTGAATATATTTAAAATATGGCTTATAAATTACTTGGTTAATCTAATAATTGAGCTCAAAGTTTTCTAAACTAAAAACTCGCAATGGTTTTAAAAATCTTACCATCGGGTAATATGAATAGTTCGATAGAAAAATTACAAGTTAAGTGTTTTCAACAAATTAAGTGATTTCCAAAATTCAAGTTTCTATACTCAATTGCAAACGGATTTTCAAAGTGATATTTCAAATTTTCTTAAAAAGATATAAATGTTTTCTATCCTATGATTTATCAACTAAGTTTTAAAGTTTTATGTAATTCAAAGTAAATCTCGCTTTTTAACTTATTTTCAAATAAATAAAGAATTTCAAAGAGTTTTTCACAAAATTTAATTGTTAATTCGATTCTTTCAAAAATATTTTCCTTAGTGACATACCAGATTCGGTCGTGGCGCATTGACCGGGTTTGGGGTGTTACACTATGTGTGCGAAATAATAGAAGCTTCGGCTCTATTGATTGGCACTGTGTGTGCGATACCGAGTTAGAATCGGTTTAAAGTAAAGGCACTAAGTGTGTGATGATATTTAAGCTTCGGCTATGAATTTAGCACTAAGTGTGTGAATAAATCGAATGAATAACAAAGGTTGATCGAAATGATGTATTGAGCATTGAGTAGCATGAATGGTGAATAACTAAGTGTTGGCCTAGGTACGTATTGAACCTATGTGGTTGATGAAATTGTAAATGGATTTATGAATGGTTGAATGAGTATATTAACTATGGATGATATGGTACATATTTTTGAGTTGATCTATGTGATGGGTTAACTTTGTATATCGTAATTGTATTATTGAATTAAATGTATTATATTACGAACTTACTAAGATCTAAAGCTTACTGTGTGAAGTGTTTCTCTGTTTTACAGTGTCTTTAAAGCTAGCTCGAATCCGGGGATCGTCAGTGACTCAATCACACTATCGGCTATCTATTTTGGTATTTTTGGAAAGATGTATAAATTTGAATATGGCATGTATAGGCTAGTAGGCATAGCATGTTTTGAAGTGTATGAACTTAGCCATGTGATTTGGCTTGGTAGTAAATGATTTTGGTATATGTTTGGTCTTGAGTAAAGATTGGTCAATATGTGAATATTTGTTCTAGTGTATGACCTTATGGTATGTTTTGGTAACATGGAGATAGTGAGTTCATGCTATGATGTGGTTGAGATTATATGGTGCATGAATTACAAGTTTTTGTCATGTAATTGGTACTTTGGATTGATAGGTATAGATGGATTTGTTTGGAATAATGTATGATGATGTTAAGAGATTAAATTGAGTATGTTTTGGTATGTTTGAATGCTATTTGAGGTATGAAATTGAATTAGTTTGTGATTGTAGGTGAGACCCTAAGTGTGGGTGGCAATTTTGCCTTGCAAATGGCCTATAATTTCCCACACGGTTGAGCACACGGGCATGTGGCTCGACCGTGTCATTCGAGTTTGCAAATTGAAGCAAGTCAGGCTCGACCACGGGCTGGACACACGGGCGTGTGACTGGCCGTGTGATGCAAGTCAGGCTCGACCACGGATGAGGCACACGGGCGTGTCTCAGGCCGTGTGGACAAGTCAGTATGTATGCAATGTTTTGCCACGGCTTGGACACATGGGCGTGTCTGAGGCTGTGTGAGGCACATGGCCAGCCCACACGGACGTGTGACCTCTGTAACTTTGAAAAATGTTTGGTTTTCGAAAAAAATTTGTATGATCCCGGTTTAGTCCCACCCCTTTCGAGTGCTTGTTTAAGGTCTCGTAGACCTCATTAAGGGACTATATATATATGTATTGATATGATTGAATGATGTTATACTTTGAGTTGAGAAATGATTGTAAATGTTTCGATTGTTCGGTATGCCTCTTAACCCTAGACCGACGATGGTTACGGGTAAGGGGTGTTACAATTCATATGATCAAACTTATCTTCTTGTGATAATTTATATTTTACTCTAATTCAATCTAACCAACCACATACATATATGTTAAACATGACATATATAACCTCATAACAATATATCAAAACAGACCATTATTAGCCATTCCATTGGCTAAATTACAAACAACCATGTACTTGCCAACATTGGCCAAGTTAACCTATACATGCCATTATATCAAAATAAGATTACTTTTTATACCAAAACAAGCTGGAGGATAGTGTGATGATACTCCGACCAATCTCCAACCTTTACAAGCTTTTGAGCACTATAAAACAGGGAAAAGAAAACCTAGTAAGCAATTAATGCTTAGTAAGTTCGTATAACAAGAATTAAACTTACAAATTACATTTATTCAAATAAGCATACAATAACATGATTTCCAACAAATTGACAAATTTGCCTAATCACATACACTCAAATAAGTATGTTAGTCAAGTAATTCACATAATACCAAAAACTGGATGAGCTCATCATTTAATGTATTTCGTTTACATATGCTTTCCATAACATTATTCCATATTACATGTACACCTTGATAACAAATCATTTCAAATTCAATTTAGTCATGTCAGAACTTTACCCGTTGAATTTATTAGAAATATCGATGGATACGCTCATATAGTACATTTTAGTGTACATTACTATAATTCGTCAATTCATTTCAAGAAGTACCCAATTAGGGCATATAATCGGGAAGCACACTCTCGAGGCTTGTAACGAGAAGCTCACACAGAGCCATTTCGGGAAGCTCATAAAGAGCCTATGGGAAGCTTATCCAGGTTATATATCGGGAAGCTCATAAGAGCCATAATCAGGAAGTTCATAAAGAATCATATCGGGAAGCTCCAAATAGCCAATATCAGGAAGTTCAAGTGAGCATTATCGGGAAGCTCACAAAGAGCCTTTAATTAGGATGCTCATAAGAGCTAAGGTGTGTCCACAACAAATGTAGGATCATAACCTATCGGGATGCTCCGAAGAGATATAACGGGAAGCTAGCTGAACCATACAATGGGAAGCTTGAGAGGGCTAATAACGGGACACTCTTTCGAGCTATGGTGTGTCTGCAACATATGCTAGACTACAACTAATACAGGAAATCCTGTATCCATCGATTTTCATTTGTTCAAACGGAATTTCACATTTATCAGGCATTATTGGATATTCAATCAATTTCACATCCATAATGATTATACAATTTACATATACAACATTTAATTCAAACATATAAATGTACACAATTTAGTTACACGAACTTACCTCGATACTTTTTCGTACACGAAATCTACTAATCCGAAACTTTTTATTTTCCTTGATCCAACTCAGTATTAGGTCTTTCAAGATCTATATAAATAAATTAAACATCAATTTAATCCATTTCATAATCAATTTAATTCAATTCATATCCTAGGAAAAATTACTTTTTTGCCCCTATACTTTTCACAAATGACAATTTCGTCCCTAGGCTCGAAAATTGAAATCCATGCAATTTAATCCTTATTTCGAGCCTAATCGAAATTTTCATATAACTTTTACAGCACATGCATTTCACAAAATTCATAATTTTTCCATAACTTTTACATCTTTACAATTTAATCCCTAAATCATATTTTCATCAAAATTCACGTTATAAAAGTTGTTTATCTATCAACAACCTTTCATTTTCTACCATGAATTTCAAAATTTCAGCATATTCATCCATGGCAAAACTTCTATACTTTGATAACTTTTCGAATTAATCCCCAAAATAGTTAGATTAAACTATCCCGATCTCAAAAATATAAAAATTACTAAAAACGGGACAAGAAAACATACCTAATTAAGCTTGATTAGTTTCCTTTATCTCTTCCAGTGTAACACCCCTTACCCGTATTCGACACCTGAACCTGGTACGAGGCATTACCGTACTTAACTAGCTCAAACATACAACATCGATCCATAAAATTTCATTTCCAATTAAAAATTTTCATTCGAGACCTTAACGTCCTTAGTATAGGTCTACGAGACCCTAAACTTGCACACGGAATGATTCGGGACTAAACTGGAACTTTTGAACACTTAGGAAATTTTGACACAAAATAGGGCCACACCCCCGTGTGAAGAGGGACACGCCCGTATGGGCAGGCCGTGTAATCACACACGCCCATGTCCCTAGTCCGTGTGGATTTTATTTTTCATTTCGAACCTACAGGGGTTTTCACACAGCCTGACACACGCCCGTGTCCATAGCCCGTGTCCCTCAACGGCCATGACATGCCCGTGTCTTCACTCGTGTGTGAAAACCTTGACATTCTATTTATGACGTCATCATCTCCATAAGGTCACACGGCAACGGCACACGCCCGTGTCCTTAGACCGTGCGTCGAATTAAATTCCTAATTTCAGGTGCCGACTTCACACGGCCCAGGCACATGCCAGTGTCTTAGGCCGTGTCTGTAACACCCCATACCCGAGTTCGAGACTAAGACTGGATACGAGACATTACCATGCTTGAACTCACTTAAACATGTACTCACGGGCTATAAAATTTCATTCTGAATTAAAAACTTCTCTTTCTTAGTCAAATCAGACATTTCATGGGCCTACGAGGCCTCAGACTGACGTCCCAAAACTTTCGGAACTCATCTGGAAACTTTCTCTCGAACAGGGATCACACGTCCGTGTGACTTGGGACACGCCCGTGTACCCCTAAAACATGCCTGTGTCTTTCACCCGTGGTGGATACTGGCAAATTACACATGGCCTGGACACGCCCGTGGCCCCAAACTGTGCCTAAAACCCCAGCAATCTGCCAATGCCCCACGGCCAAGGCGCACGCCCGTGCTTACCACCCGTGGTGCACACTGACTACCTTAACACGGCCTAGAGTCTAGACACACGCCCTTGTAGCTAGCCCATGGCCAACACTGATTAATCCCACACGCCCTAGGCACACGCCCGTGTGACTAATCCGTGGTCTATTCTGACTTAAGATACAAAGGTGCAGGGTGCACACGGCCTAGACACACGCCCGTGTGTCCATTTGTGTGGGCACTTAGAGGCTATTTACCAAGCCAATTGTCACCCTGAAATCAAGACCAAACTCATGCTCAATTCAGCAACTCAAGTATTACATCTAACATGAACAAGGATGCATACTTCATTGATAGATTAAAACATACATACTTAATCATTCATGACTCATTTCTTTGGCCATATACAAAAAGAATACTAAGCTTGATAGCCAACACTTTGGCTAGTTTTAAAACATAACTCAAAATGAAATGTTTCCTATACATGCCATACATAATATAAACAACTTGGCTATACCAAAATAGCGATTGATAGTGTGCTCAGAGCTCCGTGACGATGATCCACGAGATTAGCTTATGCGGGACTACATGGAAAGAAAGAATAAAGGACGTAAGCATTTAGCTTAGTAAGTTTGCATGTAATTCTCATAGAAATATATTTGCTTAACATTAACCATTCATCATAAACAATGGCATTATGAAATCTCAAGTATTTAAGCTTACTTGCTCTTACTGATTCTTACATATCTCATGGTACTTACTATTCTCATGCACGTACGGTAACAAGATACCTGTATCACTTGATCACATAGATCAATATACTTTACTATGATAAGCATAATTTCAACTTCATCATTCATATCATGAATAATACTCTTATTTAACTCTGACTAGCATAACTTGATAATAAATTTACTTACTTAACTTTCGTACTTTCTCATTTAATCTTTACTCTTTTGCCCGATGAATTACTATGAATAACAGAGGATACTAAATCTCAAAACACATGTGTCTTGATGCCAATGCTATATCCTTAATATAGTCTTACATGGGATCTCTTACTTGGTATTGATGCCATGTCTTGACATGGGCTTACACGAAGTCTTCCTTATGAGTTCCCTTGGGAACTTACCATTGCCATGTCTCGACATGGTCTTACTTGGTATCTTTTCTTGTCAATGCCGAGCCTTGGCTTGGACTTACATCAAATCTTTCTTGTTACTCACCAATGCCATGCCTTGGCTTGGACTTACATTGGATCGCTACCTCTTTATAGCTTTTCAATGCCAAGACTTGTCTTGGACTTACATGATAACTTTGCTTGGAGACTCACCAATTCCATGCCTTGGCTTGGGCTTATATGGGTCTTCATCTCATAATAACTCTTCAATGCCAAGACTTGTCTTGGTCTTACATGATAACTTCCTTGATTGTCGATGCCATGCCTTGGTTTGGTCTTATACGGACTTCCTCATTTCATGTGATAGATCGAGTATCCTAAGTAATTCAACTTCAATCGGGACTTTCTCATGCTTGATCTCATTGATTTCTTTGTTTAACATAGCATTAAACAATCTCATGGAATTTAAAATATATTCTACATTATACTAAGCAATTTAATGATATTAAACATAAAGCTTAGAAAACATACAAACTTACCTTAATATACAAAATGTATGTAGATATGCAATTTAGTCCTCGACTTTGTTCTTACCTCAATTTCGATCCGGGCTTCATTTTTCTTGATCTATAATAATAATTAGATCATTTAATACTCATATTGACTAAATTGATTCTTAACTCATACTTTGGCAAAATTACTATTTGCCCCTAAACTTTCTCATATTTGCACTTTTGCCCCTAGGCTCGTAAAATAATTCTCATTCAACTTTCTTAAACATCATGTTTAGCTGATTCATTTTCTCTACTATAACAATCATCAATTCTCACTATTTCTAATAGGTATGACCAATTTCATAAATATTACAAATTAGTCCATACTATCATTTTTCATGAAATTCACTAAGGAAAAGATGTTTATCTAACATCAAACTCCTATAATCTTCCATAAAATATCTTTTTACATGCATGATACACATGGTTAGATTTTTGAACATGCTTCTTAGCTCATCTTATAGCTAAAAATAGCTAATTCATAATACGAGGACTCCAAAAATACGAAGAATATTAAAAACGGGGCTAGGATGACTTACTTGCAAGCTTCAAAAATTTGAAGAACCCTAGCTATGGAGTCTCCCAATTTTCGGCACAAGGAAGAAGATGAATGAAATTTTTATCATCTTTTTCCTATTTTAATCATTTAATTTGTAAATGACCAAAATGCCCTTCTCTTTAAAAATTTACAATTTACTAACTCATGTCCATTTTTGTCCAAATTACTATTTAAGGACTTCTAATTAATATTCTAAAGCTATTTCATACAAAAAGCTTCTAGAAACTCATATTTTGCAACTTTTGCAATTTAGTTCTATTTGATCATTCCATGTCAATTTCACAAAATTTCTACATGGAACTTTAATACTATCATGCAAACATGTCATAAACCTTAAGAACTCAATTTACTAACTCAGATTTGTGGTCTCGCACCACTATTCCCACTAGGCCCTGAATCGGACTATTACAATTCTCCCCCTCTTTGGAATTTTCGTCCTCGAAAATCTTTCCAGCAAACAGGTTTGGATACTGGTTTCTCATGCTCTTTTCTGGTTCCCACATAGCTTCTTCTATTCCATGTCTTTGCCACAATACTTTTACCAGGGCAATACTTTTATTTCTTAGCTGCTTGACTTCCCGAGCTAAAATTTTAACTGGTTCTTCACCATAAGTCATGTCGGGATGAATCTCTATCTCTGACGGGGTAATTACATGTGAAGGATCTGATCGGTAGCGTCGCAACATGGACACGTGAAACACATCGTGAATCTTTTCTAACTCTGATGGCAAAGCCAATCAATAAGCTACCGGCCCAACTTTCTCGGTAATCTCATACGGTCCAATAAAACGTGGACTCAACTTGCCTTTCTGGCCAAATTTGAGAACTTTTCTCCATGGTGACACTTTCAAGAAAACTTTATCTCCGACTTGATACTCTATCTCTTTTCTCTTTAAGTCCGAATAGGACTTCTGTCTATCTGATGCAGCTTTTAAACATTCTCGTATCACTTTCACTTTCTCTTCAGCTTCTCTAACCAAATCAACCCCGTGAATTTGGTTTTCCTTGAGTTCAGTCTAAAATAAAGGCATTCTGCACTTACGCCCATATAGAGCCTCATAAGGTGCCATCTTTAAACTCGACTTAAAACTATTATTGTAGGCAAACTCTACCAATGGGAGAAACTTTTCCCAACTGCCTCGAAATTCAAGAATACAACATCTGAGCATATCCTCGAGTACTTGAATTAACCTCTCCGACTGACCGTCAGTTTGAGGATGAAAAGTGGTACTAAAGTTCAACTTTGTACCCAAGGCCTCTTGCAACTTCTTCAAAAATCTGGATGTAAACCTCGGATCTCTATCCGAGATGATTGACAACGGAACACCGTGAAGCCTTACTATTTCTGAAACGTACAAGTTTGCCAACTTGTCTAGTGAGTAATCAACTCGTACAGGTATAAAATGGGATGACTTCGTAAGTCTATCAACCACGACCCATACAACATCTTTCTTGCTCAGAGACAACGGTAAACCCGTTACAAAATCCATAGTAATACGGTCCCATTTCCACTCCGGAACCAAAATGGGTTGAAGCAAACCCGAAGGTACTTGGTGTTCAGCCTTTACTTGCTGACAAATCAAGCATTTGGAAACGAACTCTGAAATTTCTTTTTTCATTCTCGGCCACCAATATTGTTGCTTCAAGTCATTATACATCTTGGTACCACCCGAATGTACAGATAAACATCCGTTATGGGCCTCACGCGAAATTCCCTGAATAAGCTCTTCCTTTCTCGGTACACAAACTCTATCTTTGAACATCAGACTTCCATTGGGACTAATCTGGAAATCAAACTCAACATCTGTCTCGCACTGAGCTCTCTTGACTTGCAATCCAATATCTTCTTTTTGAGCTTTAATGATCTCTTGGAGGAAAATTGGTCTAGCTCTCAACTCAGCTAGAATAGAACCATCGTCGGATAAAGTCATCCCTGAATTCAATGCCCTTAATGCAAATAGGGACTTTCTACTCAAAGCGTCGGTGACCACATTCGCCTTCCCGGGATGGTAGTCAATGACCAATTCATAGTCTTTTATCAACTCTAACCATCTCCGCTGCCTTAAGTTCAACTCTTTCTGTATCATCAAGTACTTCAAACTTTTCTGATAGGTGAAGATCCGACATCTCTCACCATATAGGTGGTGTCTCCATATCTTCAATGCGAAGACTATGGCAGCCAACTCTAGATCGTGGGTCAGATAATTCTTCTCATGTGGCTTCAACTGTCTTGAGGCGTAAGCAATCACTTTGCCTTCTTGCATAAGTACACAGCCTAATCCATTTAAAGATGCATCGATGTAAATCACAAATTCTTTCCCTATCTCAGGTTGTACTAAAACTGGAGCTTCTGTCAACATCGCTTTTAGTTTCTCGAAACTTTGTTGGCATCTTTCTGTTCACTCAAACTTCAAATTTTTCTGTAACAATTTAGTCATCGGGGTTGCAATCATAGAAAACCCCTTGACGAATTGTCTATAATAGCCAGCTAGGCCTAGGAAACTTCTAACTTCAGAGACATTTCTCGGTGGATTCCAGTCCATTATGGCCAAAATCTTACTTGGATCTACTCGGACTCCATCTCCCGAGACAATATGTCCCAGAAATCCTACTTCCTTGAGCCAAAATTCACTTTTACTGAACTTGGCATATAATTGATTTTCTCAAAGAGTCTGTAAAACTGTCCGTAGGTGCTCAGCATGCTCATTCTCATCTCGGGAATAAATCAGTATGTTGTCAATGAAAACTACTACAAACTTGTCGAGGTATGGTCTAAAAATGCGGTTCATTAAGTCCATGAATACCACAGGAGCATTGGTCAAACCAAAAGGCATGACTAAAAATTCATAATGCCCATTCCTTGTTCGAAAAGCTGTCTTAGACACATCTGATTCCTTTACTCTTAACTGATAGTACCCTGATCTCAAGTCTATTTTGGAGAACATAGTGGCTCCTTTCAATTGATCGAACAAATCATCGATCCTAGGCAATGGGTACTTGTTCTTCACTGTCACTTTATTAAGTTGACGGTAATCTATGCACAATCTCATGGTGCCATCTTTCTTTTTCAAAAATAAAACGGGAGCACCCCAGGGAGAACAACTTGACCTAGCAAAGCCTTTATCTGTCAACTCTTGCAACTGTGACTTCAGCTCCTTTAACTTCGTTGGAGCCATTCTGTAACGAGTAATAGATATTGGTACAGTATCGGGAGCTAGCTCAATGCTGAACTCAACCTCTCTAACTAGTGGTAGTCCTGGTAATTCTTCGGGAAAAACATCCACGTACTCACATACTATTGGTACTGAATCAATCTTTAACTCTGTTTCTTTATCATTCATCACAAAGGCCAAATATGCCTCATACCCCTTTCTTACGTATCTCTGTGCCGTCATGTGAAAAATCATTGCCGGTGATTTACTTTGCTCATCTGATTCTATATGGAGAGTATCCCCATTCTCACATCTCATCTCAATATATTTCTTCCCACAATTAACTATTACATCATGAGTGGTCAACCAGTCCATACCAAGAATGATGTCAAACTCATCAAATGGTAGCAACATAAGATTTGCTTTAAAGTAATGACCTCTAATCATTAATGGACAATCTTTATATACTTCATCAACTAACACACTCTTGCCTAAAGGATTAGACACCTTAATCGTAAATTCTGTAGAATCTATAGGCATATTCATACTTGATACTAGTTTCATACAAATGTAAGAGTGTGTGGATCCGAGATCTATTAAAGCAATAACTTTGATATCATAAAGAGAAAAGGTACCTGTAATAACATCAGGAGAAGATGCCTCTTCGCGAGCGCGAATGGCATAAGTCCTCACAGGCGCCCTACCCTCGGGTCTCACAGCCTGCTCTCTAGGGTTACCTCTTCCACTTGCCCCACTTCTTGGGTTTCTCTCCGGTCTTCCTCTAACCACACTCCCGGATCTCTGGTTCTGAGCTCTATCTTCTTTCATTGTCTCTGGACAATCTTTTATGTAGTGGTCCTGGGAACCACATCTGAAACATGCATTTTCATGTGCTCGACATTCTCCAAGATGACGTCTACCACACTGTGGGCATTCGGGTCTATCCGATCGGATGTTCCCCACACAAGCAACTGAGGTTGTCTGTGCCTTACTTCCCAAATACTGCTTATTCTTGTCCTTCCTTGAAATCCTAGTGGAAGTAGCCGATCGGGTGGAGAAATCTCTTGGCTTCTTGGATGTGGATTGGAATGACTTATTCCACTGTCTCTTTTTAGAGTCACGAGACTCTATTTCAGACTTTCTCTTCTCCTTTACTAGTTCTTCGGCTTTACAAGCCCTCTCTACTAGCACAACAAATTCCTTCAGTTCTAGGACAGCAACAAACAATTTGATGTCCTCATTTAGCCCATCTTCAAATCTCTTACTCATGATGGCCTCGGTGGACACGCATTCTCGAGCGTATTTACTGAGCCGTACAAACTCATGCTCATAATCAGTCACAGGCATCTTGCCTTGCTTTAACTCTAGAAATTCTTTTCTTTTTTGGTCCACGAACCTTTGACTGATATACTTTTTCTTGAACTCTTCCTGGAAGAATTCCTATGTGATCTTTTCTCGAGATACCACTGACACAAGGGTGTTCCACCATTGGTAAGCAGAATCTCTTGACAGAGAGACTACACACTTCATGCATTCCTCAGGCGTGAATGACAACTCATTAAATACCCTGATAGTATTTTCTATCCAGAACTCAGCCTTTTCCGGATCATTATCTTTTCTAGCCCGGAATTCTTCTACCCCATCTTTCCTAATCCTATCAACCGAAGGCTTCTCTCCTCTTACCACCTCTACTACTTGAGGGGCTACTGGGATAGGTTGAGGAATAGGTGGGGGTGGAGGAGGTTGTGCATTCGGGTTCGTACGAACGAACTCCGTATACCAGGTATTCATCATATGGAGGAAGGCTTCTCTAGCCTCTTCTCCTCCTCCTTGACTCACCGTAGTGGGTCTATTCTCGTTCTCGTTTGGCACCGTCCCTTCAGCGGGAGCCAGCGCGTTACTTGCTACGTCATCTACCACAGCTCTATCGGGATCCATTTACTAAATGTATAAACATAATTTAAGTCGTCAGGAGTCGTCACACTATCATTATAAAAACATTGTTACGTATGGCATGTATAGCTAGACTCGTGCTCGTGCTACGTTAGTCCTAGAACCAATTAAACCGTAGCTCTGATACCACTAAATGTAACACCCCATATCTGAGTTCGAGACTAAGACTGGATACGAGACATTACCATGCTTGAACTCACTTAAACATGTACTCACGGGCTATAAAATTTTGTTCCGAATTAAAAACTTTTCTTTCTTAGTCAAATCAGACATTTCATGGGCCTACGAGGCCTCAGACTTATGTCCCGAAACTTTCGGAACTCATCTGGAAACTTTCTCTCGAACAGGGGTCACACGTCCGTGTGACTTGGGACACGCCCGTGCACCCCTAAAATATGTCCGTGTCTTTAACCCGTGGTGGATACTGGAAAATTACACACGGCCTGGACACGCCCGTGGCCCCAAACCGTGCCTAAAACCCCAGCATTCTGCCAATGCCCCACAGCCAAGGCTCACGCCCGTGCTTACCACCCGTGGTGCACACTGATTACCTTAACACGGCCTAGAGTCTAGACACACGCCCGTGTAGCTAGCCCGTGATCAAAACTGATTAATCCCACACGCCCTAGGCACATGCCTGTGTGACT
This sequence comes from Gossypium sturtianum, assembly GCA_025698515.1. NCBI lineage: Eukaryota > Viridiplantae > Streptophyta > Magnoliopsida > Malvales > Malvaceae > Gossypium > Gossypium sturtianum. The sequence continues at coordinate 90,089,617 of CM046949.1, forward strand.
AATCAGTGGTCTATTCTGACTTAAGATACAAAGGTGCAGGGTGCACATGGCCTAGACACACGCCCGTGTGCCAATTCGTGTGGGCACTTAGAGGCTATTTACCAAGCCAATTGTCACCCTGAAATCAAGACCAAACTCATGCTCAATTAATCAACTCAAGTATTACATCTAACATGAACAAGGATGCATACTTCATTGATAGATTAAAACATACATACTTAATCATTCATGACTCATTTCTTTGGCCATATACAAAAAGAACACTAAGCTTGATAGCCAACACTTTGGCTAGTTTTAAAACATAACTCAAAATGAAATGTTTCCTATACATGCCATACTTAATATAAACAACTTGGCTATACCAAAATAGCGATTGATAGTGTGCTCCGAGCTCCGGTGGCGATGATCCACGAGATTAGCTTATGGGACTACATGGAAAGAAAGAATAAAGGGCGTAAGCATTTAGCTTAGTAAGTTTGCATGTAATTCTCATAGCAATATATTTGCTTAACATTAACCATTCATCATAAACAATGGCATTATGAAATCTCAAGTATTTAAGCTTACTTGCTCTTACTGATTCTTACATATCTCATGGTACTTACTATTCTCATGCACGTACGGTAACAAGATACCTGTATCACTTGATCACATAGATCAGTATACTTTACTATGATAAGCATAATTTCAACTTCATCATTCATATCATGAATAATACTCTTATTTAACTCTGACTAGCATAACTTGATAATAAATTTACTTACTTAACTTTCTTACTTTCTCATTTAATCTTTACTCTTTTGCCCGATGAATTACTATGAATAACAGAGGATACTAAATCTCAAAACACATGTGTCTTGATGCCAATGCTATATCCTTAATATAGCCTTACATGGGATCTCTTACTTGGTATTGATGCCATGTCTTGACATGGGCTTACACGAAGTCTTCCTTATGAGTTCCCTTGGGAACTTACCATTGCCATGTCTCGACATGGTCTTACTTGGTATCTTTACTTGTCAATGCCGAGCCTTGGCTTGGACTTACATCAAATCTTTCTTGTTACTCACCAATGCCATGCCTTGGCTTGGACTTACATTGGATCGCTACCTCTTTATAGCTTTTCAATGCCAAGACTTGTCTTGGACTTACATGATAACTTTGCTTGGAGACTCACCAATGCCATGCCTTGGCTTGGGCTTATATGGGTCTTCATCTCATAATAACTCTTCAATGCCAAGACTTGTCTTGGTCTTACATGATAACTTGCTTGATTGCCGATGCAATGCCTTGGCTTGGTCTTATACGGACTTTCTCATTTCATGTGATAGATCGAGTATCCTAAGTAATTCAACTTCAATCGGGACTTTCTCATGCTTGATCTCATTGATTTTTTTTTTTGACATAGCATTCTCATTGATTTTTTTTTTTGACATAGCATTAAACAATCTCATGGAATTTAAAATATATTCTACATTATACTAAGCAATTTAATGACATTAATCATAAAGCTTAGAAAACATACAAACTTACCTCAATATACAAAATGTATGTAGATATACAATTTAGTCCTCGACTTTGTTCTTGCCTCGGTTTCAATCCGGGCTTCATTTTTCTTGATCTATAATAATAATTAGATCATTTAATACTCATATTGACTAAATTGACTCTTAAATCATACTTTGGTAAAATTACTATTTGCCCCTAAACTTTTTCATATTTGCACTTTTGCCCCTAGGCTCGTAAAATAATTCTCATTCAATTTTCTTAAACATCATGTTTAGCTGATTCATTTTCTCTACTATAACAATCATCAATTCTCACTATTTCTAATAGGTATGACCAATTTCATAACTATTACAAATTAGTCCATACTATCATTTTTCATGAAATTCACTAAGGAAAAGATGTTTATCTAACATCAAACTCCCATAATCTTCCATAAAATATCATTTTACATGCATGATACACATGGGTAGATTTTTGAACATGCTTCTTAGCTCATCTTATTGCTAAAAATAGCTAATTCATAATACGAGGACTCCAAAAATACGAAGAATATTAAAAACGGGGCTAGGATGACTTACTTGCAAGCTTCAAAAATTTGAAGAACCCTAGCTATGGAGTCTCCCAATTTTCGGCACAAGGAAGAAGATGAATGAAATTTTTATCATCTTTTTCCTATTTTAATCATTTAATTTGTAAATGACCAGAATGCCTTTCTCTTTAAAAATTTACAATTTACTAACTCATGTCCATTTTTGTCCAAAACTTATAATTTGAGAAAATTGCTATTTAAGGACTTCTAATTAATATTCTAAAGCTATTTCATACAAAAAGCTTCTAGAAACTCATATTTTGCAACTTTTACAATTTAGTCCTATTTGATTATTCCATGTCAATTTCATAAAATTTCTACATGGAACTTTAATACTATCATGCAAACATGTTATAAACCTTAAGAACTCAATTTACTAACTCAGATTTGTGGTCTCGCACCACTATTCCGACTAGGCCCTGAATCGAGTTGTTACAGTGTCTCTCACACGGTTGAGACACACGGCCGTGTCTCTGCCTGTGTGTTTACTACTAGTCATTCTGACTTACCAAGTTAGCATGTAGGGGTACACACGGCCTATCAATACGCCCATGGGGCTGACCGTGTGTCACACACGGCCTAGACACACGCCCGTGTGTCTACCCGTTTGGACAATTGTAAGGCTATCTACCAAGCCAATTGCCACCCTACCAAGCAACCCACTTATACCATTTCAATACAACATACACCATGACCATAAGGCACTTCTAATTCCCAAAATCAAGACATCCATACATAGGTTTACACTACGTTCATCATGCACATTCTTTACTCAATTACTCATCCCATCACACAAGCATGCACTTCATCTTCATTTAATATATAAACTTATCAAGTATTGGCCAATTTCCAATGACCATTTACAAAATGAATTTAATGACATTGATAGCCACACGTTTTCTAACAAATATGACATAACACAAAATAACCAAGTTCCTATACATGCCATACTCAAAATTAATCAAACTATGCTATACCAAAAAGAAGTTGATAGTGTGATTCTGAACTCCGACGTCCTACGATCCCCGAGTTAGCTTGGCGATACTACAGGGAAGAGGGAAATGAGAGGGGTAAGCATAAAGCTTAGTAAGTTTTCATGAAATAAATAGCAACTTAAAAGCTCATAATGTCATCCATCCATTGCACTGAATAATAACACAGAGTCTTAAACATATTGCCATAATTTACTCATGCTTTCTCTTACCAATTACATGTCATGTCACATATCGTAAACATTTCTCGTGAATTACTCATATGTACCTATATCACTTCATCACTTAGCTTTAGCATTAATTTCATCTCTACTATAAGCTTAATATTTATCTCGATGAATCACTTAGAATACCCGAGGATACACAACCATCATCATACAATACACATAAACATGTCGCCAATGCCATATCCCAGATATGGTCTTACATGGGGTCACAACTTGATGCCGATGTCATATCCCAGATATGGTCTTATACGGGATCTCGTATCAATGTTGATGCCATATCCCAAATATGGTCTTATACGATATTCATATTCGATACCGATGCCATATCCCAGATATGGTCTTATACGGGATCTCAATACGGTGGCGAGGCCATGTCCCAAACATGGTCTTATACGAGACCTTACCAATCTCATGTCTTGATGATGATATCCTCTCATCTCTTAAAGTCCAACCGGGACCTCAAAATCATAAATTTTCATCACTTTCTCATTTAACATCATTACTCAATTTCATAGAAATAATATACATCTTCACGAATATCAAACATTTTAAAACTTAATAACATGATGTTGAATTTATTACACACAAACTTAACTCGGTACCAAAATATGTAATTTTGCGATCTAGTCCGAAACCTTGCCTTTTCCTCGGTCAAGGTTAATTCCTCGTTCTTCTTGATCTATAATAACAAATTAGCTCATTTAATTACCACATTAATCAATACATTTCAATAATCATACTTTGGCAAAATTACCATTTTGCCCTTAGACTTTCTTAAAATTACGATTTTACCCCTAGGCTCGTAAATCAAATCTAATAAAATTTATTCCTTTAACGAGCCTAGCTGAACATTTATTACTCTTATAGATATTCTTAATACTCATTATTTCACACATTCAACTCCTATTTTACAACTTTTACAAAAAGGTTCTTTTAGGTGTTTTCATGGAAACACCTTTCACAAAAGTTGTGTATTTAACACCCAAGATTCATTTTCTTTCATAAAAATTCAGCAAACAACATAATTACTCACATGGAAAAACCCTAGACTCTTAACTATTTTTCAAAATAGTCCCTTCCATAGCTAGACCATGTTACAAGGATCTCAAAAGTACAAAAATTATCAAAGAATGACCATTAAAATGCTTACTTGCAAGGAGAAAGCTTGGCTAAAATTTTTGAGTTCTCAAACCCCTTGTTTTGCTAAAAATTTTGGTGGAGAAGAAGAGAGGAAAGATGATATCTTTTCCTTTCTTTATTTTATTTTATTTCCTCAATTTAATCCACCTAATCTAACAACTTTGACCAATTTTGACATTGTTTGTCCCTATGGCCGGCCACCCTATTTCTAAGGCTCTAATTGCACATTAAGGGCCTCCAATTAATATTTTATGACCTTTAGACACCTTTAGCTTTTAAAATATAACTTTCGCACTCTATACGATTTAGTCCTTTTTCGCAATTAAGCATGCAATCGCTAAAATTAAAGCACCAAAATTTTCATGCACCTATATAGTCATGCCATAACTCATAAAATAATATAAAAAATAATTTTCTTCAACCTCGAATTAGTGGTTCCAAAACCACTGTTCCGACTAGCCCCTAAATCAGACTGTTACAATTCTCCCCCTTAAGGATTTTCGTCCCCGAAAATCTTACTGGTAAAAAGGTTGGGATATTGGTTTCTCATAGCCTTCTAGGGCTCCCATGTAGCCTCTTCTACTCCATGTCTTTGCCAAAGCACTTTCACAAGGGCTATAATTTTGTTTCTCAACTGTTTGACTTCTCGTGCCAAAATCTTAACCGACTCTTCGCCATAAGTCATGTCTGGTTGAATTTCTACCTCTGTTGGTACAATCACATGCGAAGGGTCTGATCGGTAGTAACGTAACATAAACACATGGAAAACATCATGAATCTTTTCCAACTCAGATGGTGAAGCCAAACGATAAGCTACCGGCCCTATCATCTCGGTAATCCCATACGGTCTGATAAAGCGCGGACTCAATTTTCCTTTCCGGCCAAATCTGAGGACTTTCTTCCATTGTGACACTTTCAAAAATACCTTATCACCAACTTGAAACTCAATTTCTTTCCGTTTTAAATCCGCGTAAGACTTTTGTCTATATGAGGTAGCTTTTAAACAATGGCGTATCACCTTTACTTTCACTTCAGTTTCTCTGACCAAATCGACCCTGTGAACCTAATTCTCTTTGAGTTCGGTCCAATACAAAGGCGTTCGGCGCTTACGCCCATACAATGCCTCGTAGGGCGCCATTTTCAAGCTTGATTGAAAACTGTTATTGTAGGCGAATTCCACCAACGGTAAGTATTTCTCCCAATTACCTTGGAATTCCAAAACACAACATCGAAGCATGTCTTCAAGTATCTGTATTACTCTCTCCGACTGTCCGTCAGTTTGCAGATGGAAAGCTGTACTAAAATTCAACTTTGTGCCCAAGTATTCTTGTAACTTTTTCCAAAATCGTGATGTGAATCTCGGATCTCTATCCGAAATAATCGATACTGGTACTCCGTGAAGTCTCACAATTTCTGACACATACAATTCTGCCAACTTATCAAGTGAATAATTAATGCGTACCGGCATAAAATGGGCTAACTTTGTAAGTCTATCAACCACAACCCATACCGCATCCTTCTTTTTCGGTGTCAAAGGCAAACCTGTCACAAAGTCCATGGTAATATAGTCCCATTTCCACTCGAGAACCATTATAGGCTGAAGTAGACCTGAAGGTACTTGGTGCTCAGCTTTTACTTGCTGACAAGTCAAGCATCTCGATACGAACTCAGAAATATTTTTCTTCATACTCGGCCACCAATACCATTTCTTCAAATCATTATACATCTTTGTGCTGCCTGGATGTACAGATAAACATCCACTATGTGCTTTGTGCAAAATTTTCCGAATAAGTTCATCATCTCTGGGTACACAGACCCTATCTCGAAACATCAAACACCTTTCAAAATTAATCCGAAAGTCTGACTCAACGCCCAACTCACACTGAACTCTCTTGGCCTGTAAATCGCTGTCGCCTTTCTGAGCTTCATAAATCTCTTGGAGAAACATCGGTCTAGCTCTCAACTCGGCTAGAATAGAACCATCATATGACAAAGCCATCCGTGTATTCATGGCTCTTAATGCAAACAGGGATTTTCTGTTCAAGGCATCAACAACCACGTTTGCCTTTCTCGGATGGTAGTCAATCACTAGCTCGTAATCCTTTATAAACTCTAGCCATTTTCTTTGTCTTAATTTCAATTCCTTTTGAGTCATCAAGTACTTTAGACTCTTATGATCAGTAAATATCCGACATTTCTCACCATACAAATGGTGTCTCCATATCTTTAATGCAAACACAATAGCGGCTAATTCCAAATCATGGGTCGGGTAGTTTTTCTCATGCGGCTTTAACTGTCTAGAGGCATAAGCTATCACCTTGCCCTCTTGCATGAGTACACAACCCAATCCATTTAAGGATGCATCACTATAGACCATAAATTCTTTTCCTGGTTCAAGTTATACTAAAACTGGGGCCTCAGTCAATAATACCTTCAATTTCTCAAAACTCTGTTGGCACTTTTCTGTCGACTCAAATTTCACATATTTTTGTAGTAGCCTCGTCATCGGAGTAGCTATCATGGAAAATCCCTTGACAAACCGTCTGTAATAACCAGCTAGGCCCAAAAAACTTCTAACCTCGGATACGTTCCTTGGTGGCTTCCAATCTACAATTGCTGAAATCTTACTCGAGTCAACTCTAATTCCATCTCCCGAGATAATGTGCCCCAAAAACCCGACTTCTTTAAGCCAAAATTCACTTTTACTAAACTTGGCATATAACTGATTATCTCGTAAAATTTTTAAGACTGTCCTCAAGTGCTCAGTATGCTCGTTCTCATCACGAGAGTAAATCAGTATATCATCAATGAATACTACTACAAATTTATCCAAATATGGCCGAAAGATGCGGTTCATTAAATCCATAAACACAGTAGGGGCATTGGTTAAACCGAAAGGCATGACTAAAAATTCATAATGACCATACCTTGTCCGAAATGCGGTTTTCAGCACATTAGAGTCTTTGACTCTCAGCTGATAATAACCAGACCTCAAGTCTATCTTGGAAAACACAGTGGCTCCCTTCAATTGGTCAAACAAATCATCAATCCTTGGCAATGGATACTTGTTCTTTATGGTTACCTTATTGAGCTATCGATAATCTATACATAACCTCATGGAACCATCTTTCTTTTTCACAAATAATATGGGAGCACCCCACAGAGAATAACTTGGTCTTGCAAAACCTTTGTCTCTCAACTCTTGTAACTGTGCCTTCAATTATTTCAACTCGGTTGGAGCCATCTTGTACGAAGCAATTGAAATAGGGGCAGTACCAGGGACTAATTCAATGCCAAATTCAATCTCTCTAACCGGAGGCAACCCTGGCAATTCTTCTGGAAATACATCTGGATACTCACATACTATGGGCACTGATTCAATTCTTGACTCAGTCTCTTTGGCATTCATCACAAAGCCAAGATATGCTTTGTATCCCTTTCTTACATATTTCCGAGTAGACATATGAGAAATCACTACAGGTAACTTGTCCTGATCGTCTGATTCAACACGAAGAATATCCCCATTTTCACATTTTAACTCAATAAATTTCCTTCCATAATTCACTATCACATCATGAGTAGTTAAGCAATCCATCCCAAGGATGACATCGAATTCATCAAACGGTAGAAACATGAGGTTAGCCAGAAAGTAATGACCTCTAATCATCAAAGGACAATATTTGCATACTCTATCAACTAACACACATTTGCCTAGGGGATTTGACACTCTTATCACAAATTTGGTAAACTCTACAGGCATGTTCATGCTAGAGACTAATTTCATGCAAATATACGAGTGGGTAGATCCCGGATCAATTAAAGCTCTAACATGAGTACCATAGAGAGAAAATGTACCCGCGATCACATCAGGGGAGGACGCCTCTTCGCGAGCGCGAATAGCATTTGTTCTCGCCGGTAGTCTACCCTCAGCTCTTGCAGTCTGCTCTCTAGATGTATTCTTACTACTCATTTCATTTCCTGGGTTTCTCTGTGGCCTTCCTCTAGCAGTACTTCCAGGTCTTGTACTCTGAGGTGTCTCTTTCTCACCCACCTCGGGGCAATCTCTGATAAAATGGTCTAGGGATCCACACTTGAAACAAGCTTTCTCATTTGCTCGACAGTCCCCGGGATGACGTCTGCCACACTGCGAACATTTCGGTCTACTTGGTCGAGCGTTTCCAATACTAGCAACCGAAGTGGTCTGAGCTTTAGATCCCGAGTACTATTTACCCTTATTTCTATTTGAAAACCCAGCCGAAGTGGCCGATCGGGTAGTAAACTCTCTTGATTTCTTGGATGAGGATTGAAATGGTTTGCCCAACTGTCTCTTCCTCGAGTCACGAGACTTGATTTCAGCTCTTCTTTTCTCTTTGACCAGTTCTTCAGCCTTACAGGCTCTATCCACTAACACAAAAAATTCTTTTAGTTCTAGGATGCCAAGAAATAAACGGACATCCTCATTTAACCCGTCCTCGAACCTTTTGCACATAATGGCTTCTGTCGATACGCACTCCCGAGCGTATTTACTAAGTCTCACGAACTCACGCTCATATTCAGTCACCGTCATTCGACCTTGCTTTAGCTCCAAGAATTCCTTTCTTTTCTGGTCAACAAACCTTTGACTAATATACTTCTTCCAAAACTCTTCTTGGAAGAATTCCCAGTTAACTTTCTCCCTTGGTACAACCGACACAAGGGTGTTCCACCACTGATAGGCTGAATCTCTCAAGAGAGAGATACCACACATTTCATGCACTCTTCAGGTGTGCATGACAACTCATCGAATACCCTGATGGCATTCTCAAGCCAAAATTTCGCCCTCTCCAGATCATCATCTTTACTAGCTCGGAATTCCTCAACTCCTTGTTTCTGGATTCTATCAACCGGAGGCTTTTCTCTTCTTACTACCTTTACCAATTGGGGAGCTACAGGGGTAGGCTGAGGAATAGGTGGGGGTGAAGGGGGTTGAGCATTAGGATTTGCTCGAATAAACTCAGTGTACTAGTTGCTCATCATATGGAGAAAGGCTTCTCGAGCCTCTTCTCTCTGACCCAAAGTCTCGGGTCTACTTTCTCTCAAGGCGCGCGGTCCTTGCGCGGCAGCTTCTGCATTACTTGCTTGCAGATCATCGATCACAGCTCGGTCGGGATCCATTTACTATATAAAAACACAATTTAAATCGTCAGGAGTCGTCACACTATCATTATGTAAATACTCATACGTATGGCATGTATAGCTAAACTCATACTTACGCTACGTTAGTCTGAGAATCGACTAAACCGTAGCTCTAATACCACTAAATGTAACACCACTTACCCGTATTCAACACTTGAACTGGGTACAAGGCATTACCGTACTTAACTAGCTCAAACATACAACATCGATCAATAAAATTTAATTTCCAATTAAAACTATTCATTCCAGACCTTAATGTCTTTATTATAGGTCTATGAGACCCTAAACTTGCACACGGAATGATTCGGGACTAAACCGAAAACTTTTGAATACTTAGGAAATTTTGACACAAAACAGGGCCACATGCCCGTGTGAAGAGGGACACGCCTGTATGAGCAGGCCGTGTAATCACACAGGCCCATGTCCCTAGTCCGTGTGGATTTTATTTTTCATTTCAAACCTACAAGGGTTTTCACACGGCCTGACACAAGCCCGTGTCCATAGCCCGTGTCCCTCACACGGTCATGACACGCCCGTGTCTTCACCCATATGTGAAAACCTTGACATTCTATTTATGACATCATTATCTCCATAAGGTTACATGGCCAAGGCACACGCCCGTGTCCTTAGAACGTGCGTCGAATTAAATTCCTAATTTCAGGTACTGACTTTACACGGCCCGGGCACATGCCCGTGTCTAAGGCTGTGTCTCCCACACGGTTGAGACACACAGCCGTGTCTCAGCCCGTGTGTTTACTACTAGTCATTCTGACTTACTAACTTAGCAGGTAGGGGTACACACGGCCTATCAATACGCCCATGGGGCTGACCGTGTGTCACACACGGCCTAGACACACGCCCGTGTGTCTACTCGTATGGAAAATTGTAAGGCTATCTACCAAGCCAATTGCCACCCTACCAAGCAACCTACTTATACCATTTCAATACAACATACACCATGACCATAAGGCACTTCTAATGCCCAAAATCAAGACATCCATACATAGGCTTACATTACGTTCATCATGCATATTCTTTACTCAATTACTCATCCCATCATACAAGCATGCACTTCATGAACTTCATCTTCATTGAATATATAAACTTATCAAGTATTGGACAATTTCCAATGACCATTTACAAAATGAATTTAATGACATTGATAGCCACACGTTTGCTAACAAATATGACAGAACACAAAATAACCAAGTTCCTATACGTGCCATACTCAAAATTAATCAAACTATGCTATACCAAAAAGAAGTTGATAGTGTGATTTCGAACTCCGACGTCCTACGATCCCCGAGTTAGCTTGGCGATACTACAGGGAAGAGGGAAATGAGAGGGGTAAGCATAAAGCTTAGTAAGTTTGCATGAAATAAATAGAAACTTAAAAGATCCATTGCACTGAATAATACATATTGCCATAAATTACTCATGCTTTCTCTTACCAATTACATGTCATGTCACATATCGTAAACATTTCTCGTGAAATACTCATATGTATCTGTATCACTTCATCACTTAGCTTTAGCATTAATTTCATCTCTACTATAAGCTTAACTATATATCTCGATGAATCACTTAGAATACCCGAGGATACACAACCATCATCATACAATACACATAAACATGACACCAATGCCATATCCCAGATATGGTCTTACATGGGGTCACAACTCGATACCGATGCCATATCCCAGATATGGTCTTATACGGGATCTCGTATCAATGTTGATGCCATATCCCAGATATGGTCTTATACGATATTCATATTCGATACCGATGCCATATCCCAGATATGGTCTTATACGGGATCTCAATACGATACTGAGGCCATGTCCCAGACATGGTCTTATACGGGACCTTACCAATCTCATGTCTTGATGATGATATCCTCTCATCTCTTAAAGTCAAACCGGGACCTCAACATCATAAATTTTCATCACTTTCTCATTTAACATCATTACTCAATTTCATAGAAATAATATACATCTTCACGAATATCAAACATTTTAAAACTTAATAACATGATGTTGAATTTATTACACACAAACTTACCTCGGTACCAAAATATGTAATTTTGCGATCTAGTCCGAAACCTTGCCTTTTCCTCGGTCAAGGTTAATTCCTCGTTCTTTTTGATCTATAATAACAAATTAGCTCATTTAATTACCACATTAATCAATACATTTCAATAATCATACTTTGGCAAAATTACCATTTTGCCCTTAGACTTTCACAAAATTATGATTTTACCCCTAGGCTCGTAAATCAATTATAATCAAATTTCTTCCTTTAACGAGCCTAGCTGAACATTTATTACTCTTATAGGAACTCTCAATACTCATTATTTCATACATTCAACACCTATTTTACAACTTTTACAAAAAGGTTCTTTTAGGTGTTTTCATGGAAACACCTTTCACAAAAGTTGTGTATTTAACACCCAAGATTCATTTTCTTTCATAAAAATTCAGCAAACAACATAATTACTCACATGGAAAACCCCTAGACTCTTAACCATTTTTCAAAATAGTCCCTTCCATAGCTAGATCATGTAACAAGGATCTCAAAAGTACAAAAATTATCAAAGAATGACCATTAAAATACTTACTTGCAAGGAGAAAGCTTGGCTGAAATTTTTGAGTTCTTAAACCCCTTGTTTTGCTGAAAATTTTGGTGGAGAAGAAGAGAGGAAAGATGATATCTTTTCCTTTATTTATTTTATTTTATTTCCTCAATTTAATCCACCTAATCTAACAACTTTGACTAATTTTGACATTGTTTGTCCCCTATGGCCGGCCACCCTATTTCTAAAGGTCTAATTGCACATTAAGGGCCTCCAATTAATATTCTATGACCTTTAGACACCTTTAGCTTTTAAAATAGAACTTTCGCACTTTATTCGATTTAGTCCTTTTTCGCAATTAAGCATGCAATCGTTAAAATCAAAGCACCAAAATTTTCATGCACCTATATAATCATGCCATAACTCATAAAATAATATAAAAAAAATTTTCTTCAACCTCGGATTAGTGGTTCCGAAACCACTGTTCCGACTATCCAATAAATCGGGCTGTTACATCTAGGTTTTCCATGGAATTTTTGGGGATGAAGATGATATAAAATGTTAATATTTCCATTTAATTATTTATCATCCATTAATTTTTCCACTTTCCAATTTAGTCCTTGCCTTTTTCTAATTTTCCATGGTTGATTCATCAAAAATATCTAGTAACTTTTCTTTAATGGTTTAATTACCATATAAGGACCTCAAGTTTTGAATTCCATATCTATTTGATCCTTCTGGCTATTAGAATTCAAATTTTTCGTTCTACACAATTTGGTCCTTTCCTTAATTAAACATATAATCGGTAAAATCTCCTTATCCGAATTTTCATATAACATTCCTTTCACAAAGAAAACCATGCAATAATATTAAAATAAATTTTCTTTCCGACTCGGATTTGTGGTCCCGAAACCACTGTTCCGATTTCATTAAAAATGGGCTGTTACAACTCTCCCCCTCTTAAGAATTTTCGTCCTAAAAAATCTTACCAGTAAAAAGATTTGGGTATTGCTTTCTCATGGTATCCTCCGTTTCCCAAGTAGCTTCTTCGATATGTCGTTGCCAAAGAACTTTCACTAATGCTACCTTTTTATTTCTTAACTCTTTTGTTTCAAGTGCCAAGATTTTAATTGGTTCTTCACTGTAAGTCATATCAGGTTGAATCTCAACTTCTGTCAGAGAAATTACATGTGAAAGATATGATCTATACAATCGTAACATAGACACATGGAAAACATTATGAATTCTATCAAGTTCGGGTGGTAATGCTAACCGATACGCAACAAGTCTGATTCTTTCAGTAATCTCATATGGCCCGATGAATCGTGGACACAATTTTCCTTTACGGCCAAACCAGAGAACTTTCTTCCAAGGCGATACTTTTAAGAATACCTTGTTGCTGACCTGAAATTTTATCTCTTTTCTTTTAAGATCAGCATAAAACTTTTGACGATCAGAAGCTGCTTTTAAACTGTCCTGAATCACCTTCACCTTTTCTTCAGTTTCAAAGACTAAGTCAACTCTGTGTATCTTTTTTCACTAAGCTTTGTCTAATATAATGGAGTTCTACATTTTTGACCATACAAAGCCTCATACGGTGCCATTTTAATGCTAGACTGATAACTGTTATTATAGGCAAATTCGACTAAAGATAGATACTTTTCCTAGTTACCATCAAATTCCAAAATACAACACCGAAGCATATCTTCCAAAATCTGGATTACACATTCAGATTGTCCATCTATCTGAGGATGGAATACGGTACTGAAATGTAACTGTGTACCCAAAGCTTCTTGCAACTTATTCCAGAATCGAGATGTAAATCGAGGATCTCTATCTAAAATAATGGATACCGATACTCCATGCAATTTGACAATCTCGAAAACATATAATTCAGCCAATCTCTCCAAGGAAAAATTCATATGTACCAGGATAAAGTGTGCAGACTTTGTTAGCTGGTCGACAATTACCCAAATAGCATATTTCTTCTTCGGAGACAGGGGTAATCCTGATACAAAGTCCATAGTAATTCTTTCCCATTTCCATTCCGGAATCGTAATTGGATATAATAATTCCGAAGGCACCTGGTGTTCAGCTTTTACTTGCTGACATATCAAACATTTAAATACATATTCAAAAATATCATGTTTCATTCACAGCCACTAGTACATCTTCTTCAAATCATTATACATTTTATTATTGCCAGGATGAATAGACATATTACTACTATGAGCTTCATGTAAAATCTTCTGTACAAGTTCTGAATTCCTCAGTACGCATATTCTGTCTCTAAATAACAGACAATCATCAAACCCAATCTGAAATTCTGAATCAGAAGTCGATTCGCACTGTATCTGTTTTGCTTGTAACTCACTATCATCTTTCTGAGCTTCACAGATCTGTTGCAGAAATGTCGGTTTAGCTTTTAACTCAGCTATAATTGAACCATCATCTGGCAATGACAACTGAGTATTCATTGCTCTTAAAGCAAATAGGGATATTTTGCTCAGAGCATCAGCAACCGTATTGGCTTTTCTCGGATGATAGTTAATGACAAGATCATAATATTTCAGTAATTCAAGCCTCCAGCGCTATCTCAAGTTTAGGTCTTTCTGCGACATCAGATATGTAACAGCCCGATTTTGGGTCTAGTCGTGTAGCACCCCTTACCCGTGTCTGACGCCGGGACAGGATACGAGGCATTACCGAGCTTAAACAAAACCCTTTATACAAAACTGGCTATAAAATTTCATTCAAATTAACATTCCTCATTCACATGCAACTCGCCCCTTATATGGGCCCACAAGGCCCAAAACATACCTTGGGAACTGTTCGGGACTAAACTGAGAACTTAGGAAACTTTAAAAAGACTTAGAGAATTTTTCATCAAAACAGGGGTCACGCGTCCGTGTGGCTTGGGACACGCCTATGTGGGTAGGCCGTGTGGTCACACACGCCCATGTCCTTAGCCCGTGTGACTCTCTGTTTATGATGTCATCAATAAAATTGGGTCACACGGCCAAGTCACACGCCCGTGTGCTTAGGCTGTATGGCGAATTAAATTCCAAAAAGTAAATGCAGACTTCACACGCCCTGGGCACACGCCCATGTCCCGGGGTTGTGTTCTCTACACGGCTGAGGCACACGGCCGTGTCTCTACCCGTGTGGCCAAGAAAATGGCTATTTTCCAGACCATTTGGCACCCTCATTTGCACATACTTAAACACAACTTCAATCCATCCATCCCAAACACACATAACCATATCACATAAAACCTTTCGTATAAGCGCACACGTATAAATAGGCATTACAACTCATTAACCAATATGAACCAACACATTTGGCCAAATCAAATGACACATACACAATTGACTAAGTTCCTATACATGCCATAGACTCAAAAGGTTTTGCATTCACTTATACCCAACATGATAGCTTGATAGTGTGATAGCATCTCCGGCGATCTCCAACTTGAGCTAGTATAAAACCCTACATGATATGAGAAAGGAAGGGGAGTAAGCTATAAAGCTTAGTAAGTATGTATGTAAATAATAAACAATTTATTACCATGCTTTTAACAATCCTTATTTTGAGTTCTCAAGATAATGCCATCATTATTGCATAAAGTTTTTCAATTCACTTATATTCATCTTGAGCTGTCTACTTGAGTTATAGTCACTAAATTATTTTTATCTGGAGCTACAGAACTCCAAATTAAGATCCGCTAATTTTAATTGAAACTAGGCTCACATATCTTCTTACCATAATATTTCCAGAATTTTTGGTTCAGCCAATCAGTACAGTTTATTCTTTCAAGTTTCCCCTGTTTAGCTGTTTGGCAGTTCTGCCCCTCTTCACTAAAAAAATATTTTTTTATTGCAAAGAACTCGAAAGACGTTTCCATTTGTTTCTCATGAAAATAGACTCATTAAGAAATTGAAGCATATAAATTTTATCCCTTGATTATTTTTGTAAATTGTTTAATGAATTTCCAAAGTCAGAACAGGGGATTCTAAAATCATTCTGACCCCGTCTTATAAAAAATCAAATATCTCATAATCTAAAATTCTTTTGCTTACACCGTCTCTTTTATGCAAAAATAAACTTAATAATATTTATTTTAATATCTTATTCAACTTCTAATTCAGTTTCCACCATTTTTGGGGAATTTTCAAAGTGATTCAACTGCTGCTGTCCAAACTATTTTATTGCTAATTTTACTCTATCATGTTTTCTTTGTATTAATTCTCATTTACACACTTATAACACTAAAGCATATCCATAGTTAGCCATGCCAATAGCTAGTCATCATCATCAAATATTTACAAGCCATTCATTGGCCAATTTAACTTATACATCAACAACAAAAACTTGAACATTTCATTTCTCAATTTAATTTGGCTTAAAAGCCTTACACATGATCACAATCCACATTTCCCACATATTCTTACATCATAAGCATGGACTTAGCTCTTTGTAATTGATGCATAAACTTAGCTCTTTGCCCGTCGAACTACTAGGAATATCAAAGGATACTCAATCTCATCATACATGTATCACGATGTCAATGCCATATCCCAAATATGGTCTTACATGGGATCACATCTCGATGCCGATGCCATATCCCAGATATGGTCTTACACGGGATCTCATATATCGATGTCGATGCCATGTCCCAGACATGGTCTTATACTAGATCGTATATAGATGTCGATGCCATGTCCCAGAAATGGTCTTACACGAGATCTTTCTTTGGTGCCGAGGCCATGTCCCAGACATGGTCTTATACGGGACCTACATTCGATGCCGATGCCATGTCCCAGACATGTTCTTATATGGGACCTTCCTTGTCTCATGTCGTGACATAGGTATCCTCGTTATTCTGAATCTTCAACCGGGACTTCATCTTAACACATTTTCATCAAATCCTCATCGAGACATCATTAGTTAATTTCATAGAAATAATATTCATTTCTCACAATATCAAGCAATTATAAACATAAAAACATTATGTAGCTATAATTTCACACAAACTTACCTCGATACCAAAATGGCAAGAAGGGACCTAACCGTCAGTTACTCGTTTTTCCCCCCGTTCTAAGTTCGAACCTCATTTTCTTTGATCTATAACATCACATTTAGCTTACTTATTAGTCACATTATTCATTGTGACCCAAAAAGCATACTATGGTGAAATTATGTTTTTGCCCCTAAACTTTGTCATATTTACACTTTTGCCCCTAGGCTCGTAAAATAAATTTTATTCGATTTCCTTGTATTTTAGGCCTAGACGAACCATTTTCATAACTATAGCAGTCCACAATTTGCATTCATTCACACATTTTTCATACATTTTTCAACTTTTTACAAATTAGTCCTTTTATGCGATTTCATCGAAAATCACTTAGTAAAAGTTGTTTATTACACACCAAGCATTCATATTCTACCATTAGACATAAAAGCACATGCATGTCATCCATGGGTAAATTTTTAAACACAAACCCTAGCTCAAAATAATGGTAGAAATAGCTAAACCGAGTTTTGGGGATCTCAAAAATGTAAAGAACATTAAAAACGGGGCTTGGATGCACTGACTATTGAGCTTGAAAGCTTGAAAACCCTAGCCATGGCTTCCCCCACGCTAAATTCGGCCAAGGAAGAAGATGGACAAATGTTTTTGGCTTTTATTTTGTTTTTTAGTCCATTTAATTACCAAATTACCAAAATGCCCTTAACTTAAAAATATCCTATTTCACTTATCTAACGTCCATTTTTGTCCAAAAATTTAACCAATGGTCTAATTGCCATTTAAGGACCTCCAATTTAAAATTTCATAGAAATTGGACACTTCTAACATGTGGAACTCAACTTTTGCACTTTTTACAATTTAATCCTTTTGACTAAATTGAGTGCCCAAACGTCGAAATTTTCGAACGAAATTTTCACGGAATTTTTCCGTGAAATTGTAGACCATAAGAATATAAAAAAAATATTTTTCTTCGTCGGATTTGTGGCCCCAAAACCACTGTTCCGACTAGGCCCAAAATTAGGCTGTTACAAGTCAGAACAGTGGTTTCAAGACCACAAATCTGACGCAGTAAAATTTATTTTTATTATATTTTTATGGTCTACAGTTTTATGGAATGATTTCGTGAAAATTTCGTTCGAAAATTTTGACGTTTGGGCACTCAATTTAGTTAAAGGGACTAAATTACAAAAAGTGCAAAAATTGAGTTATATATGTTAAAGGTGTCCAATTGCTATGAGAACTTAAATTAGAGGTCCTTATATTTTAATTAGACCATTATACTTTAGTATGGACAAAAATGGACATGGTTAGGTGAAATTTTGAAGTTAGGCATTAAGGGCATTTTGGTCATTTGGTAAATAAAGACTAAATAAAACAAATAAAAGATGTTCATCTGTCTAATCTCATCCCTCATAGCCAAAAAATGAAGGGTCTCCATAGCTAGGGTTTTGGCCAACTTTCAAGCTCGATTGTAAGCCCGTTCTTGCCCCGTTTTTCATGATTTTTATGTTTTTGAAGTTGTCTCAACCTAATCTAGCTATTTCAAGGACTAATTTGAAAGAAAATCAAAGTCTAAAATTTTAACCATGTTAGATATATGTGTATTTTGATGTTTAATGGTAGAAAATGTATGTTTGATGTTAGATAAACAACATTTACCAAGTGATTTTTGATGAAAATGCCTAAAAATGACCTATTTGTAAAAGTTGTAAAATGTGTGTAAAAATGTGAATAAATGAAAAATGTGGGCTGTTATGAGTATGAAAATGGTTCGGCTAGGCTTGGGTTTTGAAGAAATTAAATGAAATTCATTTTACGAGCCTAGGGACTAAAATGTAAAATGTTGAAAATTTAGGGGCAAAAAGGTAATTTTTTCATAATGTGATTTTTGGGCTAAATTGAATAATGTGAGTATCAAATGAGTTAAATTTTCTATTAATGATCAAGAAAAATGAGGTTCGGACCTAGATCGGGGGAAAAACAAAGTGTTTGACGATTAGGTCCATTTTCACTATTTTTGTACCGAGGTAAGTTAATATGTTAATAATGCAACGTTAAAATTATATTTATAATGTTTTGATATTGCTTTAATGGTATGATTGACTCTATGGATGTAATTAACGAAGTTTCGACAAGCGAGAAAATCCCGGTTGAACCCTAGGAATAGACTAGGATACAAGTGACATGTCACTAGGAACCCATGTAAATATGTAATTATGTGAATTATGTGTCCCGGGTGCTGGTCCTGTACGTCCTACCGGTGGCTGGGTATACCGGCATATGTTTCGGATACATGACAGCTTGTGTAAGCAGGCCCGTATATAGCTTGAGAGCGAGCCTATATGTGTTATGAGATTTGTAGTAGCATTGGCTACTTATGTGGCACTTATGTGCAAGAATTCCGTGTATCCGATAGTATTCCAAGTGGTTTAACGGGTATTTCAAAGATGAGAAAGTATGTGATTATGTTACGAGTTAGTAAAAGTATGTACGAAAAACTTCAAGGAAATAGATTCGGTATATGATGAACTATTGGTAAGAATATGATTGAGTATGTTATGTTCATGAAGTCTTAATGACATTTATGTTGATTCATGTTATCTTATGCATATGATAAATGTATAATTAATGTTGTTTATTATTTGCATATGAACTTACTAAGCTATATAGCTTACTCCCCTTTCTTTCCCTTATCTTATAGTGTCACCAAGCTAGCTCGGAATTGGAGATCGTCGGAGATTCATTCACACTATAGACCATTATTTTGGGTGCCATTGAAATGTCAATATTTTGATTTATGGCATGTATAGGGACTTGGTCATTTTGTTATATGTGTCATTGGAAATGCGGCCAAATGTATTAGCTTATAATGGTTAATGATTTCATTTTGTATATGGCCATGAAAGTTGGCTAATGTTGGTTATGAGTATCATTATATGTTGATATCATTCATGAATGTGGAAACTTGCATGATTTGTGTTGATAAATTATGATGTTAAAGCATGTTAGATGTTAGCATGTGGATGTGATGTTAATACCTTGGTTGGGGATGTTTTGGTTGCCTAAGTATGCTTGAATTGGTATTATATGATGTTGTGTAGGTATGTGCATGGAAGAGTGGCAAAAGGCCTTGTAAATAGCCTTATTTTGTCCACACGGGTAGACATACGGGCGTGTGTCTAGGCCGTGTGTGACACACAACTTGCCCCACGGGCGTGTGTCCCCTGCACCTTAATTTTGAAAAATAGAATGTCCAGAATATAGCACACGGCTAGAGACACGGGCGTGTGTCTCAACCATGTGTGCTACACGACCTAGAACACGGGCGTGTGTCTTGGCCGTGTGAAACTTGCACCTAATTTGAATTAAATTAATTAACCACACGGCCTAGCACACGGGCGTGTGGCACGACCATATGGCACAAGTCAGAGAGCACCCTAAATTGAACACGGTCTGAAGCACAGGCGTGTCCCAGGGTCACACGGGCATGTCCCTTGGACCACACGGGTGTGTGAGCCTTGTTTCTAGCAAAATTTTTCTAAGTTTTGTATAAATTTCCTAAGTTCTTGATTTAGTCCCGAACCACTTCCAATGCATGATTTGGGCCTCGTAGGCTCGTATTAGGGACTTTATGATTGAATATGAATAGTTTTAATTTGGAAACAAATTTATGACTCGGAATCGTGTGAATGCTTGTGTTGTAAGTCCGATAATGCCTCGTACCTATTTCGGTGTTGAATACAGGTAAAGGGTGTTACATTTAGTGGTATCAAAGTGATAGTTTAGTTGATTCTCAGACTAACGTAGCGTGTGCAAAAGTCTAGCTATACGTGCCATACATAAGTTGTGATAGTGTGATGAATCCTGACAATTTTAAAATGTGTTTTCATATAGTTAATTGATCCCAATCGAGCTGAAGCTGATGACGTAGAAAGTAATGCGCCGGCTCCCACTTAAGGGACCGCGTCATCTGAAAGTTTACCAGTGACAATTGGTCAAGGAGAAGGGGCTAGGGAAGCCTTCCTCCCATGATGAACGAGTGGTATACTGAGTTTTTTCGAATAAATCAGACTACTCAATCCCCTCCACCCCACCTATTCCTCAGCCGGTTCCTGTAGCTCCACAGGGTATGGAATTTGTAAGATTGAATAAGCCTCCGGTTGATAAGATCTGAAAGCATGGGGCTGAAGATTTCAGAGCTAATGTCGATGATGATCCCGAGAGAGCCGAGTTTTGGCTCGAAAACTCTATCAGAGTATTCGATAAACTATCTTACACACCGGATGAATGTCTAATATGTGCTGTGTCGCTTCTGAGAGACTCAGCATACCGGTGGTGGAAAACTCTTGTGTCAGTAGTACCGAGAGAGAGGGTTAACTGGGAATTCTTTCAAGATGAGTTTAGG
Organism: Gossypium sturtianum; assembly: GCA_025698515.1. NCBI lineage: Eukaryota > Viridiplantae > Streptophyta > Magnoliopsida > Malvales > Malvaceae > Gossypium > Gossypium sturtianum. The sequence continues at coordinate 90,111,255 of CM046949.1, forward strand.
AAGAAATATATTAGCCAACAGTTCATTGATCAGAAATGTAAGGAGTTCTTAGAGCTGAAACAGGGTCGAATGTCGATAATCGAGCACGAGTGAGAGTTTGTCAGGCTCAATAACTATGCTCACGAGTGTGTTTCCACTGAGGCTATCATGTGCAAAAGGTTCGAAGATAGGTTGAATGAGGATATCTGATTGTTAGTTGGAGTTCTTGAGATGAAAGAATTTGCGGTGCTATTTGACCGAGCTTGTAAACCTGAAGAATTAAGCAAGGAGAAGAGGGAAGCTGAGTTTGAGGCTAGAGATGCAAGAAAAAGGCCGATGAGTAAGTTATTTCAATCTCAGTATAAGAAATCAAGAGATTTGTATACTCGTTCGAGTGCTTTTCCTGGGTATTCCAACAGAGATCGTGGGAAAAAATATTCGGGTTCTAAAGCCCAAACTACATCGATAGCGAGTGTTGGTAATGTTAGATCCAATTGACTTAAATGTCAACACTATGGTAGGCGACATCTCGGTGAATGTAGAATGAATGACCGGGCTTGCTTTTAAGTGTGGCTCACAAGACCACTTTATTCGGGACTGCCGTGAAATGGCTGAGAAAGACAAGATTCAGAATGTAAGATCGGGCAACACTGCCACTAGAGGGAGACCCCCGAGGAATACGGGGAATGCGACCAGTAGTAAAAGTGTAACTAAATATTCAACTGTAAGATCCGAGGCTAGAGCACTTGCTAGAGCCTATGCTATCAGTGCTCGCGAAGAAGCGACATCTCCCGATGTTATCACTGGTACTTTCTCTCTCTATAATACTAATGTAATTGCATTGATTGATCCTAGATCGACTCATTCTTATGTTTACATGAAATTGGTAACTAGTAAGAGCTTGCCTGTTGAGTTTACTGAGTTTGAGATTAAAGTGTCAAACCCCTTAGGCAAACATGTATTTAGTTGATAGAGCTTGCAAGAATTGTCCCTTGACGATTCGAGGTCACTGTTTTTCAGCTCGTTTAATGTTGTTGCCCTTTGATGAGTTTGATGTCATATTGGGTATGGATTGGTTGACACTGCATGACGCTGTAGGTAATTGTAGACGAAAAATTATTGAATTGAAATGTGAAAATGGTGAAATTCTTCGGATTGATTCAAATGAGTCAGGTGAGTTACCTGTTGTGATCTCTTCGATGTCTGCCCAGAGATATGTGAGAAAAGGTTGTGAAGCTTATCTAGCTTTTGTGTTGAATACGTTTGAATTGAAAATTGAATCAGTACTGGTAGTTTGTGAATATCAGGATGTTTTTCCAGAAGAGTTGCCTGGGTTGCCACCGACTAGAGAAGTTGAGTTTGGTATTGATTTAGTACTAGAGACTTCATCGATATCGATTGCTTCGTATAGAATGGCTCTGACGAATTGAAAGAATTAAAAGCTCAGTTGCAAGAGTTGACAGATAAGGGTTTTGCGAGATCGAGTTTTTCCCCCTGGGGTGCACTAGTATTATTTGTAAAGAAGAAAGACGGATCTATGAGACTTTGTATCGATTATCAGTAGCTCAATAAAGTAACGATAAAGAACAAGTATCCTCTACCGAGAATTGATGACTTGTTTGATCAGTTGAAAGGGGAAACAGTGTTCTCGAGGATTGATTCGAGGTCTGGCTACTATTAGTTGAGAGTTAAAGAGTCAGATGTACCGAAAACTGGTTTCAGAACAAGGTACGGGCATTATGAATTTCTTGTCATGCCTTTTGGATTAACTAATGCTCCTGCTGTTTTTATAGATCTGATGAATCGAATCTTCAGACCATATTTGGACAAGTTCGTAGTTGTGTTCATTGATGACATTTTGATTTATTCCCGAAATGAGACTGAGCATGCCGAACACTTAAGAACTGTATTGCAGACTTTGAGAGATAAGAAATTATTTGCTAAATTCAGTAAAAGTGAGTTTTGGCTTCAAGAAGTCAGATTTTTGGGATATATTATTTCAGGAGATGGTATTCGGGTTGATCCGAGTAAGATTTCAGCAATTGTTGATTAGAAACTGTTGAGAAATTTATCTAAGGTTAGAAGCTTTTTGGGCTTAGCCGACTATTATTGGCGAGTTGTTAAGGGTTTTTCGATGATTGCTACTCCTATGACTAAGTTTTTGCAAAAAGATGTTAAGTTTGAATGGTCTGAAAAATGTCAGCGAAGTTTTGAGAAGTTGAAAGCATTATTGAATGAGGCGCTGGTTTTAGTGTAACCTGAATCGGGAAAAGAATTTGTGATTTATAGCGATGCATCACTGAATGGATTAGGATGTATATTGATGCAAGAGGGCAAAGTGATAGCCTATGCCTCGAGATAGTTGAAACCGCATGAGAAGAATTATCCGACACATGATCTAGAATTGCTGCCATACTGTTTGCTTTGAAGATTTGGAGACATCATTTGTACGGTGAAAAGTGTCGTATCTTTACCGATCATAAGATTTTAAAGTACTTGATGACTCAAAAGGATTTGAATTTGCGACAACGGAGATGGCTCGAGTTGCTAAAAGATTATGAGTTGGTAATTGGCTATCATCCCGGAAAGGCGAATGTAGTCGCAGACGCTTTGAGCAGAAAGTCCTTGTTTGCCTTGAGAACTATGAACACGAGGTTGGCTTAATCTGAGAATGATCGATTCTAGCTGATTTGAGAGCTAGACCGGTGTTTCTTTAGCAAATTCGCAAAGCTCAGAGAAGTGACAAAGAGCTTCAAGCTAAAAGAGTTCAGTTCGAATCGACTAGTGATTCGGACTATCAAATTGGGACCGAATGATTGTTTGATGTTCCGAGGTAGGATTTGTGTACCAAAAGATACCGAGCTTATTCAGAAAATTCTTCATGAGGCACATAATGGTTGTTTATCTGTTCATCCGGGCAGTACGAAAATGTATAATGGTTTGAAGAAATTGTATTGGTGGTCGGGTATGAAACGAGATATTTTAGAATTTGTTTCGAGATGTTTGATTTGTCAACAAGTAAAAGTCGAACACCAAGTACCTTCGGGTTTACTTCAGCTAGTGATGGTACCCGAATGGAAATGGGACAGAATTATGATGGATTTCATAACTGGATTACCTCTGACTCCGAAAAAGAAAGATAACGTTTGGGTCGTTATTGATAGATTGATGAAATTGGCTCATTTTATTTCAGTACATACCGACTATTCACTTGATAAGCTAGCCGAATTGTACATTCTGAGATTGTTAGATTACACGGAGTGCCTATTTCTATTATTTCACATAGAGATCCGAGGTTTACATTGAGATTTTAGAAAAAGTTGCAAGAAGCTTTGGGTACGAAGTTGAACTTTAGTACCGCTTTTCATCCGCAAACTGACGGTCAATCTGAAAGAGTAATACAGATTCTCGAAGATATGCTCCGATGTTATGTTTTAGAATTTGAAGGTAGTTGGGAAAAATATCTACCTTTAGTCGAATTTGCATATAACAACAGCTTTTAATCGAGTATTATGATGGCACCGTATGAGGCATTGTATGGCCACAAGTGTCGAACTCCGTTGTACTGGGCCGAGCTCAGTGAGAGACAGATTCACGGGGTCGATTTGGTTAGAGAAACCAAAGAAAAAGTGAAAGTAATTCGTGATTGTTTGAAAGCAGCTTCGGATAGACAGAAATCATACGCGGATTTGAAAAGAAAAGAGATTGAGTTTCAATTTGGTTATAAAGTATTTCTGAAAGTATCTCCGTGGAAGAAAATTCTGAGATTTGGTCGCAAAGTCAAGTTGTGTCCGCATTTCATCGGGTCGTATGAGGTTATTGAAAGAATAGGGCCAGTGGCATACCGGTTAGTTTTGCCGACAGAGTTGGAAAGGATTCACAATGTGTTTCATGTATCGATGTTGCGACGTTATCGATCAGATCCTTCGCACATAATTTTTCCGACAGAGGTTGAGATTCAACCTGATATGACATATGGTGAAGAACCGATCAAAGTATTAGCTTGGGAAGTCAAACAATTGAGAAATAAAAGTATAGCTCTAGTGAAAGTTTTATGGAAACGACATGGGTTCGAAGACGCTACATGGGAGCCTGAGGAAGCTATGAGAAAACAATACCCAGACCTCTTTTCTGGTAAGATTTTCGGGGACGAAAATCCCTAAAGGGGGAGAGTTATAACAACCCGATTTTGGGTCTAGTCAGAACTGTGGTTTTGGGACCACAAATCCGACACGGTAAAATTTATTTTTATTATATTTTTATGGTCTATAGTTTTATAGAATGATTTCGTGAAAATTTCGTTCGAAAATTTTGACGTTTGGGCACTCAATTTAGTTAAAGGGACTAAATTGTAAAAAAAAGTGCAAAAATTGAGTGCTATATGTTAAAGGTGTCCAATTGCTATGACATATTAAATTAGAGGTCCTTAGATGATAATTAGACCATTATACATAGTATGGACAAAAATGGACATGGTTAGGTGAAATTTTGAAGTTAGGCATTAATGGCATTTTGGTCATTTGGTAAATAAAGACTAAATAAAACAAATAGAAGATGTTCATCTTTCTAATCTCATCCTTCATAGCTAAGAAATGAAGGGTCTCCATATCTAGAGTTTTGGCCAACTTTCAAGCTCGATTGTAAGTCCGTTCTTACCTCGTTTTTCATGATTTTTATGTTTTTAAAGTTGTCTCAACCTAATCTAGCTATTTCAAGGACTAATTTGAAAGAAAAGCAAAGTCTAAAATTTTACCCATGTTAGATATTTGTGTATTTTGATGTTTAATGGTAGAAAATGTATGTTTGATGTTAGATAAACAACATTTACCAAGTGATTTTTGATGAAAATGCCTAAAAAGGACCTATTTGTAAAAATTGAAAAATGTGTGTAAAAATGTGAATAAATGAAAAATGTGGGCTGTTATGAGTATGAAAATGGTTCGGCTAGGCTTGGGTTTTGAAGAAATTGAATGAAATTCATTTTACGAGCCTAAGGACTAAAATGTAAAATGTTGAAAAGTTAGGGGAAAAAAGGTAAATTTGCCATAATGTGATTTTTGGGCTAAATTGAATAATGTGAGTATTAAATGAGTTAAATTTTCCATTATAGATCAAGAAAAACAAGGTTCGGACCAAGATCGGGGGAAAAACAAAGTGTTTGACGATTAGGTCCATTTTCACTATTTTTGTACCGAGGTAAGTTCATTCATTCACACTGTCAACCATTATTTTGGGTACCATTGAAATGTCAATATTTTGATTTATGGCATGTATAGGGACTTGGCCATTTTGTTATATGTTTCATTGGAAATGTTGTCAAATATATTGGCTTATAATGGTTAATGATTACATTTTGTATATGGCCATGAAAGTTGGCTAATGTTGGTTATGAGTATCATTATATGTTGATATCATTCATGAATGTGGAAACTTGCATGATTTGTGTTGATAAATTATGATGTTAAAGCATGTTAGATGTTATCATGTGGATGTGATGTTAATACCTTGGTTGGGGATGTTTTGGTTGCCTAAGTATGCTTGAATTGGTATTATATGATGTTGTGTATGTATATGCATGGAAGGGTGGCAAAAGGCTTGTTAAATAGCCTTATTTTTTCCACACGGGTAGACACACGGGCGTGTGTCTAGGCTGTTTGCGACACACGGCTTACCCCACGGGTGTGTGTCCCCTGCACCTTAATTTTGAAAAACAGAATGTCCAGAATATAGCACACGGGCAGAGACACGGGCGTGTGTCTTAGCCGTATGTGCTACACGGCCTAGAACACGGGCGTGTGTCTTGGCCGTGTGAAACCTGCACTTAATTCAAATTAAATTAATTAACCACACGGCCTAGCACACGGGCGTATGGCACGGCCATGTGGCACAAGTCAGAGAGCACCCTAAATTGAACATGGTCTGAAGTACGGGCGTGTCCCAGGGTCACACGGGTGTGTGAGCCCTATTTCTAGCAAAAATTTTCTATGTTTTGTAAAAAAATTTTGAGTTCTCGGTTAAGTCCTGAACCACTTCCAATGCATGATTTGGGCCTCGTAGGCTCGTATTAGGGACTTTATGATTGAATATGAATGGTTTTAATTTGGACGCAAATTTATGACTCGGAATCGTGTGCATGCTTGTGTTGTAAGTCTAATAATGCCTCGTACCCTGTTTCGGTGTTGAATAGGGTAAAGGGTGTTACAAGATACTTCAAACTTTTATGATCAGTAAAAATGTGACATTTTTCACCAAACAGATAATGCCGCCAAATTTTTAGTGCAAAGACAATGACTACCAATTCTAGATCATGTATCGGGTAGTTCTTCTCATGTGGTTTTAACTGTCTAGAAGCATAGGCTATTACTTTTCCTTCTTGCATTAATACACAGCCTAAACCATTCAAACGAAGCATCACTGTAAATTACAAATTATTTACATGATTCAGGCTGAATTAGCACAGGTGCTTCTGTCAACAAAGTTTTCAATCTGTCAAAGCTCTGCTGACATTTATCAAGCCACTCAAATTTTACATCTTTTTGCAACAGATGAGTCATCGGATAAGCTATCATTGAGAATCCTTTAACAAATCTTCGATAATATCCAGCCAATCCTAGAAAACTTCTGACTTTAGACACATTTTTTGATGGCTTCCAATTAACAATGGCTGAAATTTTGTTCGGATCCACTTGCATACCTTCTGCAGATACTATATGTCCAAGGAAACCAACTTCCTGTAGCCAAAATTCACATTTACTGAGTTTGGCATACAAGTGTTTTTCACGTAGAGTTTGCAACACTATTCTCAAATGTTCAGCATGCTCATTTTCATCTCGGGAATATACCAAAATATAATCAATAAATACCACCACAAACTGTCTAAATACGGTCTGAAGATTCTGTTCATCAGATCCATAAATACCGCTGGTGCATTTGTCAAACCAAACGGCATTACAAGAAACTCATAGTGCCCGTACCTGGTTCTAAAAGTTGTCTTTGGAACATCTGATTCTTTCACCTGTAGCTGATAATAACCAGAACGGAGATCAATCTTTGAAAATATGGTGGCACCTTTCAACTGGTCAAACAGGTCATCTATACGAGGCAATGGATACTTGTTCTTTATTGTGACTTTGTTCAATTGTCTGTAATCGATACACAATCTCAATGATCCATCTTTCTTCTTTACAAATAGAACCGGTGCATCCCAAGGTGAAAAACTAGGTCGAGCAAAGCCACTGTCAATTAATTCTTGCAATTGTGCTGTCAACTCTTTCAATTCGGTAGGAGCCATTCTGTAAGGTGCTACGGATATCGGTGTTGTGCCCGAAACAAGGTCTGTAGAGAACTCCACTTCTCTTACTGGTGGTAAACCAGGTAATTCTTCCAGAAATACATCAGGAAATTCACAAACAACTGGCACTAACTGAATTTTCGACTCAGATACTTTAGTATCTAACACATATGCAAGATAAGCATCACACCCTTTTCTGATATATTTTCGTGCTAAAATTGCTGAAATCACATTAGACAACCCATCCAGTTTATTAGATTCAACATGGAGTAACTCACCATTCTGACATTTCAACACAGTGTACTTCTGTTTACAATTTACCACTGCATCATGCTAAGTTAGCCAATCCATACCCAGAATTACAACAAATTCGTCAAATGGCAACAACATCAAATCAGCCGAAAAGCAATAACCCTTTACCATCAATGGGAAGTTTTTACAAATTTTATCCACCATAACATACTGGCCCAGGAGGTTCGAAACTTTAACCACAAATTCAGTGAATTCAATAGTTAAATTTTTAATAGACACTAAATTCGTGCATATGTATGAATGTGTGGAACTAGGATCAATCAAAGCAGTAATGCTAGTGTTAAGAAGAGAAAATGTACCAGTAATAACGTCAGGTGCAGAAGCATCCTCTCTTGCACGTATAGCATACGTCCTTGCCGGTGTTTTGGCTTTAGATTTGTCTGTTGAATCTTTTGTCACACATCGGCTACCACTAACATTGCCAGGGTGTCGAGGTGGTCTGCCTCTCGAGACAGGATTGCTCGAGCTAGAGGTCTGAACAATATCTTTTACAGGCTTTTCTGGGCAGTCTCTAGGATAGTGTTCAAAAAAACCACATCTAAAACAAGCTCCACTTCTTATGTCGCATTGACCGAAAAGCAATTTATTACAATGTTTACATCTTGGTTTAGGACTTCCAACACTCCCTACACTTGTAACGGATGGAGTCAGAGATCTCGGATTAGAGCGTTGGGAGCCTCGTTCTTTTCCAGAATATCCCACAGATGTAGTAAAACGATCATGGTACTTCTTTGATTTCTTTGAAGTAGATGATTGTGACTTGCCCATAAATCTCTTACCAGAAATTCGGGCTTCTTTCTCTTCTTGTTTCTTTTCTTTACTTAATTCCTCGGCTTTGTGTGCTCGATCAGCCAATACCACAAATTCCCTTAATTCTAGAATTCCAATCAAGAACCTGATATCTTAATTTAAGCCTTCTTCAAAACGTTTACACATATCAGCCTCAGTTGGAACCCATTCTCTGGCATATTTGCTCAACTGAACAAATTCTCACTCATAGTCAGATACAGTCATGTTTCCCTATTTGAGCTTTAAATTTTTTTCTTTTTTTGATCTAGATATCTCTGTCTAATGTGCTTCTTTTTGAATTCTGTCTGAAAGAATTCCCATGTAACATTTTCTCTCGGTACAACAGAAGTTATGGTATTCCACCAATGGTAGGTTGTGTCTTTTAGTAAAGATACTACACATTTCAAACATTCAGCTGGTGTGCATGATAATTCATCTAAAACCCTGATGGTATTTTCCAACCAAAACTCACCCCTCTCAGGATCATCTTCAGTAGTAACCCTAAATTCTTCTGCCCTATATTTACTGATTTTATCTACCGGAGGCTTACCAATTCTAACAGGTAAAGCACCTTGTGGCGTCTTAGGAACCAGTTGAGGAACAGGAGGGGGAGGTTGTTGTATAGCAGGATTTGTTCTTATGAATTCTGTAAACCACCCATTCATCATTTGGAAGATGGCTTATTTTGCCTCCTCACCTCGGTCCTCAGATTCAGGTCTTCTATTACTAGATGTAGCTCTTTGAACTGAAGCTGGAGCATTGCTCTTAGCTTCCTCGGATGAAGCTCTAGCTTGGTTGAATTACATTACTATATGAAAAACACATTTAAAATGGTCAGGAGATATCACACTATCACAAATTATATAATGGCATTTATAGCTAAACTCATACTTGCTACGTTAGTCCGAGAATCGACTAAACCGTAGCTCTGATACCAATAAATGTAAAACCCCTAACTCGTACCCGTCACTGGAACAGAGTTACATAGCATTACCGGAGTTTACAGAGTAATTTCATATAATTCATGTCATTTACTTTTCATATCCAATATTAATCATATTTCCCTTAAATGGACCCTCGAGGCCAAATTTAAACATTAGAATCAAGTTGGGACTAAATCAAGAATTTAGAAAATTTTTCATAAAATTTCAAATTTTTTCTTATATACTGGGGTCACACGCCCGTGTGGGTAGGCCGTGTGGCTCACACAGTCATGTGACATGCCCATGTCTCAGGTCGTGTTGGCATTTGATGTGAGGCACACGACTATGTCCTAGCCCGTGTCCTTACCCGTGTAACACCTTGTCTTGTGCCACACGGCCTGCCACACGCCCGTTTGCTAGGCCGTGTGGTAAATTTAATTTTCACAAATTAGGTGCAGGTTTTACACGACCAAGACACATACGCCCGTGTTTCGGGCCGTGTAGCACACACGGCTGAGACACACACCCGTGTGCCAAATTCTGAGCATTTTGTTTCTAAATTTTTAGATGTAGAGGACCCACGGCCAAATCACATGATGTGATCTGGCCCAGGTTAATCGAGTCATCTCACGTAGTTTCCCCGATCGTCGACGAGGAGTAATTTGAGTTGTCAAAAAGGGTATTTTAGTTTAGAGGTTACGAAAGCTTTCAAGTTGGTTTAAGGTGATTAGTAAGTTTAGAAAGTTGTAGGTTCGGTTTAACAACTAAAGAAATAAAGGATAGATAAGTTGGATAAGTGATGGATGTGGAAAACGAACTTAAGCGGCAAGATCGATTCGATACTATATCGAGTATAGCCCCGGGACTTATATGGCTTAAGGTGGGAAACAGAAATAGGAAAAATGGGGAATGGAAAACGAACTTAAATCAAGAACGATTCAACACTATACGAAAGTGTCACCCCGGTTCTTATACAGTTAAGGTGGTCGGATGGAGATAGTAGGATGAACGCCACACCAAGGCTAGTGATAAGTTCAAAGGAGTTCGGTTGACGCCACTAGCTCGCTAGATAAGTCAATTCGAGACTCCCACGAAATATGAGAGGGAGAACCTCACTTGAACAAATGTTCATTAACAAATTTGGCAAAAAAAGTCCTTTACAACTAAAATAGGCTAACTATTTATACTACTTAGCTAGGGTAGCCGAATGGACTAAATACAAGCTTAATAGCTAAGTAAATTAAGCTACAATGAGCTAGAAAATTCTAGAAATAAATCATTAATTTTCTGTAGCTAAATTCGGCTGAATGGGACTTCAAGAGGCAGCTTCTAGATTAAGCAAATGAACTTGGAAAACTTGAATGGTGCATGGCAGCAGCTAGGTTCGGCCAATGAGCTTAAATGAGCTCATTAAATTGCAATCTTTAGCTGAAAAGTTACCAGCATTTAAGTTGGATTAGAACAGCCATTTAGAGTGTGAATGGCCTGCCTTGAAGGGTCTTCATAGTGTGAAAGCATAGCCGAAATGACATGGAGTGTGAACACCATAATGTGAAAGGAATGGGGCTGCTTTGGGAAGCTAATCTGCCAAGCTTGATCTTTAAGTTGCTGGACACCTTTTGGCCTAATAGGTGCCTTGGGGAGCCAAATGAATCAGTGTCCATGCATTGAAGCTAGCCGAACATACATCTTTCCATACATTGAACCTACATGCATGAACCTTATTTAATTGCTCTCCAAAATTCGGCTGCACCTAATAAACATATGAACCAAATTAAATTAAACTAATTTCAGGTGGACATAATTAAAACAAAATTTTGACATACTAAATAAACACTAGACAAATTAAATAAAGACTAAATAAGACAAATTAATAATCGGCTACAACTTGGACATAATAAAAACATGTAGTAAACTAAGACAAATTTAATTAAGTTAGGACACAATAAATTCGGCTGGGACAAAGCATATTAATAATTTGTAATAACATAAAACATATTTATAAGCTGTATAAATATTAACTAAATTAATGAAATATTTAATTTATTCAAATATTAAAGTAAATGAGCTAAAAGTAATTAAAGATTGGCTCAACAAGCTAAAGTGAACTCATGTGTGCTGAACCGAGCTAAATTCAGCGTGCACCAAGGTGCACGGGTTGCTCAAAATATGGACCCAAGCTTGTCCTTCATCTTCGGGTCGGAATTCACTCCAAAATTGACTTGTTAAATCCAAAACAGCCTCTTGCATTCGCTTAGCTCGAGCTTGAGTCATGGGGCCTTTAGGGAGCTCGAGAGGATCGGGATTTGAATTCGGGGGAGCCCTGGGCGTGCTCACATCATTCCCCGTCTTCAAAGCGACTTGTCCTCAAGTCGAAATCTGCATCAAAATGGGACAAATCCGATACGTTAAAACTAGCACTTGTATTATATTCACCCGGTAAATCAAGTTTGTAAGAGTTCTCGTTGATGCGTTTTAAAACTTTGAAAGGGCCCGTCTCCTCGAGGTAGTAACTTGGACCTCCGCTGGGCTGGAAAACGCTCCTTGCGCATATGGACCCAGACCCAATCTCCGGGTTCAAACACAACTCTTTTTCGGCCTTTGTTTGCTTGTCGAACATAAGACTCCATCCTTGCCTCTATGTTAACCTGCACATTTTGATGTAACCTTTTTACAAAGTCAGCCTTTTTCCTAGCATCAGAATGGATCAATTGATTATTAGGTAAAGGTAATAAATCTAAAGGCGTTAATGGATTAAACCCGTAAACTACTTCAAAAGGTGAATGCTTCATTGCTGAATGAACAGTTCTATTGTAAGCAAATTCAATATGGGGCAAACATTCTTCGCACGATTTTAAATTCATTCAAATTATAGCTCATAGTTGGGTGGAAATAACTCGATTGACTACTTCCATTTGTCCGTCCGTTTGAGGATGGCAAGTGGTTGAAAATAATAGCTTAGTTCCTAGTTTCCCCCACAGAGACCTCCAGAAGTGGCTAAGGAACTTGGCATCACAATCAGACACGATGGTGCGCGAAATTCCATGTAAACGGACAACTTCCCTAAAAAACAAGGTAGAGATATGAACAACATCATCAGTTTTAGTACATACAATGAAATGCGACATTTTAGAAAACCTATCAACAATTACAAAGATGGAATCCTTCCCCATTTTCGTCCTAGGCAATCCAAGGACAAAGTCCATGGACACATCCGTCCATAGAGTTTCAGGTATAGGAAGGGGAGTGTAAATACCATGAGGTTGAATCTTGAACTTTGTGCGTTTACAAGTCAAGCAACGCTCACAAACCCGTTCCACGTCTCGCCTCATCCTAGGCCAATAGAAATGCTCGTTAAGGGTCGCTAGAGTCTTGCTAATTCCAAAATGCCCCATAAGACCTCCACTATGTGCTTCATGTACTAGGACGTCTCGGATTGAGCTTTGAGGAACACATAGTTTTCCTTCCTTAAACAAAAAACCATCATACCTATAGAAGTTTTCAAAAGCAGTTTTCTCATAGGTAGAATAAATTTCATCAAAGTCAGGGTTGTTAGCACACAATTCCTTTAAGAAAGAAAAACCAAGCAGTTTTGATTCAAGTGAAGACATCAGAGTATACCTCCTCGAAAGGGCATCGGCTACAATATTTTCTTTACCTTTTTTGTACTTTATGACATAGGGAAACGACTCAAGATACTCGACCCATTTGGCATGCTGTTTGTTCAACTTTTGTTGGCCTTTGATATGCTTCAAAGCTTCGTGATCGGAGTGAATCACAAACTCCTTTGGCCACAAATAATGCTGCCACGTCTCGAGAGCCCGTATTAATGCATACATTTCTTTGTCATATACCGGATAGTTAAGTGGGGCTCCGTTGAGCTTTTCGCTGAAATATGTCATGGGTCATCTGTCTTAGGTTAAAACAACGCCTATTCTGACACCTGATGCATCAAACTCAAGTTCAAAAGTTTTAGTAAAATCGGGTAAGGCAAGTAAAGGCACGTTAGTAAGACAATTTTTAATGTCATTGAAGGATTTTTCTTGATCATCCTCCCAATGGAAAGTAGAGTTCTTCTTGATCACACTAGTCAACAGTGCAGCTATGGTGCTTAAATTGGGCACGAACCGTCGATAAAAACATACTAAGCCATGGAAGCTCCAGACTTAGCTAATGGTCTTGGGTCTCGGCCAATTTGTATGGCCTATATTTTCTCTTGGTCCACTTCCAAGCCTTGCGAACCCACTACAAAACCAAGGAAAATAACTTTTTCAGAACAGAAAGTACATTTTTTTTAAATTAGCAAAAAGAGTCTCCTTACGAAAAGTTTCCAAAACAGATTTGAGATGCATGTCATGGTCTTCCAACGTCTTGCTATAGATCAAAATATCATCGAAATAAACTACGAAAAACTTACCAATTAATGATCTCAAAACATGGTTCATCAATCTCATAAAAGTGATAGGTGTGTTGGTTAAGCCAAATGGCATGACCAACCACTCATACAAGCCGTGTTTTGTTTTGAAGGCGGTTTTCCATTCGTCGCCCTCTCGCATTCAAATTTGGTGGTAGCTTCTTTTCAAGTCTATTTTTGAAAACAGTTTGGCTCCACTTAACTCATCTAACATGTCGTCTAGTCGAGGAATTAGGTGCCGGTATTTAATTGTCATTTTATTCACGGCACAACAATCTACGCACATTCGCCATGTGCCATCTTTCTTGGGTACCAAAAGAACTGGAACGGCACAAGGGATAAGGCTTTCTCGAATATAGCCCTTTTCCATCAACTCGTTAATTTGTCGTTGTAACTCTTTGGTCTCTTTGGGATTCGTCCTATAGGTGGGTCGGTTTGAAATAAAGGCTCCGGGCACGAAATCGATTTGATGCTCGATTCTGCGAAGAGGTGGCAATCCACTCGGAGTCTCTTCTGAAAAGACGTCTTGGAAATCCTGCAAAAGAGCCAAAATAGAATAAGGCAGTTCCTTGGGTAACTCGTTAGCGTTAAAAAGAGTTTCCTTGTACATGAGTACAAGAACAGTTTGCCTCGTCAAAAGGGCCTTCCGAATTTCACTTTCTTTCGCAATCAAACTCTTTTTTTCATTTTCATTTTCCTTTTCTTCTTTTTCTTTTCTCGTTTTCTTTTCTCCTTCTTTTGCTATTTTTGTTTTCTTTTTCTCATTTTACTTTTATTTTTCATTTTATTTCGATAGTTTTACAGATGCTTTCAATCTTGTTTGATCTTCATGGACTTGTGTCGGTGTCAACGGGGCTAAAGTGATTTGCTTTCCCAAATACTTAAATGTGTACCTATAGGTGTAGCCGTCATGGATAAATCTTCGATCATATTGCCACGGCCTTCCAAGCAACAAGTGTCCCGCGTGCATGGGTACGACATCACAAAGTACTTCATCTTCGTACTTGCCGATTAAGAAAGCCACGCAAACTTGTTTAGTCACCTTGATTTCACCACCGTCGTTGAGCCATTGAAGCTTGTAAGGGCTCTGATGCGGGGTGGTTGGCAGGCCAAGTCATTCCACCATTAGAGTACTTGCCACGTTGGTGCAGCTTCCACCATCAATTATCAAACTACAAACCTTTCCGTGTACTTGGCATCGGGAATGGAAGATGTTTTCCCGTTGCTGCTCGTTTTCCAGACATTGAATGCTTAAGCTTCTTTTGATAACGAGTAGCTTGCTAGCACGAATGGGCATGGACTCCTCCTCCTTGTGGCATATTGTTTCGGTCTCAATTCCACTTATGCTTCGGTCCATATCTTTAGCAAGAAGGTAGTTAAACCTCACCACAAATTCTCACAAGTCACTCGGAAGAAATAAATCACTCACTCTCGTGTTTGAACTCTCTTTTTAAGGCTTTTTCTTTCTCTCGAATGATCTCACACTCTCTTGCCTTTTACCGCTCTTTCTCGCTCTTATAATTTTATATTTTGTCTCGTATAAACCTATTTACGGCTTCGGGGTCAGCTTTAAAAATGGGTTGCAAAGGATGTGATGTTACGGGTGTAGGTAGGCTGAACAAAAAGAAATTTGGGGTTTGAGTGTGGCATTTGGGAAGGGAAGAAATGAAGGTAGATAGAAGAATTTTGATGAACGGAGTAGAAGAGAATGAACACAAAACTTTCAAAAAAATTCACACTTTTTTTTAACTCGTATTTTTTTTAATTTTCATATTTCTTTTTTTTAATTCTTCAAATACAATATGTGCTGTTTAGAAAGAAAAAAATTTTAAAAAACTTTTTTTAATTTTTTTTTTTACTTCACGAACCTACTCCAGCTCGATTCGATCTTCGGTGCTCCTCGTTTTCTAGGTCTGATACCAAATGATGTGATCCGACCCGGGTTAATCGAGTCGTCTCACGTGGTTTGCCCGATCATCAATGAGGAGTAATTCGAGTTGTCAAAAAGGGTATTTTAGTTTAGAGGTTGCGGAAGCTTTCAAGTTGGTTTAAGGTGATTGGTAAGTTTAGAAAGTTGTAGGTTCGTTTTAACAACAAAAGAAATAAAGGATAGATAAGTCGGATAAGTTATGGATGTGAAAAATGAACTTAAGCGGCAAGATCGATTCGATACTATATCGAGTATCGCCCCGGGACTTATATGGCTTAAGGTGGGAAACAGAAATAGGAAAAATGGGGAATGGAAAACGAACTTAACTCAAGAACAATTCAACACTATACGAAAGTGTCACCCCGGTTCTTATGCAGTCAAGGTGGTCGGATGGAGATAGTAGGATGAACGCCACACCAAGGCTGGTGATAAGTTCAAAGGAGTTCAGTTGACGCCACTAGCTCGCTAGATAAGTCAATTCGAGACTCCCACGAAATATGAGAGGGAGAACCTCACTTGAACAAAAGTTCATTAACAAATTTGGCAAAAGAAAGTCCTTTACAACTGAAATCAGCTATCTATTTATACTACTTAGCTAGGGTAGCCGAATGGACTAAATACAAGCTTAATAGCTAAGCAAATTAAGCTAGAATGAGCTAGAAAATTCTGGAAATAAATCATTAATTTTCTGTAGCTAAATTCGGCTGAATGGGACTTCAAGAGGTAGCTTCTAGATTAAGAAAATGAACTTGGAGGTGCATGGCAGCAGCTAGGTTCGGCCAATGAGCTTAAATGAGCTCATTAAATTGCAATCTTTAGCTGAAAAGTTGCCAGCATTTAAGTTGGATTTGAGCAGCCGTTTAGAGTGTGAATGGCCGGCCTTGGAGGGTCTTCATAGTGTGAAAGCATAGCCGAATGGACATGGGGTGTGAACACCATAATGTGAAAGGAATGGGGCTACTTTAGGAAGCTAATCGGCCAAGCTTGATCTTTAAGTTGCTGGACACCTTTTGGCCAAATAGGTGCCTTCGGGAGCCAAATGGATCAGCCTCCATGCATTGAAGCTAGTCGAACATGCATCTTTCCATACATTGAACCTACATGCATGAACCTTGTTTAATTGCTCTCCAAATTAAATTAAACTAATTTCAGCTGGACATAATTAAAACAGAATTTGGACATACTAAATAAACACTAGACAAATTAAATAAAAACTAAATAAGACACATTAATAATCGACTATTACCTGGACATAATAAAAACATGTAGTAATCTAAGACAAATTTAATTAAGTTGGGACACAATAAGTTCGGCTAGGACAAAGCATATTAATAATTTGTAATAACATAAAACATATTTATAAGCTGTATAAATATTAACTAAATTAATGAAATATTTAATTTATTCAAATATTAAAGGAAATGAGCTGAAAGTAATTAAAGATTTGCTCAACGAGCTAAAGTGAACTCATGTGTGCTGAACCGAGCTAAATTTTAGCTTGCACCAAGGTGCACGGGTTGCTCAAAATATGTAATATCCCGGGTTAGGGGCTATTTTGTGGTTGCATGTTTTGCATGTGTTTAGTGTGCTGTGTTGCTGTTTGTGTAGTTTCGGGGCTTAATTGTAGGTTAGGAGTGTGCCTGAGTAGGTAGGAGAATTTTTGTTTTTAGGCTTTATAGGAGAGGAGCTGAGGAAGCTGGGGTTTAAGAATATTATTTGGTGTTTGGTTGCACAAATGAGGAGCTGGCAAAGTGGCAAAGTATGTGCCACTTGGGGCTTGAGTGTGGCGTCAACTACAAGGGGGAGAGATCCTGAGTTCAAGTCGCAGAGTTCCCCATTTTGGCTCTCATTTTGGACGGCATGGAGGAAGAGTTAGAAGGCAATTCAATTCTTCCTTGGACTTGGTCTTCACTTTCAAATGTAAGGTGGAGAGCAAAATTTGGAGGAGGACTTGGTCCACTCATTTGAAATGAGTGGTGGTGAGTGTGTTTGGGGATTATGGCCGAATTTGTGGGGTGTTGGAGTGGGAAGTGGACGGCTTGGGTTGGTAGTGTGGCATTGGGGTTGTGCGAAAACTCTTTTAGGGAATTTTGGGTGCACAATCGGTCTTGGGAGGTAGCAAAAGGCAAACCGAAATTGCTAGTGAGTTCTCCTTCTTTCTTTTACAAACCGTAAGTCCAAAGGCATACTAGTCGAATTTTTGCTTTTGTTTTCTACACTTGGTGTTGTTGGTAGAATGCTTTTCTCCCTATTTTCTTCTTCTCTTCATTTTGTATAAGCCAGAAACCTATATCACTTTTTCTCACACTTTCTTCTTCTTTCTTTAATTGTGCAAGCGAAACTTACCTTGTTCCTAAACCAAAATCTCCATACATTCTTTCCATTTCTCCTCTGCTAGACTCTCTTTTATTCTCATACAAAGCCGAAAGTAGGGGTGTTAAACACTCAAGCCGAACCCTTCTCATCTGTTTGGCGATTTCTTCTCATCTCTTAAACAATATTTTTCTTTGTTGTACTTCCGAGTTCTAAGCCGAATACCTCCCTTCTCTTAGTGTTTTGTTGGCGAATTCTTTCCTTCTTTTGATCAAGGTGTTGGCCGAATCTGTCCCTTCTTCTAGTGGTTTACTTGGCCGAATATCGATTGGGGTATTTGGGGCCTTGTTTCAATCGTTTGGAATCTGGTAAGTGATTGGCGAATGGTCATTTCCCTTCTTCTTTATGCTTTGCCGATGTTGGTTAATTAAGAGCCGAATGTGGCCTTGTTGTGAGTGCTAATCTTTTGGTGATGGAACCGATTGTGTTATAGGGCATCGGGGACTTCAAGGCAGTCAAGCGGAGTCTCCATTGTTGGGTAGTCATTTGGGTGGTGGCCGATTATCAAAAGAACCACTGTTGGTTCGAGGTTTGGTTGGAAACCAAATCATCTTCAAGGTAAGGGATGGATATTGACCCCCTTTGGTTAATTGATGATGGCCGAATGTTATAGATGCCTAACCCCTATGTGTTGGCCGAGTGTAGGAGCTAGTAATCGAGGGACTTAGATCGTTTCGTTGGGATTTTAGACTCGTGATTACCAGGTGTGTAACTAACACACCCATACTTAGTGATATTGTTATTAAACCTGTTTGCCTATTAAAATCATGACAGTATGATGGATTATTGGATACCCAAACGGGGTATGTGTATGCGTATCCGGGTAAGTCGGTATTGTTACTAGATTACTTGATGATCTATATGGTATCATGACTATGTATGTATGTGATATGGGGTATGAGTCAAACATATTAGCATGATTGGCATGACTGTATGATATGCATGATTACATGAGTTGGCTTGTTGATGGGTGATATGAGTAGAGGAGCGGTGATATTTTGTCTTGTGAGCACCAGATGTTTTGGTAACACACTTTGTGACTTTGGGTCACCAGGTGCTTTGGTAGCACATTTGTGTCTTTGGGACACGGAGGTTGGGCACCTCATTGCGACTTGTCCACGTGGTTAACACCACCGTGGGTTGGCCCCACATGAGATATGGGATCGTGCGCTAGTGATTGGGTATCACACGATGGGTTGGCCCCATCATTCGATTATTGTGACTACGGTCACGGTGCTTGGGTAGCACATTGTGTCTTTGGGACACCAGTGTTTTAGTAACACCTTGTGACTATATGTCACCAGGTGGTTTGGCACCACCAAAGGTTTGGTACCACACGGGGTAGAAAAGGAGATACGGATGGTTAGGATTGGGTTGCATTAATCATGTTGCTATGTATGATGTGTGTTAGCATGTTGTTTCATCGGGAGCGGGATTTATGCATGAGTCATTCGACTCACCCTCTCCTTTGACATTTCAGTGACTCGTGAAGCGCGGACATGGAGCCGGGATGGACTCGGGGTGCTCATGCCATGCTTAATAAAGTTTTACTCAACTCTATCATTTGGGTACTTTAATTTAATTACTTATTTTTTTATTTGAGATTTAATTTGGATTTGTAAAAGGCCTTTAAATTATGTTTTATGATGGTTATGTTTTAATTAGAATCTCAACCGGCTTAACAAATAACTTGGCATGAAATTTTGCTAAAACTTGGAAAGACAACGTTTTCAAAATTATAACGCAATGTGTTTTGAACTATACCATCGGGTATCTCGCTATACTTTGCTATACAATAAACTCAAATGATTTCCAAATCAAACTCGATTTTCTACTAAGTCTAAAATGTTTCAAAATGGCACTAAGAAACTATTGGAAGTGCTAAATGAAACCAACTCGCTTTAACTATATACTTGGATAAGTTTTCAAAATCTAATCAAACAGGCCAACACAAATTTTCTTCAAGTTCACTATGTTTTCGCCCCGCTTTTAAACGAAAAATCTTATCTCTCAAAAACGTTTTCCCCGTAGCATACCAGATTCGGACGTGGTGTCCTATCCGGGTTTGGGGTGTTACAATTGTGGTATCAGAGCTAAGTTCAAAGGCTCGGCTGTGGGCCTGAGGCCCAGAAGGTTTTCAAAGGATTGTTTTGTTAGTCTTTATTCTTAAAGTATGGTTTGAAAGGCATGGCACCGAGTCTCCGGCACCAGTTCGTCCAGGTAAGTACCCGTACTATTGCTTGTGAATTGATTGGATGTGATATGATTTGATGAATAGCAATAGTATACTACTTTAGAGATTGAAAGCGATAGGATTACGTGAACTCGCGAGAACAAATCCTCTTAAAATATTCATAAGACTTACTTTTAAACAAGTGGAATAAATCTTGATGCATAAAAATTCTTAATCGAATCGTAGAAAGATTAGTCATGAGCGCTAGAGGTGGACGTGGTCCGTGGGCGAGGTCGTGGTAGGATGACGCTTTACGAGCCCGTAGGATCCAGTCGGGGTTGAAAAATGAGATACTGGATTCGCCACCACCGGAGGTGGTGAGTTCCAAGATCGGGCCGGGGCGACGCAATGTCACGAGCGATCTTGCGAGTGTTGGAAAGAGTAGGCGTGTAGGTGGTGGTGCGGGAGTTAGGAAATTGCTCTGAGCGACTTCGGGCAAATGGGGCCGAATTCTTCCGGTGTTTACGGTGTTGCTCCAGCCTTCTGCTTTGAATATTGGCTAGAAGCGTGAGCGGATCATGGATGATCTGGACTTGACAGCTGAAGAGAAGCTGAAGGGCATCATATCGCTTCTCTGTGATGAGTCATATCAGTGGTGGCTCACGGTTCGAGACAGTGTGGCAGCAGAGGATCTAACATGGGATTATTTCAGGGCAGCATATCAAAGGAAATACATCGGAGCTAGTTATATTGACTCCCAGTGAAAGGCTTTTCTGAGGCTTGTTCAGGGGAGTAAATCATGGTGAGTCACGAGTGAGTTCCTGGTGAGTAGGTATGCCAGGGGCATTGTGGCCACTGAGCATGAGAGGTGTGTTCGTTTCGAGGATGGCCTGCGAGATGACTTGAGGCTGCTGATTGCTCCTCAGCAGGAGCGCGAGTTTGCTGTCTTAGTTGAGAAGGCTAAGGTAGCCGAGGGTGTTAAGGAGTCCGTGAGGCAGGGCATGGACAGAAATAGGCATTAGAGGAGCTTTGGGGTCTTACGGATCGTCGGGTAATCCGCAGAAGAGGGCTAGGCCGAGTGGGCCGAACCACCTGCTAGGTTTGTTGCTGCTAGGCGAGGGACCGCCGCAGATGTGATCGATCGCGAAAAATCTCATTGGGGTGGTTCTTTGGGTGGAGGAAAATGTTGCCGAGTGTGGTTCTCGAGCACCGTGTGAGGGACTGTCCCGCATAGGTTGGCGAGATTCGATCCCGAGAGTCGAGGCGTGTCGATTCGAGAGGTAATGGACCGCCACCGCGAGAGAGGGCCGTGGTAATGACAGAGGTGGTAATGGTTCTGTCGGGGCCGTGGGCACCGGCGGAGGTGCGAGTAGCTCGATGCTAGACGGCTGGATTAGTGTATCTTTGAGGCGCCGAGAGAGGGCGACGCCGGGACGTCATAACCGAGTGCGTTTTTGATTTTTGGTTCTCCTTATCTTTGCTTTGATTGATGTGGGTTCAACGCACTCTTATGTTGCCCGTAGTATAGTAGAGACCATGGATTTAGACTCGAGATATCTTCTAGGCGGATGACCGTGATTAGCCCTCTAGGTCACTCTGTAGTAGTAGATAAAGCTGTTTAGAGAGGTACCCCTAGAACTCCAAGGGGTAGTGTTCACGCCGATCCGATGGAACTGCCGTTTGGGAGTTCGATCCGATTCTTGGGATGGATTGGTTGGTCAAGTACCAGGCGAGGTTGGATTGCGCGACCAAGCGCATGGTTCTTAAGGCGGTTGAGGGTGATGAGGTGGCTATGATAGGTAGTAGGAGGGATTACTTATCAAATGTGGTATCTCGCTCTCGAGGCGAGAAGATGGTCGAGAAAGGCCGTGAAGCGTATGTAGTTCATGTGTATGCGTTGGAGGCTAAGGAGTCTTTGTGGAGAAGGTTCGTGCAGTTAAGGAGTTTGCTGATGTTTTCTGAGGAACTTCCGGTTTGCCGCGGATCGCGAGGTAGAGTTCGGAATAGATCTATTACCGGAGGCTGCGCCGGTGTCTATTGCTCGTATAGGATGGCGCCAAAGGAATTGGTGGAGCTTAAGGCTCGAGATCCGGGAGTTATTGGATCGAGGTTTTATTAGGCCTAGTGTTTCGCCATGGGGCGCGCGGTACTCTTTGTCAAGAAGAAAGATGGCACGATGCGGATGTGTATAGACTACACTTGATTGAATAAGTGACGATTAAAAACAAGTATCCGTTGCCACGAGATAGGCGATTTGTTTGATCGGCTAAAGAGGTGCTGCGGTATTCTCGAAGATCGACTTGAGGTGCAGGTATCACCGATTAAGAGTTAAGGAGGTGACATCCATAAAACAGCGTTTGGACTCGGTATGGGCACTACGAATTCTGGTAATGCCATTCGGGTTGACTAACGCACCGCGCGGCGTTTATGGATATGATGAATAGGGTGTTTCAACGATGATCTGGATCGGTTCGTCGTGGTTTTCATAGACGACATCTTGGTGTACTCGGGACGGAGGAAGAGCATGATAAGCATTTGCGAGTGGTGTTGCGATTTTGAGGAAAGGCAACTCTATGCTAAGTTCGATAAGTGCGAGTTACGGCTTAGAGAAGTGACTTTCTTGGGTCATGTAGTGTCGGTGAGGGATTCGAGTAGATCCTCGTAAGATTGAGCGATTTTGGATTGGAAGCCGCCTAAGTCGATGTGGTGAGATTCGAGTTTTCTGGGTTTGGCGGGATACTACCGAAGGTTTGTTGAGGGTTTCGTTGATAGTCTGCGCCGATGACCAAGTTGCTTGAGGAAAGAAGTTCCGTTTGTATGGGTGAGGAACAGCGGAAAGCTTCGATAAGTTAAAGAAGATTTTGACCGAGGCTCGGTTCTAATTCAACTTTGAGGCTGGTAAAGGAATTCACGATCTATTGCGATGCATCACATACGGGCTTGGGTTGTGTCTTTGATGCAAGAAGGTAAGGTTGTGCCTTACGCTTCTCGGCACCGAGGCCACATGAGGTCAACTATCCGACGCACGATTTGGAGCTAGCACCGTAGTCTTCGCTTTAAAGATTTGGAGGCACTACTTGTGCGGAGAGAGATCGATAGTCTACACGGATCACAAGAGTCTCAAGTATCTACTTGACTCGGAAGGATTTGAATTTGAGGCGTATGAGATGGGTTGAGTTGCTTTGAAAGATTACGACTGTTCGATTGAGTATCATCCGGCAAGGCTAACGTGGTGGTCGCGCGCGCTGAGCCGTAAGGTTGTTTCGGACTTAAGAGCATTGTTTGCCCATTTGAGTTTGTATGACGACGGGAGTATTCTCGCGAGTTGCGAGTTAAGCCTACTTGGGTTGAGCGGTCGAGAGAAAGCTTGATTATTGGATGAGGTTACGAGTGCGCGGAGGTTACAAGTGCGAATGGTGGTTTGGAGGGTTCTGACTTGTCTAGTGATGAGGTTACATGTGTTTCCAAGGTAAGGCTTGTATGCCTAAAGATGTTGGTGAGGAGAAGATTCTTCAGACGCACATAGCGATCCTCATGCTATGCATCCCGGAGGTAGCAAGATGTATAGGGATCTTAGAGAGCGATTTTGGTGGCACGGCTTGAAGAAAGAGGTGACAGAGTTTGTTGGGAAGTGTCGACTTGTCGTGGTCAAGGCGAACATCGATTTGCCGTCGGGTTTGCTTCACTGTGAAGATTCCTCGATGGAAGTGGGAAAGGATAACCATGGATTTAAATCGGTGGGTTACCGCTTACGCCAAGCAAGAAGGATTCAGATTTGGGTAGTGGTGGATCGACTAACTAAATCAGGCTCACTTTATTCTGGTGAGGTTGACTACTCACTTGAAGCTAGCGAAGCTGTATGTGTCGAGAGAGATAGTGAGGTTGCACGGCGTGCGATTTACGATAATCTCGGATAGGGATCCCGATTCACGTCAAGGTTAGAAAAGCACTGCATCAAGCTCTGGGTACTCGTTTGGATTTCAGCACGGCTTTTCACCCGCAGTCTGACGGTCAATCAGAAAGGGTCATTCAGATCTTAGAGGATATGCTGAGAGGTTGTATCTTGGATTTCAGAGGTAGTTGGGAGGAGTTTCTACCATTAGCTGAGTTTGCCTACAACAACAGTTACCAAGCGAGCATCAAGATGGCACCGTATGAGGCGTTGTATGGTAGGAAGTGTCGCTCACCTACGTGTTGGACGGAGTTAGGTGAACGTCAGTTGTTGGGACCCGAGTTGGTTGCTGAGACCGAAGACAAGGTTAAGTTGATTCAGTCTAGATTGAAGGAAGCTTCGGACCGGCAGAAGTCTTATGCCGATCTTAAGCGAAGAGATATAGAGTTCGCTGTGGGGGATCGAGTGTTCCTGAAAGTCTCGCCTTGGAAGAAGGTGTTGAGGTTCGGGAAGAAAGGCAAGCTAAGTCCGAGGTTTATTGGGCCGTATAAGGTATTGAGATGAGTTGGACCAGTAGCGTATCAGCTTGAGTTGCCAGCAGAGCTTAGTCAGATTCACGATGTCTTTCACGTTTCAATGCTTCGGAGGTATCGTTCAGATCCGTCGCATGTGGTAGCAATGGAAGAGATCGAGGTAAATCCAGATTTGACCATGGAAGAGGAACCATGTGCGATTCTTGATCGAGATGTGAAGGTTACGCTTAAGAAATCTGTGCCTTTGGTTAAGGTTCTTTGGCGGAATCATGGCGTAGAAGAAGCTACGTGGGAACCCGAGGATATGATGAGACAAAGAATACCCGCAACTCTTTTGATCGGTAATTTCGAGTCGAAATTATTTTTAAGGGGTAGAACTGTAATATCCCGGGTTAGGGGCTATTTTGTGGTTGCATGTTTTGCATGTGTTTAGTGTCTTTGTGTTCTTTGTTTGTGTAGTTTCGGGGCTTAATTGTAGGTTAGGAGTGTGCACGAGTAGGTAGGAGAATTTTTGTTTTTAGGCTTTATAGGAGAGGAGCCGAGGAAGTGGGGGTTTAAGAATATTATTTGGTGTTTGGTTGCACAAATGAGGAGCTGGCAAAGTGGCAAAGTATGTGCCACTTGGGGCTTGAGTGTGGCGTCAACTACAAGGGGAGAGATCCACGAGTTCAAGTCATGAGTTCCCCATTTTGGCTCTCATTTTGGGCGGCATGGAGGAAGAGTTAGAAGGCAATTCGAATTCTTCCTTGGACTTGGTCTTCACTTTCAAATGTAAGGTGGAGAGCAAAATGTGGAGGAGGACTTGGTCCACTCATTTGAAATGAGTGGTGGTGAGTGTGTTTGGGGATTATGGCCGAATTTGTGGGGTGTTGGAGTGGGGAAGTGGACGGCTTGGGTTGGTAGTGTGGCATTGGGGTTGTGCCGAAACTCTTTTAGAATTTTGGGTGCACAATCGGTCTTGGGAGGTAGCAAAGGCAAACCGAAATTGCTAGTGAGTTCTCCTTCTTTCTTTTGCAAACCGTAAGTCCAAAGGCATACTTGTCGAATTTTTGCTTTTGTTTTCTACACTTGGTGTTGTTGGCGAATGCTTTTCTCCCTATTTTCTTCTTCTCTTCATTTTGTATAAGCCAAAACCTATATCACTTTTTCTCACACTTTCTTCTTCTTTCTTTAATTGTGCAAGCGAAACTTACCTTGTTCCTAAACCAAAATCTCCATACATTCTTTCCATTTCTCCTCTGCTAGACTCTCTTTTATTCTCATACAAAGCCGAAAGTAGGGGTGTTAAACACTCAAGCCGAACCCTTCTCATCTGTTAATGCGATTTCTTCTCATCTCTTAAACCATATTTTCTTTGTTGTACTTCTGAGTTCTAAGCCGAATACCTCCCTTCTCTTAGTGTTTTGTTGGCCGAATTCTTTCCTTCTTTTGATCAAGGTGTTGGCCGAATCTGTCCCTTCTTCTAGTGGTTTACTTGGCCGAATATCAGTGGGGTATTTGGGGGCCTTGTTTCAATCGTTTGGAATCTGGTAAGTGATTGGCCGAATGGTCATTTCCCTTCTTCTTTATGCTTTGCCGATGTTGGTTAATTAAGAGCCGAATGTGGCCTTGTTGTGAGTGCTAATCTTTTGGTGATGGAACCGATTGTGTTATAGGGCATCGGGGACTTCAAGGCAGTCAAGCGGAGTCTCCATTGTTGGGTAGTCATTTGGGTGGTGGCCGATTATCAAAAGAACCACTGTTGGTTCGAGGTTTGGTTGGAAACCAAATCATCTTCAAGGTAAGGGATGGATATTGACCCCTTTGGTTAATTGATGATGGCGAATGTTATAGATGCCTAACCCTATGTGTTGGCCGAGTGTAGGAGCTAGTGTCGAGGGACTTAGATCGTTTAGTTGGGATTTTAGACTCGTGATTACCAGTGTGTAACTAACACACCCATACTTAGTGATATTGTTATTAAACCTGTTTGCCTATTAAAATCATGTGATTATGATGGATTATTGGATACCCAAACGGGGTATGTGTATGCGTATCCGGGTAAGTCGATATTGTTACTAGATTCTTGATGATCTATATGGTATCATGACTATGTATGTATGTGATATGGGGTATGAGTCAAACATATTAGCATGATTGGCATGACTCAGTATGATATGCATGATTACATGAGTTGGCTTGTTGATGGGTGATATGAGTAGAGGAGCGGTGATATTTTGTCTTGACGAGCACCGGTGTTTTGGTAACACACTTTGTGACTTTGGGTCACCATGCTTTGGTAGCACATTTGTGTCTTTGGGACACCGGAGGTTGGGCACCTCATTGCGACTTGTCCCCGTGGTTAACACCACCGTGGGTTGGCCCCACATGAGATATGGGATCGTCTGCTAGTGATTGGGTATCACACGATGGGTTGGCCCCATCATTCGATTATCGTGACTACGGTCACCAAGGCTTAGGTAGCACATTGTGTCTTTGGGACACCAAGTGTTTTAGTAACACCTTGTGACTATATGTCACCAGTGGTTTAGCACCACCAGGTGGTTTGGTACCACACGGGGTAGAAAAGGAGATACGGATGGTTAGGATTGGGTTGCATTAATCATGTTGCTATGTATGATGTGTGTTAGCATGTTGTTTCATCGGGAGCGGGATTTATGCATTTGAGTCATTCGACTCACCCTCTCCTTTGACATTTCGGTGACTCGTGAGAGCGCGGACATGGAGCCGGATGGACTCGGGGTGCTCATGCCATGCTTAATAAAGTTTTACTCCAACCCTATCAGTTGGGTACTTTAATTTAATTACTTATTTTTTTATTTGAGATTTAATTTGGATTTGTAAAAGGCCTTTAAATTATGTTTTATGATGGTTATGTTTTAATTAGAATCTCAACCGCTTAACAAATAACTTGGCATGAAATTTTGCTAAAACTTGGAAAGACAACGTTTTCAAAATTATAACGCAATGTGTTTTGAACTATACCATCGGGTATCTCGCTATACTTTGCTATACAATAAACTCAAATGATTTCCAAATCAAACTCGATTTTCTACTAAGTCTAAAATGTTTCAAAATGGCACTAAGAAACTATTGGAAGTGCTAAATGAAACCAACTCGCTTTAACTATATACTTGGATAAGTTTTCAAAATCTAATCAAACAGGCCAACACAAATTTTCTTCAAGTTCACTATGTTTTCGCCCCGCTTTTAAACGAAAAATCTTATCTCTCAAAAACGTTTTCCCCGTAGCATACCAGATTCGGACGTGGTGTCCTGTCCGGGTTTGGGGTGTTACAAAATATGGACCCGAGCTTGTCCTTCATCTTCGGGTTGGAATTCACTCCAAAATTGTCTTGTTAAAGCCGCAACAGCCTCTTGCATTCGCTTAGCTCGAGCTCGAGTCATGGGGCCTTTAAGGAGCTCGATAGGATCGAAATTCGAATTTGGGGAAGCCCCGGGCGTGCTCACATCACGACATGCCCATGTGCCAGGCCGTGTGTCACACACGGTCGAGACACACGCTCGTGTGTCTACCCATGTGGACAAAATAAGACCATTTCCTATCCTTATTTCTCACCCAAATTTAACCTTCAAGCTACAACAACATTTTCATATTTTTTCCAACCAATTCAAGTCATATAAATCCAGCAAACATCATTAATATGTATGAA
The DNA here is from genome assembly GCA_025698515.1 of Gossypium sturtianum. Taxonomy (NCBI): domain Eukaryota; kingdom Viridiplantae; phylum Streptophyta; class Magnoliopsida; order Malvales; family Malvaceae; genus Gossypium; species Gossypium sturtianum. The sequence goes on from CM046949.1 coordinate 90,139,538, forward strand.
ATAATATCACATATTCATATGATCAAACTTACCTTCTTGTACTCTAATTCAATCTAACCAACCACTTACATATATGTTAAACATGACATATATAACCTCATAACAATATATCAAAACAAACCATTATTAGCCATTCCAATGGCTAAATTACAAACAACCATTGTAACACCCCTTACCCGTATTCAACGTCGGAACCGAATACGAGGCATTACCGAACTAAACTTGCTCCAACATAAAACTTGGGGCCATAAAATTTCTTTTCTACTCAAAACTTTCTCATTCATATTCATAACGTCCCTATTATGGGTCTACGAGACCCTAAACATACATGCGAAATGGTTCGGGACTAAACCAAAAACTTTTGCACACTTAGAATTTTTTTTGCCTAAAACAGGGCCACACGCCCGTGTGGAATGGAACACGCCCGTGTGGGAAGGTCGTGTGGTCACACGCGCCCATGTTCCTAGCCCGTGTGGATTTTATTTTCCATTTCAAATCTACAGGGGTTTTCACATGGCCTGGCACACGCTCGTGTCTATAGCCCGTGTCCCTCACACGGCTTAGACACGCCCGTGTGTGAAAACCTTAGTATTCTGTTTATGAAGTTAGCATACTCTTAAGGGGCACACGGCCTAATCACACGCCCGTGTGCTGGCCCGTGTGACGAATTGAATTTTCAAAATTTTGATGCAGGGGACACACGGCCTAGACATACGACCGTGTGTCTACCTGTGTGGACAATTAGAAGGCTATTTACCAAGCCTATTGCCACCCTACCACCACAAGCAACACATAACATAGTAAGAATACACTACGAAGAATCTCTAATTCATCATACATACACTTCGCATTTTACTCGATCAATAGCATGAGCTTGTACTTCTTGAGTATCATCATCACTGGATATATATAAAACTTAACAAGTATTGGCCAATTCCCAGTGGCCATTTACAAAAAATGAATGAGTGACAAATATAGCCAACACTTTGGCTAACAAATATGACATAACAAAACGACCAAGTTCCTATACATGCCCATACACAAAATAAATCAGCTTCACTATACCAAAAGAATAGTTGATAGTGTGATCCAAACTCTGACGTCCTACGATCCCCGAGTTAGCTTTGCGATAATACAAGGAAAAAGGATCAAGGAAAGGGGTAAGCAATAAGCTTAGTAAGTTTGCATGAAATAACTAGCAACATTAGGACTTATAATAACATCCATTCATTTCTCTGAATCATACACAAGTTCTCAAATACATTAACATAACTTACTCATGCATACTCTTACCAAATTTCATATCACATTTTGCATTCATTTATCATAAGTTACTCATGGGTACCTGTATCACTTCATCACATAACTTTAGCACTTTTATACTCTTTAAGCATAAAATTAGCTCTTTGTCATTTGTACATAAACTTAGCTCGTGTCCATTGAACTACTCAAAATATCAAAGGATACTAAATCTCGTCATACATGTGTCACGATGCCAATGCCATATCCCAGATATGGTCTTACATGGGATTACATCTCGACGCCGATGCCATATCCCAGATATGGTCTTACACGGGATCTCATATTTTGATGTCGATGCCATGTCCCAGACATGGTCTTACACGAGATCTTCCTTTGGTGCCGAGGCCATGTCCCTGACATGGTCTTATACGGGACCTTTCTTATTCGGTGCCGATGCCATGTTTCAGACATGGTATTATACGGGACCTACATTCGGTGCCGATGCCATGTCCCAAACATGGTATTATACGAGACCTACATTCGGTGCCGATGCCATGTCCCAGAAATGGTCTTATACAGACCTACATTCGATGCTGATGCCATGTCCCAAACATGGTCTTATACGGGGCCTACATTCGGTGCCGATCCCATGTCCTAGACATGGTCTTATACGGGAACTACATTCGGTGCCGATGCCATGTCCTAGACATGGTCTTATACGGGACTTTCCTTATCTCATGTTGTGACATAGGTATCCTTGTTATTCCGAATATTCAATCGGGACTTCAACTTAACATATTCTCATCATATTCTTGTTGAGGCATCATTAGCCAATTTCATAAAATAATATTCATTTCATGTAATATCAAGAATTTAAATATATAATAACATAATGTTGATTTATTACACATAAACTTACCTCGGTACTCAAAATGCGTATAGTTGTTCGATTTAGTCCACAACTTTGCTCTTGCCTAGGTTTCAGTTCGGGCTTCGTGTTTCTTGACCTATAATAGCAATTTCACTTGTTTAATACTCACTTTGACTAAATTGACCCATGAATCATACTTTGCCAAAAATTAAAATTTTGCCCCTAAACTTTTACATAATTACATTTTTGCCTCTAGGCTCGTAAAATGATTTTTATTCAACTTCGTTATATTTTAAGCCTAGTCGAATCATTTTCTTAACTACAACAGCCCCCAATTTCCATTATTTCACTCATGTATGACCACTTTCATGACTTTTACAATTTAGTCCTTTTAATGCATTTTTCATGAAAATCACTTAGAAAAAGATGTTTATCACACATCAAACTTTTATATTCCTCCATTAATCAACAAAATACATGCATGTCATACATGGGTAAATATTTGGACAAAAACCCTAGCTCAAAATATAGCTAGAAATTGCTAAATCGAGCTACGAAGATCTTAAAAATACGAAGAACATTAAAAACGGGGCTAGGAGACACTTACAATCAAGCTTGAAAGATGAAGAAACCCTAGCTATGGAGTTCTTGTGATTTTCGACCAAGCTTAGAGAAGATGGACACCATTTTTGACTTCTTTTTCCCTTTGTAATTAACTTATTAACCAAATGACAAAAATGCCCTTGAGGCCCTTTATTGAGATTTTTCCTTCCTATGTCCATTTTTGTCCATCTTGACATATAATGGTCTAATTGCTAAATAAGGACTTCTAATAATTTTTATAATGCTCTTTCACACTTAAATCTTCTAGAATCTCATATTTTCCAATCTTTGCAATTTAGTCCTAACAGACAAATTGTTCACTAATTTATAAAATTTCTTCATGAAATTTTCACACAATTATACAAACATGCTATAGACCTCATAAAAGCCATAAAACACATATTTCTACCTCGGATTTGTGGTCTCGCAACCACTATTCTGACTAGGCCCTAAATCGAGCTATTACAATTCTCCCCCTTAGGGATTTTTGTCCCCGAAAATCTTACCAATAAAAAGGTTTGGATATTTGTTTCTCATGGCCTCCTCGGGCTCTCATGTAGCCTCTTCTACCGTATGTCTTTGCCATAATACTTTCAAAAGAGCTATACTTTTATTCCTTAACTGTTTAACTTCTCGTGCCAAAATCTTAATCAGTTCTTCGCCATAGGTCATGTCGGGTTGAATTTCAACCTCTGTCGATGTAATCACATGTGAAGGATCTGATCGGTAACGACGTAACATCGACACGTGGAACAGATCATGAATCTTTTCCAACTTAGATGGCAAAGCTAATCGATAAGCTACTGGTCCTATCCTCTCAGAAATCTCATATGGTCTGAAAAAATGCGTACTCAATTTTTCTTTTCGGCCAAATCTGAGAACTTTCTTCCATGGTGACACTTTCAAGAACACCTTATCACCAACTTGAAATTCGATCTCTTTCCATTTTAAGTCCGAGTAGGACTTTTGTCTATCCAAAATAGCATTTAAATAATCTCGAATTAATTTTACCTTCTCTTCGGTTTCTCTAACCAGATCGACCCCGTGAATCTAATTTTCTTTGAGTTCAGTCCAATACAAAGGCGTTTGACACTTCCGCCCATACAGTGCCTCATAAGGCGCCATTCTCAAACTCGACTAAAAACTGTTATTATAGGCAAACTCTACCAACGGTAAGTACTTTTCCCAGCTGCCCTGAAACTCAAGAACGCAACACCGGAGCATATCCTCAAGAATCTGTATTAATCTCTCCTACTATCCGTCGGTTTGTGGGTGGAAAGCCGTACTAAAACTCAGCTTTGTGCCCAAAGCTTCCTGTAACTTTTTCCAAAATCGAGATGTGAATCTCGGATCTCTATCCGATATAATCGATAAAGGTACTCCATGTAATCTTACAATCTCTGAAACATACAAGTCTGCCAACTTATCAAGCGAATAATCAACATGTATCGGTATGAAATGGGCTGACTTCGTAAGTCTATCGACTACAACCCATATAGCATCTTTCTTACTCAGTGTCAACTGCAAACCCGTCACAAAGTCTATAGTAATACAATCCCATTTCCACTCGGGAACCATAATAGGTTGAAGTAAACCCGAAGATACTTGGTGTTCAGCCTTCACTTGCTGACAAATCAAGCATTTTTATACAAATTCAGAAATATCTTTCTTCATGCTCGGCCAGTAATACTACTTATTCAAATCATTATACATTTTTTTGCTACCCGGATGTACAGATAGATATCCTCTATGTGCCTCGTGTAAAATTTTTCAAATGAGCTTATCATCTCTCGGTACACAGACTCTATTTCGGAACATCAGACATCTATCAGAATTAATCCTAAAGTCAGACTCTACACCCGACTCACACTGAACTTTTTTGGCTCGCAAGTCGCTATCACCTTTCTGAGCTTCACATATCTCTTGGAGAAACATCGGTCTAGCCCTCAACTCAGCTAGAATAGAACCATCATCTGACAAAGTCACCCGTGTATTCATAGCCCTTAATGCAAACAAGGATTTTCTACTCAAAGCATCAGCGACTACATTCGCCTTTCCCGGGTGGTAGTCAATCACTAGCTCGTAGTCCTTTATCAACTCTAACCATCTTCGTTGCCTTAAGTTCAATTCCTTTTGAGTCATCAGGTACTTTAGGCTTTTATGATCGGTGAATATCTGACATTTTTCACCATACAAATGGTGTCTCCATATCTTCAACACAAACACAATGGTAGCCAACTCTAAATTATGTGTCGGGTATTTTTTCTCGTGCAACTCTAACTGTCTAAAGGCATATGCTATCACCTTACCCTCTTGTATAAGCACACAACCCAATCCATTCAAGGATGTATCACTATAAATCACAAATTCTTTTCCCGGTTCAGGTTGCACTAGTACTGGAGCCTCAGTCAACAATGCCTTTAGTTTCTCGAAACTCTGTTGGCACTTTTCTGTCCATTCAAACTTTATATCTTTCTGTAATAGCCTCGTCATCGGAGTCGCTGTCATGGAAAATCCCTTGACAAATCGTTGGTAATAGCCAGCTAGGCCCAGAAAACTTCTAACCTTTGATACGTTTCTCGGTGATTTCTAATCAACAATAGCTGAAGTCTTGCTCGGGTCAACTCAAAATCCATCTTCCGAGACAATATGCCCCAAAAACCCGACTTCTTTGAGCCAAAATTCACTTTTGCTAAACTTGGCATACAACTGATTATCTCACAAAATTTGCAAAACCGTCCTCAAGTGCTCGGCGTGCTCATTCTCATCACGAGAATAAATCAGTATATCATCAATAAAAATCACAACAAATTTATCCAAATATGGCCGAAAGATGCGGTTCATTAAATCCATAAACACAGCAGGAGCATTTGTTAAACCGAAAGGCATGACTAAAAACTCATAGTGACCATACCTTGTCCGAATGCAATTTTCGGCACATCTGAGTATTTGACCCTCAACTGGTAATAACCGAACCTGAAGTCTATCTTGGAAAACACAGTGGCTCCTTTCAATTGATCAAACAAATCGTCGATCCTTGGTAATGGGTACCTATTCTTCACGGTTACCTTATTAAGCTGCCGATAATCTATACATAATCTCATGGACCCATCTTTCTTTTTCACAAATAGCACTGGAGCACCCCACGGAGAATAACTCGGTCGTGCAAAGCCTTTGTCCGTCAACTCTTGTAGCTGTGCCTTCAACTCTTTCAACTCGGTTGGAGCCATTCTGTACGGAGCAATCGATATAGGTGCAGTACTAGGGGCTAACTCAATGCCAAATTCAATTTCTCTAACCGGAGGCAACCCTGGTAATTCTTCTGGGAATACATCCGAATACTCACATACTATCGGTACTGATTCAATTCTTAACTCAGTTTCCTTGGCATTCATCAAAAAGGCAAGATAAGCTTCATATCCCTTTCTTACATATTTCTGGGTAAACATATGAGAAATCACTACAGGCGATCTGTCCTGTTCATCTGATTCAACATGAAGAGTGTCCCCGTTTCCACATCTCAATTCAATGTATTTCTTTCCACAATTTACTGTCACATCATGAGTGGTTAACCAATCAATGCCAAGAATTATATCGAATTCATCAAATGGCAATAGCATGAGATTCGCCTTAAAATAATGACCTCTAATCATTAATGGGCAATCTTTGTATACCTTATAAACTAATACACATTTGCCTAAGGGGTTGGACACTTTTATCACGAATTCTGTAAACTCTACAGGCATGCTTATACTAGATACTAATTTCATGCAAATATATGAGTGGATAGATCCCGGATCAATTAAAGCAACAACATTAGTATCATGAAGAGAAAATGTACCCGTAATTACATAAGGGGATGACGCCTCTTCGCGAGTGCGAATGGCATAAGTCCTCGCAAGCGCTCTACCCTCAGATCTTGTAGTCTGCTCTCTGGGTTTACTCTTATCACTTGTTCCACTTCTCGGGTTTCTCTGTTTTCTCCCTCTAGTAGTATTTCTTGATCTTATACTATGAATTTTCTATTTTTTGACCATCTCGGAGCACTCTTTAATAAAAATGATCTTGGGAACCACACTTAAAACAGGCTCTCTCATGTGCTCGGCACTCACCGGGATGATGTCTGCCACACTGTGGACATTTTGGTCTATTTGGTCGAGCGTTCCCAACAGTAGCAATTGAAGTAGTCTGAGCTTTAATCCCCGAGTATTGTTTACCCTTACTTCTATTCGAAAACCCAGCTGAAGTACTTGATCGGGTAGGGAAGTCTCTTGACTTCTTGGGTGAGGACTGAAATGGCTTATTCAGTTGTCTCTTTCTTGAGTCACGAGACTCCATTTCAGCTAGCACAACAAATTCTTTACCAGTTTTGTAAGCCCTATCTACTAGCACGACAAATTCTTTCAATTCTAGGACACCAATGAATAATCGGATATCTTCATTTAATCCATCCTCAAACCTTTTACACATAATGGCTTCAGTGGATACACACTCTCGAGCGTATTTCCTGAGCCTTACAGACTCATGCTCATACTCAGCACTGTCATTCTACCTTGTTTCAGTTCAAGGAATTCCTTTCTTTTCTGATCGATAAACCTTTGGCTAATGTATTTCTTTCGGAACTCTTCTTGGAAAAACACCCATGTAATCCTTTCCCTTGGTACAACCGACACAAGGGTGTTCCACCACTGGTAAGCGGAATCTCTCAAGAGGGATAACACACATTTCATGCACTCTTCAGGTGTGCAAGATAATTCATCAAATACCCTGATGGTATTTTCAAGCCAAAATTTTGCCCACTCCGAATCGTCATATTTACTAGCTCAAAATTCCTCGGCTCATTGTTTCCGAATACTATCAACCGGAGGCTTTTCTCTCCTTACCACTTCTACCACTTGGGGAGCTACGGGGGTAGGCTGAGGAATAGATGGGGAAGGAGGGGGTTGTGCATTCGGGTTCGTACGAACGAACTCCGTATACCATGCATTCATCATGTAGAGAAAGGCTTCCCTAGCCTCTTCTCCTCCTCTCTGGCTTATAGTAACTGGTCTATTCTCATTCTCGGTCGGCACCGTCCCTTGAGCAGGAGCCGACGCGTTAATTTCTACATCATCTGCCACAGCTCTATCGGGATCCATTTACTATATAAAAATACAATTTAAATCATCAGGAGTCGTCACACTATCATTAAGCAAATACTCATACGTATGGCATGTTTAGCTAGACTCATGCATACGCTACATTAGTCTAAGAATCGACTAAATCGTAGCTCTGATACCACTAAATGTAACACCCCTTACCCGTATTCAACGCCAGAACCGGATACGAGGTATTACCGAACTAAACTTGCTCCAACATAAAACTTCGGGCCATAAAATTTTGTTTCAACTTAAAACTTTATCATTCATATTCATAACGTCCCTATTTTGGGTATACAAGACCCTAAACATACATGCGGAATGGTTCGAGACTAAACTGAAAAACTTTTGCACACTTAGAAATTTTTTTCCTAAAACAGGGCCACACGCCCATGTGGAATGGAACACGCCTGTGTGAGCAGGCCGTATGGTCACACACGCCCATGTTCCTAGCCCGTGTTGATTTTATTTCCCATTTAAAATCTACAGGGGTTTTCACACAGCCTGGCAACGCCCAAGTCTATAGCCTGTCTCCCTCACACGGCCTAGACATGCCTGTGTCCTCGCCCGTGTGTGAAAACCTTAGTATTCTATTTATGACGTTAGCATACACTTAAGGGGCACACGGCCTAATCACACGCCTGTGTGATGGCCTGTGTGACGAATTGAATTTTCAAAATTTTGATGCAGGGGACACACGGCTTATCAACACACCCATGGGGCTGACCGTGTGTTACACACGGCCTAGACACACGCTCGTGTGTCTACCCGTGTGGAAAATTTGAAGGCTATTTACCAAGCCTATTGCCACCTTGAGACAAACACACTTATATCACCACAAGAAACACATAACATAGTAAGAATACACTACGAAGAATCTCTAATTCATCATACATACACTTCGCATTTTACTCGATCAATAGCATGAACTTGTACTTCTTGAATATCATCATCTTTGGATATATATAAAACTTAACAAGTATTGGCCAATTCCCAATTGCCATTTACAAAAAAATGAATGAGTGACAAATATAGCCAACACTTTGGCTAACAAATATGACATAACAAAATGACCAAGTTCCTATACATGCCATACCCAAAATAAATCAGCTTCACTATACCAAAATGATAGTTGATAGTGTGATTCGAACTCCGACGTCCTACGATCCTTGAGTTAGCTTGGTGATACTACAAGGAAAAAGGAACAAGGAAAGGTAAGCAATAAGCTTAGTAAGTTTACATGAAATAACTAGCAACATTAGGACTTATAATAACATCCATTCATTTTTTTTAATCATACACAAGTTCTCAAATACATTAACATAACTTACTCATGCATACTCTTACCAAATTTCATATCACATTTTGCATTCATTTCTCGTAAGTTACTCATGGGTACCTGTATCACTTCATCACATAACTTTAGCACTTTTATACTTTTAAGCATAGTATTAGCTATTTGTCATTTGTACATAAACTTAGCTCTTGTCTATTAAACTACTCAGAATATCAAAGGATACTAAATCTCGTCATACATGTGTAACGATGCCAATGCCATATCCCAGATATGGTCTTACATGGGATCACATATCGATGCCGACACCATATCCCAGATATGGTCTTACACAGGATCTCATATTTCGATGTCGATGCCATGTCCCAGACATGGTCTTACACGAGATCGTATATAGATGTTGATGCCATGTCCCAGACATGGTCTTACACGACCTTCCTTACCTCATTGTGACATAGGTATCATTGTTATTCCGAATATTCAACCGGGACATCAACTTAACATATTCTCATCATATTCTTGTTGAGGCATCATTAGCCAATTTCATAAAATAATATTCATTTCATGTAATATCAAGCTTTTAAATATATAATAACATAATGTTGATTTATTATACACAAACTTACCTCGGTACTCAAAATGCGTATAGTTGTTCGATTTAGTCCACAACTTTGCTCTTGCCTAGGTTTCAGTCCGGGCTTCGTGTTTCTTGATCTATAATAACAATTTCACTTGTTTAATACTCACTTTGACTAAATTGACCCACGAATCATACTTTGGTAAAAATTAATATTTTTCCCCTAAACTTTTACATAATTACACTTTTGCCCCTAGGCTCGTAAAATGATTTTTATTCAACTTCCTTATATTTTAAGCCCAGCCGAATCATTTTCTTAACTTCAACAGCCCTCAATTTCCACTATTTCACTCATGTATGACCACTTTCATGACTTTTACAATTTGGTCATTTTATGCATTTTTCATGAAAATCACTTAGAAAAAGATGTTTATCACACATGAAACTTTCATAGTCCTCCATTAATCAATAAAGTACATGCATGCCATACATGGGTAAATTTTTGGACACAAACCCTAGCTCAAAATATAGCTAGAAATAGCTAAATCGAGCTACGAGGATCTTAAAAATACGAAGAACATTAAAAACGGGGCTAGGAGACACTTACAATCAAGCTTGAAAGATAAAGAAACCCTAGCTATGGAGTCCTTGTGATTTTCGGCCAAGCTTAGAGAAGATGGACACCATTTTTGACTACTTTTTCCCTTTTTAATTAACTTATTAACCAAATGACAAAAATGCCCTTAAGGCCCTTTATTGAGATGATGTGAGTCGGCACGGGTTAGTCGAGTCGTTCACTTGTGTGCCCGATCGTCTACAAGGAGTGGTTTGAAAACTCGAAAAGATATTGTTTGAAGAGTTGAAATGCGGAAGCTTTTGATAGGTTTTGTACTTATATTTAATTAAGTTAGGAATGGAGGTTTTTTTTTATGAGATGGTTTAATTTTTTTAGAAGTCGGAAGAAGAAGGTTCGGGTTGAGATTAGATAAAAAAAGAAAGATGTTTGGTGTTCGATTTGGTTAGATGGAAGAAGGATGGATGAAAGATGGATAATGGATGTTTCGGTTTATGAACGAATAAAAGAAAGATAGTTGGATGGAAATGGAGAATAAGACTTAAATCGAAAATCGATTCAACACTATAGATAGTGTCACCCCGGTTCTAAACGGTTTAAGATGGAATGATGGAAATAGAATGAACGCCACACTCGGGTTAAGGAGTGATAAGTTCAGAAACAAGCTAGGAGACGCCACAAGTACACTTGATAAGTCAACCGAAAACTCGTACGAATTTAGAGAGGAGTAATCTCACTCTTTGAACAATAGTTCATATATTCAAAATGGCCAAAAGTTTTTTTACAAAAGCAAATGAGCAACTATTTATACTAAGTAGATAAGGTAGCCGAATAGCCTAGTTCTAAAACTTATTAACTATGTAATTTCAGCTAGAGTTAGCTAGAATATTCCAGAATTAAATCATTAATTTGATGGGACTAAATTTAGCTGATGGGTAGCCTATTGGACGGCATTCTAGAAGAGGGAATGAATTTTGAAGCACTTGTAAATGCATGCAGCAGCTAGGTTCGGCCCTTGTAGTAATCGAACTCTTAAATTTACAACTCTTGGATGAAAAATGATGAGCATTTAATTGGTACTTGATCAGCCAACAATGGTGTGAAAAGTCGGTTTTGAACAGCCTCCATAGTGTGAACTTAGCTAGCCAAAAAGCCATGGGTGGGAACAGCTCATGTGAAGAGAATTTGAAAGCTTTGATGGCTGGAAGCTTCTTGGCTGAATGGATGCTTGGGGAAGACAAAAGTGACCAGCCTTTAATGGTTTGTCCAGCCGAACATGCATTGTAACAGTCCCTTAATGTACCAGCCACATACATTGCACCTAGGTGCATGAATCTCCTTAATTGGCATTGTTAAATTCGGTTGCACCTACATGAACAAGAAAACACATTAATTCACTTAGATTCAGCTGAATAAAATTAAATACATAACTAAGACACAGTAATAGACACTTAAATAATATTTGGACAAATTAAAAACAACCTATTTAAGACACACTTAATATTCGGCTAGGACAAGACACGATAAAAAGCTGTAGTAAAATTAGACAACTTAAATTAAATTAAGACAACATAAATTCAACCTAATTAAAATACTAAAGACTCATTTACTTGCTGTAATAAAATAAATAAAAAAAAGAGTTCAACTTATTCAAGCTTAAATAATTAAGCAAATTAATTGAACAGCTCAATGAGCTGAAATGAGCTTGGAATGAGCTATTCCAAGCTAAACCGAGCTTGCACCAAAATGCAAGGAGAACTCATGAGCTGGAATTCGGCTCAAAATTGATCGGCCTTCGGGTTGTTCAAAAGGATCAAGATAGGCATCTTGGGTTGCCCCGGGTATGCTCGCATCATCTCTCCTCTTCAAAGCGATTCGTCCTCGAATCGAGCCATTGGTTCTCTAGAACATAGTTCCTTTTACTCGGCTTTCCTCGGTCGAATGGGGTGGACGGTAATCGAGTCACCTGAAAAGAATAACCATGAGTTAGAAAATAATGCTCCGAACAAATTTGCAACCCAAGCATAATCGTAACAAGACAAGTATGACGTATGTGGATGGACAGAATCAAATTATCATGCAAACGAAAGAATGCCTTGTCAAATGTTTGAAACAAAATTGAATATGTCTCAAGGCGTGCATACGACTTAAATGGATTCCACAAGTCATGATTGTCATGCGAGTAATGAATCAAATGATAGACATAATCGTCACAAGCATGTATTTGAAAAGTTCACATGGTTCACGAAGTTTCACAATCATACAGTGCATTAGACGATTGACTATAGATTCTCTCACACATGCATTATAAAAATTATCAAAGACAATAATCTTCTTATCTACCATCATAACAGATAGATCATCAATAAGCAAAATAGGACAACTAAGCACATCACGATCTAAATGTTTTTCAAAAACTAAGTCATCAACACGATTGTTAACACCATTCGAGGAGAACAAAGATATTATATAGTTTTCAAGTGTCTTACCTTGTTTATCTTCAGGAGTAGGAAAACAATGATTGAATTTACCTTTTTTGATCAACACAAATCTTCTCTCTTCTGGAATATAGTGTAGCCAAAGCTTCGTGGTTGAATTAGCCTTTTCCAAACGAAACGCGAACTTCATGTACAACCACAAAAATTTTTTAAGGCACGAATTTAAATTGAAATCAAATTGGGCAATTTTCGTTACCTTATTCAAAGACCACATATCAAAATGATAGAAATTGTTCGCACACAATCGATGTTGCTTGATTTTCTAAACATATTTCCGGTTTAAAAACTTGATTTTGATTGTTTATGCCGAAGTGTAGCAAAGGTTTCGTCAAATTAAACATGTCAATCCAAAAAGATTTTTGCATACACAATATCGAACAATCAAAACTCTTTATGAACTTCAAAACAGATTTGCAAAAACTCGAGGATTTCAAACAAGGGAGCAAATTATTCACATAACCATCACAATCGAATAAATTGAGATGCTTATATGAAAATTCATGATCACGCATAATCGAGTTTCGCAGCTGACATTCGAACGTTACTTCACCAACATGGTCGACAACTTCACAAATTTCATTAGTGATGCTTTCCTTGCCATCATTTAAAACAAGTACTTCACCATTATTCAAAGGATGGCAATTGACCAAAGGATGGCAATTGACCGTATCACCAATGTAATCATAAACATTCAAACAAGTTGGTGAAGATTGAAACGTTTTATAGCACTTACCTTCCTTACCTTGTGGCACCGGTGGACTAAGATTACCTTTACCATTCAATGTGAAACGTCTCTCTTTTGGAAGGTAATTGAGATGGAACTTATGGATTGGTTCTTCAGAAACCTGAAATGAATCTGTAACACCCCATACCTAAGTCTGAGGCTTAGACCAGATACGAGAAGTTACAATGCTTGAACTTGCTTAATCAAGTACTTACGGGCTACAAAATTTCGTTCTGAATTAAGAACTTATCTTTCTTAATCAACTTGTACTTTTCATGGGCCTATGAGGCCTTAAACTCATGTCCGTAAACTTTCGAAACTCAATCAAAAACTTTTCATTGAAACAGGGGTCACACGCCCATGTTAGTTGGGACACGCCCGTGTAAACCTGAGACACGCCCATGTCTCCTAACCGTGCTTAAAACTCGAGCTTACTGCCAAACTTCACACGGCCATGGCACGCTCGTGGTCTTGGCCCGTGTGAAAAACCTTAGCATTCTAACTTATAACACATGGCCATGGCACGCCCGTGGACTTAGACCGTGTACTACAACTTGATATTCTGACTTAAGGTGCAATGGTGCAGGGTACACACGGCTTAGACACACGCCCGTGTGTCCGACCGTGTAGGCACTTAGAGGCTACTTAGCAAGCCAATTGCCACCCTGAAATCAAGAGCAAATTCATACTATCTCAACAACTCAAATCACTACAACTTTAATGAACAATATAACATGCTCCATTGATATCAATAACATACATACTTAGTCAATAACATATATACTTAGTCAATCTTGGCCAATCATTTAGCCATTTACAAAAGAATAATAATAAACTTGATAGCCCATGCTTTTCCCCTTTCTAAGACATATACTCAAAATGAAATGTTTCCTATACATGCCATACTTAAATAAACAACTTGGCTATACCAAAATAGCGGTTGATAGTGTGATTCGAGCTCCGACTTCAACGATTCACAAGTTAGCTTGGCGGGACTACATAGAAAGAAATAATAAAAGACGTAAGCATTTAGCTTAGTAAGTTTGCATAATGCACATAGCAACAAACTTGCTTAATATAAACCATTTGACATAAACAATGGCATCATAAATTTTAGCTATAAAGCTTACTTACTCATACTTGATTCTTACATAACTCATGAAACTTACTAGTCTCATACTTGATAGGCAAACAAAGTACTGTGATCACTAGATCACATTGATCAAAGATACTTGAACATAATACTCATAATTTCTAATTCATCATTCATAACATGAATAATATTCTTTATCACTTGATAATAACCTTACTTACTTAGCTTTCTTGTTATCTCTTTGGAGCTTAACTCGTTTTCCCGATGAATTTATATGAATAACCGAGGATACTAAATCTCATCTAAATTTCGAGGCCATGACTTAACATGGACTTATACGAAGTCTTTCTTGTTCTCACCAATGCCATGCCTTAACTTGGACTTATATGGGATCTCTTTCTCTTGATAACTTTTTAATGCCAAGCTTGCCTTGGTCTTACATGATAACTTGTTCAATGCCAAGCTTGCCTTGGACTTACATGATAACTTACTCAATGCCAAGCTTGCCTTGGACTTACATGATATCTTATTCAATGCCAAGCTTGCCTTGGACTTACATGATATCTTGTTCAATGCCAAGCTTGCCTTGGACTTACATGATTACTTGTTCAATGCCAAGCTTGCCTTGGACTTACATGATATCTTGTTCAATGCCAAGCTTGCCTTGGACTTACATGATAACTTGTTTGCTTGCCGATGCCATGCCTCAGCTTGGTCTTATACGGACTTTCTTATTTCATGTGGTGGATTGAGTATCCTAAGTTATTCAACTTCAATCGGGGCTTTCTCATGCTTGATCTCATTAATTTCTTTGTTTAACATAACATTAAACATTTTTCATAATAACATTGTACATTATACTAAGCAATTCAATGATATAAATCATAAAGCTTAGAAATCATACAAACTTACCTCAATATACAAAATGTAGCTAGGTATGCAATTTAGTCCTCGACCTTGTTCTTGCCTCGGTTTCAATTCGAGCTTCGTTTTTCTTGATCTATAGTCATAAATAGATCATTTAATATTCACATTGACTAAATTGACCCTTTACTCATACTTGGGCAAAATTACTATTTTGCCCCTATACTTTCTCATATTTTCACTTTTTCCCAAGGCTCGTAAAATAATTTTCATTCAACTTTCTTAGACTACATGCTTAGCTGATTCATTTTCTCTACTATAGCAATCATCAATTCTCATTATTTCTAGTAGGTATGACTAATTTCATAACTATTACAAACTAGTCCATACTATCATATTTCATGAAATTCATTAAGGAAAAGATGTTTATCTAACATCAAACTCTCATAATCTTCCATAAAACATCATTTAACAAGCATGTCAATCATTGATGAATTTTTTGAACATGCATCTTAGCTTATTTTATAGCTAAAAATAGCTAATTCATAATACGAGGACTTCAAAAACACGAAGAATATTAAAAACGGGGCTAAGATGAACTTACTAGAAAGCTTGAAAAAAATGAAGAACCCTAGCTATGGAGTCTTCAAATTTTCAACAATGGAAGGAAGAAGATGAATGAAACTTTATCATCTTTTTCCTATTTTAATCACTTATTAGACAAATAACCAAAATGCCCTTCTCTTTAAAAATTTCTATTTTACTAACTCTTGTCCATTTTTGTCCAAAATTTATAATTTGGGCAAATTGCTATTTAAGGACTCATAATTAATATTCTAAAGCTATTTCATACAAAATGCTTCTAGAAACTCACATTTTACAACTTTTGCAATTTAGTCCTTTTTGACCATTCAACTTCAATTTAGCAAAATTGCTTCATGAAACTTTCACACTAACATGCAAACATGGCATGAACCTTAAAAACTCATAAATTCACCTCGGATTCGTGGTCTCGCACCACTATTCTGACTAGGCCCTAAATCGGGCTGTTACAGAATCAACACGAGGAAAACTCAAATGGTGGTTAGTGGAAATATTCCTCACTTGCTCTCGCTCGTCTTTTTCTTTCGTTTCTTTTTCTAACTCGATTTTATTTTTGTTCTCACACTCTTTTTCAATTTCTTTTTCATTCTCTTTTTCTTTTTCAGTTTCTTTTTCTTTTTCTCTTTCTTTTTCACATGCTGATTCAATTTCATTACAGAATGAGGATAACAAAAAGGAATCATCAAAGTGTGAAACCTTTCGTTGAGAAAAAGTGATAATGTCTTCATACAAAAGACGGTCATCTCTTCGAGATTGGTTCTTCATGGATGAAAATCTTGGAGTATACGAAGAACGA
Organism: Gossypium sturtianum; assembly: GCA_025698515.1. Lineage (NCBI taxonomy): Eukaryota > Viridiplantae > Streptophyta > Magnoliopsida > Malvales > Malvaceae > Gossypium > Gossypium sturtianum. The sequence continues at coordinate 90,156,415 of CM046949.1, forward strand.
CTTGTGCTTTCTCGTTCGTCACTATAATAGGATTCAAAGTCGAAACTTATTTGATTTCGTCTCGAATTCCTTATTGAAAAGGAATCTTGATAGGAATCTCTTATCACGTAGTCATTGGATGCTAAACTTCTTGATGATCTCATTTTCATCCTTTGGCTTGAAGAAGTTCACCCTCGATGGTAGGAAGATGGGAGGAAACGCTTGCACATCACATGTTTCATTTCGGACCATGTTGATATTGGGCACTCTCTGTTTCGTCTTCGACTCATGGTGAATTGATCCCACCAAGTCATGGCATAATCAGAGAAACTGTTTACCGCAAGCCTTACTTTCTTGCTTTTCGAGTAGTCGTGGTACTCAAAAACCAATTCTACGTTCATTTCCCATTCAAGGTATACCTCTAGGTCAGATCTACCTTAAAATAGTGGAATGGTTGGCTTGTTACTCTTCAAATCGCCATTAACACATTCATGATCTTTAAAGCCTCGATTTCTATGAACGCGTCACGTTTCGCTTTGATTGGATGCTTGATATGATGGATCGAACCAGCCACCAACAGTAGCAACTCTTCTTTCGAAATTTAGAGACATAATGTTGAACCTCACCACAAATGCTCACAAGTTCACTCACAAAGAAAGATCGCTCACACTCGTGTTTCACTCGAATATGGCTTTTTCTCTAATATAAGCACTCGTGCCTTTTACCGCTCATCTCTCTCTCAAAATTCGTAGTTCGTTTATAGCAGACTTATCGCGGCTTGGGGTCGGCTTCAAAAGTGGGTGCAAAGGATAATATTGAGTGTATAAGGTAGGCTGATACATAAAGAAAATAAAATAAAAAATTGAGGTATGTGTGGCGTTGGGGTGGGAATGGTGATACCAAATGATGGTAAGGAATCTTGGATGATCGGGGTAGAAGGATGACGGTAGAATGATGAACTTGAATTCGGGAACAGAGGAGAAGACACGAGAAACACAAACTTGCAACAATTTCACACACTTTTTTTTGTGCTCGAATTCTTTTTTTTTCGTATTTTTTCCTTTTTTTTAATACTTCAACACAACATATGCTGATTACAAGAAGAAAAAAAATACAACTAATTTTTTTTTATTTTCATATTTTTATTTTCGATTTTTTTTCACGAACCTATTTCAGCTTCTCGATCGTCGTCGTCGGAGCTCCTCATTTTCAAGCTCTGATACCAAATGATGTGAGACGGCCCAGGTTAGTCAAGTCGTTCACTTGTGTGTCCGATCGTCTACGAGGAGTGGTTTGAAAACTCGAAAAGATATTGTTTGAAGAGTTGAAATGCGGAAGCTTTTGATAGGTTTTGTACTTATATTTAATTAAGTTAGGAATGAAGGTTTTTTTTATGAGATGGTTTAATTTTTTAGAAGTCGAAAGATGAAGGTTCGGGTTGAGATTAGATAAAGAAAGAAAGATGTTTGGTGTTCAGTTTAGTTAGATGGAAGAAGGATGGATGGAAGATGGATAATGGATGTTTCGGTTTATGAACAAATAAAAGAAAGATAGTTGGATGGAAATGGAGAATAGGACTTAAATCGAGAATCGATTCAACACTATAGAGAGTGTCACCCCGGTTCTAAACAGTTTAAGGTGGAATGATGGAAATAGAATGAACGCCACACTCGGGTTAAGGAGTGATAAGTTCAGAAACAAGCTCGGAGATGCCACAAGTACACTTGATAAGTCAACTGAAAACTCATATGAATTTAGAGAGGAGTAATCTCACTCTTTGAACAATAGTTCATATATTCAAAATGGCCAAAAGTTTTTTTACAAAAGCAAATGAGCAGCTATTTATACTAAGTAGCTAAGGTAGCCGAATAGCCTAGTTCTAAAACTTATTAACTATGTAATTTCAGCTAGAATTAGCTAGAATATTCCAAAATTAAATCATTAATTTGATGGGACTAAATTCATTTATTCTTAAACTTTTGATGAATTTAGTTAATTAGGGCTAAATTGAGAAAATAGCATTTTGAAGGATTAAAATGTGAAATAAATGATATGTGTGGGCTTGTATGAATATAATGAGAATTCAGCTAGGCATGGGTGCAAGCTAATTATGTGAATTTGATGATTTTATGAATTAAGGACTAAAGTGTCGAAATGTGAAAATGGGAGGGCTATTTTGTAAAATGCCCTAAATATGAGTGTTTGGACTAAAATGAATGATTTGGTGATTGAATGGATTGAATTTGAATGTGTATAGACCAAGAAAGGAGAGGTTCGGATCGAGATCGAGGCAAAGATAAAGTGCATGATTGACCGACCGTTTTGATAGTTCAACGTCCGAGGTAAGTTTGGACACAATACGAACATTTAGTTATGTTAAATGTTATGAAATGAATGTTATAATGATATTGAAATGTGGATGCTATGTGAGAGTTGAGTTTGAGTTATGTGGCACTAAGTGTGCGTATTCGAAAACGTGATCGAGATGATCAGTACTGTGTGTGCAAAATTAAATAAGCTATGACTTTGTGGTTGGCACTGTGTCTGTGATACCGATTGAAGAGCGGTTTGATATAAATACACTATGTGTGCGATGATAATTAAGCTTCGGCTAAATATCGGGGCACTAAGTGTGCGATTGAATCAAATGGAAAAGTGAGTATTGAGTAGCAAATGTAATTGACTACTAGGTGTTGACTAAGGTACGCTCGGAACCTATCTGGTTGATGAATATATGAATGAGATTATGAAATGTTAAATGAGCATTTTAGTTTTGGATGGCATGATATATATATATGCATATGTGAAATAATCTATGTGATGATTTGTTTTATTATAATGTATCACGTTACGAACTTACCAAGCCTTGAAAGCTTACTGTGTGATTTGTTTCTCTACTTTGCAAAGGTCGATAAAGTTTGCTCGGATCCGGGAATCGTCAAGATCTCAATCACACTATCGGCATTCTATTTTGGTACTTTTGGAAAGATGTACATAGTTGAAATATAGCATGTATAGGCTAGTTGTTTTGAATCATATTTGAGATGTGTAAATAGCCATGTGATGTGGCTAGCTAAGTGTTGGTAATGTGCATGAGTGAATATGGTATTTGGTGCATATTTTGATATGGCATGATGGTAATGAATTAGCATATGAATGGTGAATTCAATGATGAATTAATGCCTTAGTGATCTAGTGAGGTTATGGATGATTTATACCTAGATTTACATGTAATTTGGTCGTATACAATGGCATGCTTAGAAATGAGATTCTATGTGATGATAAGATGATTGTCGGACATGAAATTGGTTGCCAAATTGTGTGTATAAAGATGCTCAAATATGCTTGTAGGATTGACCTATGTGGGTGGCATTTTGGCCTTGCAAATGGCCTAATTGAGCCACACGGTTGTTGTACACTGCAGGCGTGCCTAGTGACCGTGGGGCTAAGTCGATGCTAGCCTAATAGCACACGGCGCGAAGACACGGCGTGCCTAGTCGCCGTGTGAGAAAGTCGAGAATATGGCCTAAGAGTACACGCCTTAGCACACGGGGTACTTGATGGCCGTGGGTGTAAAGTCGATTCGACCACGGCCAAGGCACACGGGCGTGCTTGGTGGCGTTGATGGGAAGTTAGATTTGACCACAGCCAAGGCACACGGGCGTGCTTGGTGGCCGTGGATGTGGTCGTCGATTCGACCACGGGAGGACACACGGGGTATCCAAATGCCGTGGGAGGCACACGATTTTCCAACGACGCGTGCATCCCCTGAAACCTAGAAAAGTTTTTAAATTTCAAAAAGTTTTTGTATGTGTTTCGGTTTAGTCCCGACCCCTCCCTAGCATGTGTTTAAGGTCTTATACGCCTTAAAAAGGGACTAATTGTTTATGTTTGATGTATTATGATGATGATTGACTTTGTGTCATAAATGGGTTGTGAAATGATTCTATTGTCTGGTAATGCCTCTTAACCCTATTCCGGCGACAGTTTTGGGTTAGGGGTGTTACATTTTATTGGTATCAGAGCTACGATTTAGTCGATTCTCAGACTAACGTAGCGTGTGTGAGTCTAGCTATACATGCCATATATGAAATTGCGATAGTGTGATGAATTATGACAGTTGAAAATGTGTTTTTATATAGTAACGGATCCCGATCGAGCAGTTGCTGATGATGTAGAAAGTAATGCGCCTGCTCCTGCTCAAGGGACAGCGCCGGCCACATCTAGGCCGAATGAAAGTGGTGAGGGAGGAGAGGCTAAGCAAGCCTTCTTCCGAATGATGAGTGAGTGGTTTACGGAGTTCGTTCGAATGAATCCGGCTGCTCCACAACCTCCATCCCCACAAGTACCTATTGTGCCACAAGTTGTAGATCCGATCAGATTGAATAAACCACTTGTAGACAAGATTCGGAAATATGGGGCAAAGGAGTTTAGGGCTACATCTGATGACGATGCTAAGCGAGCCGAGTTTTGGCTTGAGAATACAATCAGAGTATTCGATGAGATGTCATTGAACTCTGATGAGTGCATTAAGTGTATAGTTTCCTTGTTGAGAGACACGACTTATAACTGGTGGAAAACATTAATATCTGTGGTTCCGAGAGAGAGAATCACCTGGGAATTATTTCAAGTTGAGTTCAGAAAGAAGTATATCAGTCAACGCTTCATTGATCAGAAACGTAAAGAGTTTTTAGAATTTAAATAGGGCGATTTGTCTGTTACTGAGTACGAATGGGAATTTGTAAGACTGAGCCAATACGCGAGGGAATATGTTTCGACTGAAGCTACTATGTGCAAACATTTCATAGAGGGATTGAATGAAGACATTAAATTGTTAGTTGGGATACTTGATATAAATGAATTTGATGTGTTAGTCGAAAGAGCATGCAAAGCTGAGGAGCTCAGTAAAGAAAAGAAGAAAGCCGATTCTGAGGCTCGTGATGAAAGGAAGAGATCGATGAATAAGTTCTCTCAACCTTCAACAAAGAGGTTCAAAGATGCAAGCAACGGATCAAATGCTTCGTTTGGGCATCCGAATAGAGATCGCGCAAGACTAAGTGTTGGTCCGAGAATTCAAGCTCCAATGGAATCAAGTGTCGATAGTGCCAAAAGCAATAAACCTGAGTGTAGACAGTGTGGAAGGCAACATGTGGGAGAATGCTGGGGCAAGTATAACAATAGAGTTTGTTATAAATGTGGATCCAGAGATCATTTTATTCGAGATTGCCCGAAGATGGTCGAAGAGGAAAATGTTCAGAATAAAAGACTGAGAAATGTGACGGCTAGAGGTAGACCACCCAGAAACACCAGAAATGTGAGTGGAAGCCAAAGGGGGACTACTGACATAGCTGTGAGGTCGGCGAGCACTGCCGAGCCTATGCTATACGTCTTGCGAGAGGAAGCATCATCTCCAAACGTCATCACCGGTACTTTCACTTTATTTGATACTGATGTCATTGCATTGATAGATCCAGGATCAACTCATTCCTATGTGTGTATGAACTTAGTATTAAATAAGAACCTACCTGTTAAGTCTATTGAATTTGTGGTTAGAGTGTCGAACCCCTTAGGCAAGTGTGTTTTGGTGGATAAGGTGTGCAAGAATTGTCCATTGATGTTTTGAGATGTTTGTTTTCCAATTAATTTGATGTTACTACCATTCGATGAGTTTGACATAATTCTAGGTATGGATTGGCTTACTCTGCATAATGCCATCGTGAATTGTAAAAGAAAGAGTATTGAGTTGAAAAGTCAGAATGGTGAGCTAGTTCGAATAGAATCCAATGATATGAAAGGATTACCAGCTGTTGTATCTGCGATGAAAGCTATGAACTATGTGAAAAAGGGTTGTGAAGCTTATTTGGCGTACGTGATTGATACAAAAGTGTCGAAAAAGAAAGTTGAATCTGTGCCTGTGGTATACGAGTTTTCAGATGTGTTTCCTGAAGAGTTATCGGGATTACCTCCAATTCGGGAAGTTGAATTTGGTATTGAATTAGTGCCGGGGACCATTCCCATTTCTATAGCTCCGTATAGAATGGCACCAACAGAATTGAAAGAGTTAAAGTCGCAGTTGCAAGAATCAACTGATAGAGGATTTACACGACCTAGTCTCTCACCCTGAGGAGCTCCTATATTATTTGCAAAAAAGAAAGATGGAACTATGAGAGTGTGTATTGATTATCGACAATTGAATAAAGTGACGATAAAGAACAAATATCTGTTGCCTCGTATTGATGATTTGTTTGATCAGCTGAAGGGAGCTAAAGTGTTTTCGAAGATAGACTTGAGATCCGGTTACTATCGCTTAAGAGTTAAAGAATCGATGTACCAAGACCGCTTTCGAGCGAGGTATGGACATTATGAATTCTTAGTGATGCCTTTCGAATAACAAATGCTCTGCAGTGTTTATGGATCTAATGAATCGGATATTCAGACCGTATTTGGATCGCTTTGTAGTGGTGTTCATTGATGATATTTTGATCTATTCGTGTGATGAGACGCAACATGTCGAGCATTTGAGAACTGTATACAAACTCTATGTGAGAAACAGGATTGTATGCTAAGTTTAGTAAATGTGAATTTTGGTTGCGTGAAGTTGGTTTTCTCAGGGCATATTGTGTCACTACCGTGATACGAGTTGATCCTAGTAAAATCTCTGCTATATTAGAATGGAAGCCTCCGAGAAATGTGTCTGAAGTCCGTAGTTTTTTGGGACTAGCGGGATATTATAGACGGTTTGTGAAAGGCTTCTCGATGATTACGACTCCGTTGATGAAGTTGCTACAAAAGATGCTAAATTTGAATGGTCAGAAAAGTGTCATCAGAGTTTTGAGCAGTTGAAAGAGTTGTTGACGGAAGCACCAGTGTTAGTTCAACCGGAATCGGGAAAAGAAATCATAGTCTATAGTGATGCATCGTTGAATGGTTTGGGTTGTGTGCTGATGCAAGAAGGTAAAGTTATTGCTTATGCTACGAGGCAGCTAAAGTCGCATGAAAAGAACTACCCAACGCATGACCTTGAATTGGATGCAATCGTGTTTGCATTGAAGATTTGGCGTCACTATCTGTTTGGGGAAAAATGTCACATCTATACTGATCATAAGAGCTTAAAGTATTTGATGACTCAAAAAGATTTGAATTTACGACAGAGAAGATGGTTAGAATTGTTGAAAGACTATGAACTTGTGATAGATTATCACCCGGGTAAAGCTAATGTTGTAGCTGATGCTTTGAGTCGGAAATCGTTATATGTTTGCGAGCTATGAGTACTCAAATAGATCTGTGTAATGATAGTGCAGTTATAGCTGAGTTGAAAGTTAAGCCGATGTTCGTACAGCAGATTTGCGATGCCCAGAAAAATGATGTTGAAATGATGGCTAAACGAATTCTGTGTGAATCAAATGCTGAAACAGAATTTCGAGTTGGTAGTGATGATTGTTTGAGATTTAGAGATCGGATTTGTGTTCTGAGAAACTCAAAGTTGATTTCGATGATTTTGAATGAAGCTCACAATAGTTATTTAACTGTGCATCTGGGGAGTACAAAGATGTATAATGATTTGAAACAGTTCTTGTAACACCCCTTACCCGGGTTCTACGCCAGAACCGGGCCCGAGGCATCACCGTAAAAAAAAATATCTCATGATCACCACTTAGGATCATCGTGACTACTCTCTTAAGTCACCTCAACAACCTCATTCTCGACTTACGAGGCCTCGCTCATACCCTTAAAAGCTCTCGAGACTATATCGAAACTTTTTCTAATCTTAAAAAAAATTTTCTCCTTATACAGGGCTCACACGCCCGTGTATAATGAGACACGCCCGTGTGTATACACACACGCCCATGCCTTCAACCCGTCGTGAACACTGACTTTACCCACACGGCCTCAAAGCTTAGTCACACGCCCGTGTGACTAGCCCGTGGTCTATCCTGACTTAAAAGGATCAACTTGCAGGGGACACACAGCCAAGTCACACGCCCGTGGGTTGACCGTGTGTCACACATGGTCTAGACACACGCCCGTGTGTCTATCCACATGGACAAGAACAAAGCTATATGCTAAGCTCTTCTCACCCTAACAACATACCCAACATGCACTCATCAAACACATCCATATTTAACTTAAAAGAAATCACAATTTCACATGGATAACTACATCTTTTTCATATAAAATAACAGCCAACAACTATGGCATTATACAAAATAGATTATTCAACTATAGGCTAACACATCCTAGCCATTTACAACATGATTCCCTAACTTGTCTAGCCCCTATACATGCCATGGCTCATAAGAACTTGAAACATCATACCAAGCGTCTATCCGATAGTGTGAAAACATCTCCGACGGCCTCCAACCCGAGCTAGATAAAATAACCTATAAGAGATGAGAGAGGAAGAAGAGTAAGCAATAATGCTTAGTAAGTTCATATGCAAATAAGAATCAACCATTAATATCTATATGATTATGCTCAATCATAAGGTATTAGAATGAGTTTTACTCTTGAACTCACAGTTACCTATTCAATCATTCATAATGCTTACTCATTTCGTCTCTTACCACATTCTAACCATATCCCAGGCTTAATGCTCGCATTCATTAACTTACCATGCCACAAGCCAATTCGCTCGTTTAATTAGCATACATTCCTGTACTGATCATCACAAGATCATATAAAACAACACATCACACATTCTCAATAAACCACTCATACTACCAATCTCTCGGTGGTTACGCACTTAGCCCACCATTGAATCTCTTATAGGGTGGTATCGCACTTAGCCCACCATCGTTCTTTAATAGGGTGGTATCACACTTAGCCCACCATTTGAAACTAAACTCGATGGTATCGCACACAACCCATCATCAGAATGAATAATATGGTGGTAACGCACTTAGCCCACCATTAATAACATTGTTGATGGTATCGCATACGACCCCATCACTAATAATTAGGAAGGTGGTATCGCATTACACCCACCATCATTATACATTTACGAATATACATATATATCCACATGCATTTCTCTATTTCAAATGTTCATCTGAGAACATCCTCACTCACTGACATTCTTACATAGATTTCTACAATAATCATTTACTTTTACGCACTGCATTTATAAAATCAACATTTGCAATTAAGATGCATCATACACACATGACCCACTATGGGTTCATCACATACCAAATTCACCTTAATTTAGTTCTAACACATACTTGTACCTCTCATGATACAACTACATACATTCTCGTTTTCAACATACCTGTTGAATCACTCAAATTGTTAAATAACACTTTTAAATCTCATACATAAAATCTCACCTCAACATCATGCCTCTGATAGGGTTGACATGAAATATCATATCGATGCCATGTCCCCGACATGGCCTTATTCAATATCTCACACCGAGGCCATATTCTAAATATGGTCTTATACGGGACCTTAATTATCATCATATCTTATTGTTTGCTTTCCCTATATTCCTAAATACAATTCTCTTGACATCTCGTTAAAATATATTCAATACACCCATAGTGTAATTATAAATTCCATACGACATTGGAATAATAAGTACTTCACTTAGAGTTGCATAATTTAGCACATGAACTTACCTCGATGCCGAAAGGGCCAGAAAAAAGAAACTTTTGCCCACCATTCCTCTTTTCACCCGTTCTAGGTCTGAAACTCGATTTCTTTAATCTAAAACAACATAATTTACCGATTTAATCACTTATAAATCATAATATATCATAATCTACACTCTAGGCAAAAATGACTATTTTGCCCCTAGACTTTGGCAAAATTACGATTTTGCCCCTAGGCTCGTAAATAAATTTTTATCACATTTTCTCGATAAACAAGCCTAGCTGAACATTTAATCCTCTTACAACTATCCAAAATTCTAACTATTTCATTCTTAAATGAACAAATTACAACATTTGCATCATAAGCCATTTTAGGTATTTTTCATGAAAATCCTTTCACAAAAGTTGTTTATCAAACAACTAGGATTCATTTTCTTCCATAAAAACTCAACAACCAACCTAAACTCTCTCATGGTAAGTCCCTAGACTTTCAACCATATTGCATAATAGTCCCTTCTTTAGAAAGCTTAAGCTTTGGGGACTCCAAAAGTACAATTTTTATCAAGAGAAGCTAGCAAAATCACTTACTTGAGATGATGAGAAGTGGCTGAAAATTTCAGCTTACATGGGGGTTTTCTTCTTCAATTTCGGCAGAGAAAGGAAAATCGGGAAGGAAGATGACCACTTAATATTTTAATTAGCCTTTGCTTATGTCATCATGTACCAACCCATACCAAAATTTTGACTTTTCAACCTTTTATTTTCTACTTGGCCGGCCATCACCTTAAAGTTGGCCTATTTTCCCATTAAAGACCCCCACATTATGCTCCATAACTATTTGGCACCTCTAGCAAATAAAATAGAATTTTCGCACTTTATGCGATTTAGTCCTTTTTCACAATTTAGCTAGAAATCGCTAAAATTAAGGCACCAAAATTTTCATGCATCCTTAAAAACATGTTATAACACATATCATAACATAAAAATAATTTTATCTAACCTCGAATTAGCGATTCCGAGATCAACATCGACTATCCCCTAAATCGGTCATTATAACTCTCCTCCTTAGGGATTTTCGTCCCTGAAAATCTTATCAGAAGGAGTTGCTACCAACATTCTTAAAACATTTCCATAAACTCTTCAAAATCACAAATCCACTTATCCTCAAGTTTCTCTTGTCATTAACCTTTAAGCTATCACACACAAAGTTGAAGCATCACTTGCGACCCAGGTATTTCTTCCTCCAGAGCGTTTACTCAGTAATCCACTAATTTAGAACTCTGCACACATCCAAATGATTATTCGGATCTTTACCGGCTGATTTACTACAATTCGAATGACATTTCCCCTTCTTAGGAATTTTGTCAAACCAAATTCGAAATCTATAAGGTTTTATCTCACTTTCTCATTAAAGCATTTACCGACTGTAATAATCTTGACTTGTACGCTTTGAAAACTCACTTTTAGTGGTCAACTACTTCGACCCTAAACTAAGTCATATCGTGAAATGTACTCTCATCACAAAACATTTATGCACCTAACTGTACTTCCTTATTCTTGCATTAGTAGACATGCTACTACTAAATCTCATACCAAAACTTCTATATAAGTTCTGGGTTCATCATCACTCAAAGTCTATCTCGAGGAAGGATCAACAACAAGAATCTTATCCAACATGGATCTATCATCCAGACATCTATACTATATCTATTATCTGAGAAGTATTACACTAACTATACTCACCACTGTAATAGCTCAAGCCGTTTCACTATTTCATCTTCAAAATCTTCTGTAGTATAGGATACCCTCACTCATTAAATTTCAGAAAATACACATCGATTTTCCCCATGGATCATTACAAAACATCTAGCTCACAACACAGATACAAAAGTAATCGTCTCTGGATCACCAACCTGTCAACTCTTTTTCTCGATTCAGACTGAACTCAATACTAGAACTTTCAATTAATAGTTCCTTTTATAGCTTTCAACTCAACCATCGCGGTTTGAACATTTCAATGAGAATATCTTCGTATCATGCTCTCTACTCACGAACACACAGAAATTTACTCTCTTTGTTGATTCATGCGTGAATATACATAGAACTCAAATCATATCTCAATACATTAATCTACTCTTTTCTCCACACTGAAAACATATTTCAAGCACACTCTCAACTGAGTTTTTCTCTGCTATATTAATCTAAAACCTTTACCATCGCTACATCTCACAATAGCAGTACAATCTTGATCAAGTCAATAATTCTATTCGCCTGTCCAAAACTCATCACATGACGTGAAACTCATGATTTCACTCCTTATACTAGAATTATCTCCAAATTTCCCCTCAAATCACCCGAATAGGGTTACGAGGAGATAAAAGAATGTTAATTCCAGCTACTAAACCGACATCCGTTTAATATAATTTCACAATCGGCTAACATTCTCACACGATCTTGATTCATGAGATAAACAACCCCATCGCCCCTGAAAGGCAAAAGATATTAACACGTAATACTTAAAGAGATCATTATGATCCATACAACTATGGTTATCATAACTGAATACTCTCACAATTCAAACATTGTTTCTTTAACCATTTCGTCCTCAACTCTTTAACAATTTCTTTTGTTAATGAACATCAACTTAAGAAGATCTCGATAAACATACACCTCAGGCTTCCTATTCACTTGAATCAAATAGCCTAGGCTAACTTTTTCTTTGCTCTTAACATTGTATAATCAATACAATCGTCAAAGTATTCAGACATACTTACTCACAATTACCTTTATTACGCACATACCGTGCCACACTCCGTACTCATTTCCCTACAACTCGTTCACGAGTGCCTGTATTCACTCATTCACATAACTTTAGTACAATTCTCCTTTCTACCTCTAGACTCATCTATCTATTCCAAAGATCACTAGGGATACTCAAAAACACAATATATTATCATTAACATAATTTCAAAGCCAATGCCATACTCTAGAGGTGATCTTATATGGAAACACTTCTAAATGCCAATGCCAATGCCATATTCAAAATATGGTCTTATATGGACTGCCACCTCAAGTATCGATGCCATATTCCGGATATGGACTTATACAAATCTCGTGTTCATTGTAGTCCCCTAGGACTTCAACCTCATGTTCAACAACAATTTCTCTATTTAATAGGGTGTCATGCATCAACGTAATACAAAGCATTCTCAATTATGCTAACATAATTATTGCATTAATTGAATACAAACTTACTCAACTTAACTCTCATAACATCTCATCATAATTCAACGGTGGTAAGGGGGTGAGGTCGTAGCGTCCCATAACTTGAATCTCGTGACCACATACATATGATTTAACATTCATCATCAATGAGATATCATCATAGTCACACAACTCACCCCAAGTGAGTTCTCACTTTTTTTTTCATGCCACAATTGTTTCTATCACTCATATTTTCGAACAATGACTTTACTTACTCAAATTCCACATTAATCTACTTGAGTATTCAACATTTGATTCTACTTCCTCTTAATATTGCTTATCAATTTAGAGAATGTCTTACGGGTTTTGAGTACGTCGTTTACTTGATTGCCATAGTCCTACTATGGTCTTACTCGTATCACCCATCGTAGTTCAGCTATTTCTTTACATGGCATTACGATGCCATGGCCTTGCTACGGTCTTACACGATTCCATACCAAAGCCAGGTCCCAGACGTGGTCTTACACGGGATCGTTATTTGTCACCAATGCCATGTCCCAGACATGGTCTTATATGGGATCACATGTATCGCCATGGTCCAACCATGGTCTTATTCATCATTTTATCATTGAACGACTGTACTCATCCCTGCATTCTACTTAGTCAACTTCCCAGTTTAACTCTCACACCATATTACACGTGGTTTCATACAGAGTCACGAAATAAAACATTATACATCATCTACTTTAATAGTCGCACATGAGATTCAACTATGTGGACACAATGATCACACATCGTTCAAGCAATCATGCATACACATATACCCAATTCTCTGGGTAAATTTACTCACTATATGCACCTAACCCAATAGGTTGAGTATATAACACCTTATGCACATCCAGCCAATGCAGATAAGCCTCTCATTTCATGCATTATCACACACATGTCATATACTTCTACTCATACCTCTTTGAATCTCATCATTGCATAAGAGCATTTCAATTTTTCCATTATCACTTAAAACATTATTGGATTTAGCTCAGTTGGGAACTATCCCTGTCTTAGCAAAACAATTTCGTTAGAGCCGGGAGATATCACACTATCACAGTCCACCTATGGCATGTATAGCTAGACTCTTACTCACGCTAGGTTAGTCTGAGAACTGACTAAACCATAGCTCTGATACCACTAAATATAACACCCCTTACCCGGGTTCTACACCGGAACGGGGCCCGAGGCATCACCGTAAAAAAAATATCTCATGATCACCACTTAGGATCATCGTGACTACTCTCTTAAGTCACCTCAACAACCTCATTCTCGACTTAAGAGGCCTCACTCATACCCTTAAGAGCTCTCGAGACTATATCGAAACTTTTTCAAATCTTAAAAAATAAATTTCTCTTTTATACAGGGCTTACACGCCCGTGTAGAATGAGACACGCCCGTGTGTATACACACACACCCATGCCTTCAACTCGTGGTGAACACTGACTTTACCCACACGGCCTCAAAGCTTAGTCACACGCCCGTGTGACTAGCCCGTGGTCTATCTTGACTTAAAAGGATCAACTTGCAGGGGACACACGGCCAAGTCACACGCCTTTGGGTTGACAGTGTGTCACACATGGTCTAGACACACGCCCTTGTGTCTATCCACATGGACAAGAACAAAGCTATATGCTAAGCTCTTCTCACCCCTACAACATACCCAACATGCACTCATCAAACACATCCATAATTAGCTTAAAAGAAATCACAATTTCACATGAATAACTACATCTTTTTCATATAAAATAACAGCCAACAACTATGGCATTATACAAAATAGATTATTCAACAATAGGCTAACACATCCTAGCCATTTACAACATAATTCCTTAACTTGTCTAGCCCCTATACATGCCATGGCTCATAAGAACTTGAAACATCATACCAAGCGTCTATCCGATAGTGTGAAAACATCTCCGACGGCCTCCAACCTGAGCTAGATAAAATAACCTATAAAAGATGAGAAAGGAAGAGGAGTAAGCAATAATGCTTAGTAAGTTCATATGCAAATAAGAATCAACCATTAATATCCATATGATTATGCTCAATCATAAGGTATTAGAATGAGTTTTACTCTTGAACTCACAGTTACCTATTCAATCATTCATGATGCTTACTCATTTCGTCTCTTACCACATTCTAACCATATCTCAGGCTTAATGCTCGCATTCATTAACTTACCATGCCACAAGCCAATTCGCTCGTTTAATTAGCATACATTCCCCAGCATCGATCATCACAAGATCATATAAAACAACACATCACGCATTCTCAATAAACCACTCATACTACCAATCTCTCAGTGGTTACGCACTTAGCCCACCATTGAATCTCTTATAGGGTGGTATCGCACTTAGCCCACCATCGTTCTTTAATAGGGTGGTATCGCACTTAGCCCACCTTCGTTCTTTAATAGGGTGGTATCGCACTTAGCCCACCATTTGAAACTAAACTCGATGGTATCGCACACAGCCCATCGGTAATGAATAATATGGTGGTAATGCACTTAGCCCACCATTAATAACATTGTTGATGGTATCGCACACAGCCCATCACTAATAATTAGGAAGGTGGTATCGCACACAGCCCACCATCATTATACATTTACGAATATACATATATATCCACATGCATTTCTCTATTTCAAATGTTCATCTGAGAACATCCTCACACACTGACTTTCTTACATAGATTTCTACAATAATCATTTACTTTTACGCACTGCATTTATAAAATCAACATTTGCAATTAAGATGCATCACACACACATGACCCACTATGGGTTCATCACATACCAAATTCACCTTAATTTAGTTCTAACACATACCTGCACTCTCTCATGATACAACTACATACATTCTCATTTTCAACATACCGTTGAATCACTCAAATTGTTAAATAACACTTTTGAATCTCATACATATAATCTCACCTCAACATCATGCCTCTGATAGGGTCTCACATGAAATATCATATCGATGCCATGTCCCCGACATGGCCTTATTCAATATCTCACACCGAGGCCATATTCTAAATATGGTCTTATACGGGACCTTAATTACCATCATATCTTATTATTTATTTTCCCTATATTCCTAAATACAATTCTCTTGACATCTCGTTAAAATATATTCAATACACCCATAGTGTAATTATACATTCCATATGACATTGGAATATTAAGTACTTCACTTAGAGTTGCATAATTTAGCACATGAACTTACCTCGATGCCGAAAGGGCCGGAAAAAAAAAGAAACTTTTGCCCACCATTCCTCTTTTCACTCGTTCTAGATTCGAAACTCAATTTCTTTAATCTAAAACAATGGAATTTACCGATTTAATCACTTATAAATCATAATATATCATAATCTACACTCTAGGAAAAAATGACTATTTTGCCCCTACACTTTGGCAAAATTACGATTTTGCCCCTAGGCTCGTAAATAAATTTTTA
The DNA here is from genome assembly GCA_025698515.1 of Gossypium sturtianum. NCBI lineage: Eukaryota > Viridiplantae > Streptophyta > Magnoliopsida > Malvales > Malvaceae > Gossypium > Gossypium sturtianum. The sequence goes on from CM046949.1 coordinate 90,172,694, forward strand.
TCACATTTTCTCGATAAAAAAGCCTAGATGAACATTTAATCCTCCTACAACTATCCAAAATTCCAACTATTTCATGCCTAAATGAACAAATTACAACATTTGCATCATAAGCCATTTTAGGTATTTTTCATGAAAATCCTTTCACAAAAGTTGTTTATCAAACAACTTGGATTCATTTTCTTCCATAAAAACTCAACAAACAACCTAAACTCTCTCATGGTAAGTCCCTGGACTTTCAACCATATTGCATAATAGTCCTTTCTTTAGAAAGCTTAAGCTTTGGGGACTCCAAAAGTACAATTTTTATCAAGAGAAGCTAGCAAAATCACTTACTTGAGATGATGAGAAGTGGCTAAAAATTTTAGCTTTCATGGGGGTTTTCTTCTTCAATTTCGGCAGAGAAAGGAAAATCGGGAAGGAAGATGACCACTTAATATTTTAATTAGCCTTTGCTTATGTCATCATGTACCAACCCATACCAAAATTTTGACTTTTCAACCTTTTATTTTCTACTTGGCCGGCCATCACCTTAAAGTTGGCCTATTTTCCCATTAAAGACCCCCACATTATGCTCCATAACTATTTGGCACCTCTAGCAAATAAAATAGAATTTTCGCACTTTATGCGATTTAGTCATTTTTCACAATTTAGCTAGAAATCGCTAAAATTAAGGCACCAAAATTTTCATGCATCCTTAAAAACATGTTATAACACATATAATAACATAAAAATAATTTTATCTAACCTCGAATTAGCGATTCTAAGATCACTGTTCTGACTAGCCCCTAAATCGGGCTGTTACAGTTCTATTGGTGGCATGGCATGAAAAGAGACATCTCAGACTTTGTGTCGAAATGTTTAATTTGTCAGCAAGTCAAAGCTGAACATCAAGTTCCGTCTAGTTTGTTACAACCAATTATGATTCCTGAGTGGAAATGGGAGAGAATCACGATGGACTTCGTGTCGGGTTTGCCCTTATCTCCAAGTAAGAAATATGCAATCTGGGTGACAGTGGACAGATTGATGAAATCAGCTCATTTCATTTCGATGAGAATCGATTATTCTTTAGATAAGTTAGCTGAACTGTATATCGATGAGATTGTGAGATTGCATGGAGTACCATTATCTATAGTGTCTGACAGAGATCCGAGATTTACCTTCCGATTTTGGAAGAAATTGCAAGATGCTTTAGGCACGAAATTGCATTTTAGTAATGCTTTTCACCAGCAAACAGATGGTCAATCGGAACGAATCATTCAGATTCTTGAAGACATGCTGAGATGTTGAATACTTGAATTTGAAAGTACGTGGGAAAAGCATTTATCTTTAATTGAGTTTGCGTATAACAACAGTTTTCAGTCTAGCATTGAGATGGCACCATATGAGGCTCTTTATGGTCGAAAGTGTCGAACTCTATTGTATTGGACTGAGCTGAGTGAGAATAAGATTCACGGGGTTGATCTGATAAAAGAGACCGAATGCAGTGAAAGTAATTCGTGACAATTTGAAAGTAGCCTCAGATCGTCAGAAGTCTTATGCAGATTTGAAAAGAAAAGATATTGAATTCGAAATTAGTGATAAAGTGTTTCTGAAAGTGTCTCCGTGGAAGAAAATACTTCGATTTGGCCGAAAGGGCAAGCTGAGTCTGAGGTTCATCGGACCGTATGAGATTATTGAATGAGTTGGACCAGTTGCTTATAGATTGAGATTGCCATCTAATTTAGAAAAGATTCATAACGTGTTTCATGTGTCAATGCTTCGACCAGTGCAGATCGGACCCATCTCATGTGATTACTCCTATCAAATTGAGATTCAATGGACTTGTCGATAGTGAAGAACCGATCTGAATTTTGGCACGGGAGACCAAAGAGTTAAGAAATAAGAAAATTTCTTTAGTAAAAGTATTATGGCACAAACACGGAATTGAAGAGGCTACGTGGGAGCCTGAGAACGTTATGAGAGAGCAACATCCACAATTATTCACTGGTAAGATTTTCGGGGACGAAAATCCCTAAGGGGGGAGAGTTGTAACAGTCCGGTTTAGACCCCAGTCAGAACAGTGGTTTCAAGACCACAAATCCAAGGTCGTAAATATATTTTAATATTACTTTTGGTGTTGATTATGTGTGATATAGTCTGTGTGAAAATTCTGTGTGATAATTTTATCGACTGTGTGTCAAATTGTGAGAAAGGACTTAATTGTATAAAGTGTAAATGCTGAGTGCTGATTGTTAAGTACTTAATTATTGTTGGCTTTTAAGGTGGAGGCCTTATGAGGCAATTTAACCTTTTTAAAGATAGTGGATGGCTAAATGACATATTAGCTTTAATATTTATTTGTTTTATATGTTTAATGAAAGGGCAAATGAGTAAAATGTTTAATAAAGTAATAATAATAAAACAAAAGCATGAAAATAAGATGAATGTGTTCATCTTTGTCCACCGAAAACACAAATAGAAAAGAAGGAAGAAAAGCTTTGTGATATTCGGCCATTGTTCATCTTGATTGAGGTATGATTTTGAGTCGGTTTTTGATAATTTCTACGCTTTTGTAATCGTTGCTTTGTGCTCTACAAAACCCATGCTTAAGTTTTGTGAATTGATGATTTTTATAAAATGTTCCATTGATGAAATGGTAAACTTTGTGATGAGTGTTGGTGTTAAATGAAAGATATGTGTTTATTGAACATGTTTTATTCTTGAACTTTTGATGAATTTAGCTAATTAGGGCTAAATTGAGAAAATAGCATTTTGAAGGATTAAAATGTGAAATAAATGAAATGTGTGGGCTTTTATGAATATAATGAGAATTCGGCTAGGCATGGGTGCAAGCTAATCATGTGAATTTGATGATTTTATGAATTAAGGACTAAAGTGTCAAAATGTGAAAATGTGAAAGCTATTTTGTAAAATGCCCTAAATATGAGTGTTTGGACTAAAATGAATGATTTGGTGATTGAATGGATTGAATTTGAATGTGTATAGAACAATAAAGGAGAGGTTTCGATCGAGATCGAGGCAAAGATAAAGTGCTCGATTGACCGACTGTTTTAATAGTTCAACGTCCGAGGTAAGTTCGAACACAAAAACAAACATTTAGTTATGTTAAATGTTATGAAATGAATGTTATAATGATATTGAAATGTGGATTCTATGTGAGAGTTGAGTTTGAGTTATATGGCACTAAGTGTGCTTATTCGAAAAAGTGATCGAGATGATCAGTAATGTGTGTGCAAAATAAAATAAGCTACGACTTTGTGGTTGGCACTGTGTGTGCGATACCGATTAAAGAGCGATTTGATATAAATACACTATGTGTGCGATGATAATTAAGCTTTGGCTAAATATCGGGGCACTAAGTGTGCGATTGAATCGAAGAAGAGACGGAAGTTGATCGAAAGGGAAAAGTGAGTATTGAGTAGTAAATGTAATTGACTACTAGGTGTTGACTAAGGTACGCTCGGAACCTATGTGGTTGATGAATCTATGAATGAGATTATGAAATGTTAAATGAGCATTTTATTTTTGGATGGCATGATATATATATGCATATGTGAAATAATCTATGTGATGATTTGTTTTATTATAATGTATCATGTTACGAACTTACTAAGCTTTGAAAGCTTATCAGTGTGATTTGTTTCTCTCGCTTTGTAGTGTCGATAAAAGCTTGCTCGGATCCGGAACCAATCGATCTCAATCACACTATCGGCATTCTATTTTGGTACTTTTGGAAAGATGTACATAGTTGAAATATGGCATGTATAGGCTAGTTCTTTTGAATCATATTTGAGATGTGTAAATAGCCATGTGATGTGGCTAGCTAAGTGTTGGTAATGTGCATGAGTGAATATGGTATTTGGTGCATATTTTGATATGGCATGATGGTAATGAATTAGCATATGAATGGTGAATTCAATAATAAATTAATGCTTTAGTGATTTAGTGAGGTTATGGATATTTTATACCTAGATTTACATGTAATTTGGTTGTATAAAATGGCATGCTTAGAAATGAGATTCTATGTGATGATATGATGATTGTTGGACATGAAATTGGTTGCCAAATTGTGTGTATAAAGATTCTCAAATGTGCTTGTAGGATTGACCCATGTGGGTAGCATTTTGGCCTTGCAAATGGCCTAATTGAGCCACACGGTTGTGGCACACGGGCGTGCCTAGTGACCGTGGGGCTAAGTCAGTAGCTAGCCTAATAGCACACGGCGAAGACACGGGCGTGCCTAGTTGCCGTGTGAGAAAGTCAGAATATAGCCTAAGAGTACACGACCTTAGCACACGGGGTACTGGATGGCCGTGGGTGTAAAGTCAGATTCGACCACGGCCAAGGCACACGGGCGTGCTTGGTGGTCGTGGATATGAGGTCAGATTCGACCACGGGGAGGACACACGGGGTGTCCAGCTGTTGTGGGAGGCACACGGTTTGCCCACACGGGCGTGCATCCCTTGAAACCTAGAAAAGTTTTTAAATTTTGAAAAGTTTTTGTATGTGTTTTGGTTTAGTCCCGACCCCTCCCTAGCATGTGTTTAAGGTCTTATACGCCTTAAAAAGGGACTAATTATTTATGTTTGATGTATTGTGATGATGATTGACTTTGTGTCGTAAATGGGTTGTGAAATGATTCTATTGTCTGGTAATGCCTCTTAACCCTATTCCGGTGACGGTTTCAGGTTAGGGGTGTTACAAGGGTCGGGACTAAACCGAACGTATATGGAAATTCTTAGAAATTTAAAACTTTTTAACACTGCAGAGGTCACACACCCGTGCAGTCAGGCCATGTGCCTCCCACGGATACAAGACACCCCCATGTGTCCTGGCCGTGCCAAAACAGGGCAGGTATACTGACTTATCCCCATGGCCACCAGGCACGCCTGTGTACCATGGCCGTGTACTCTTAGGCTATATACTGACTAAATCCCACGGCCACTAGGCACGCCCGTGTGCCTCAACCGTGTTGGCAAAACAGGCCACTTGCATGGCCAAAATGCCACCCACAAAGGGTCAAACCTACAAGCCATCCACCAATTCATTTTATGCACAATTGACATTCAAAAACATATCAAAATAATCAACAAAGTTTTGCATTCAATCTCATTCTCAAACATTCCAATTTACACAACTAAAATACTTTTACCATCAATCAAGATTCATCTACATTTACCTCTCATATAACCATTTCTTTTCTCAAAACATTTATACCAAAAATTTCATCCATATGCTTATCATAAACTTGTCCATTTCATAGCCATGAGATCATGCCAAAACCAATATCATATAACGTATTCACAAATACATAATACTAACACATAACTAGCCACATCACATGGCTAAGTTCATATCTCAAACTTATACCAAATAACTAGCCTATACATGCCATTTCCAAAAGGTACCAAAATGAGTTTGAGTAGTGTGATGACGATCCTTGACGGTCCCGAGCCTTCAGTAGCTTTGACGATCTATAAAACAGAGCAAACACACACAGGGTAAGCTTTCAAAAGCTTAGTAAGCCATATACAAATAAATTTAACATAATTTGCACATAACCAAAGTGATATAATAACATTATTGGTACTCATAGCAAATTCATCTCATATATTCTTTGGCTCATTTGCTTAGCCATATCTTACCATATTTCTCAACTCAAATATCACTTATACATATAGCTCCTTCAAGCACATTTTCTCATATAATCTCATCATTTCATATACATAATCATCTTAGTAAGTTCATATAAATACTTACCTTTTATACACACTTAGTATACATACCAAACGTACCTGAAACGGATATACAATTCACAAAATCATTCGTATCTCGGATTTTCCCGTTGAACCTTTTGGAATCTAATAGGGTACTTAGTGTACTCGGAATAGTCGTACAATGCCAACGTCCCAAACGTGGTCTTACATGTAATATGATATCGATGCCACTGTCCCAGAATGGGTCTTACACGAATCAAATATGATGCCGATGTCCCAGACATGCTCTTACACATAAATCTCATATCGATGCCAACGTCCTAGACATGGTCTCACAAAAAATCTCTTATCGATGCCAACGTCCCAGACGTGGTCTTACACGAAATCTCGAATCAATGCCAACGTCCCAGACGTGGTCTTACATGATATCACATAACAGACACCTATGTCATGACATACGTAATTCCTATCTATTCCTAGGTTCACACGAGACTTCTCGAACTTTATCAGTTTATCGACTTATTAGCCAACTCGAATTTCACACGCATTCCATCTCAATGGATGATCAAATTATTTCACATATCATATACATTAAAATAATTCAATGCAAATACATTTATTTGTATATCGACTTACCTCGGATTCGGATATTCGTTCGGACTCGGTTATTCAACTACTTTCGCCTTTCCGCGATCTAAGTCCGTTTTCTTCGGATCTTGATCTATACATATTTAAATGTAATCCATTTATTCGCTAATTCATTCAATTCAATTCATGAACACATTTACGGCAATTTGCATTTTAGCCCTCACATTTGCACATTTTATCAATTTAGTCCATTTTTCTCAAAACACCAAATATACAAAATCACCATATACCCATGCTTAGCCGAATGCTCATGTATTTCATACAAGTCCAAACATTTCATTTATTTCACAAATTAATCCTTCAAAATGCTATTTTATCAATTTAGCCTTATTTAGCTAAATTCATCATAAATTCAAGAATAACATATGTTCATCTAACATATAGCTTTCATATAACACTATTAGACATCACAAAATTCATATGTTCATCCATTGAACTTTGCAAAATATTCATCAATTCATAAAATTGAGACATGGGTTTTGTAGAGCATGAAGCAATGATTACAAAAACGTAGAAATTATCAAAAACCGAATTCAAAACTTACCTTAATCAAGCTTAAAACCAATCGAAACCTAGCTTTCTTTTTTCTTTTCTTCTTTTCTTTATTTTTCGGCAATATATGATGATAATGGCCCCCTTTTCTTTTATTATAATGTTTTTGTTATAATATTATAACTTATATTATATAATATAAACTTTTAACTTATAAAATTAATATAAAACACACATATATGCATAACCACACTTAATGCCGTCCACTATAACTAAAAATGGACTATTTGCCTTTTAAAGACTTCACAATAATAAAGCCACATCAAATTTGGCCATTAATCAAATAGAAAGCCACTTTTACCCTTTTATGCAATTTAGTCCTTTTCTCAAATTAAGCACACAGAAAAACAAATTAATTCACGAAACTTTAGCACATACTTAATCACATATCAAAGACACAAAAAATAATATTAAAATATTTTACTGACTCAGATTTGTGGTCCCGAAACCACTGTTCCAACTAGGGTATAAACCGGACTGTTACAATTCGCCCCCCTTAGGGATTTTCGTCCCCGAAAATCTTACCGATGAACAGATTCAGATATTGCTGTCTCATTGAATCTTCAGGCTCTCACGTAGCCTCTTCTATTCCGTGTCGATGCCATAACACTTTAACTAACAGAATTCTTTTATTTCTCAATTCTTTCACTTCACGAGCTAAGATACGGATTGGTTCTTCTTCGTAGGTCATATCAGATCGGATTTAAATTTTAGACGGAGCAATTACATGTGACGGATCAGATCGATATGTACGAAGCATCAAAACATGGAATACATTGTGTATCTTTTCTAGTTCGGAGGGCAACAACAATCTATACGAAATAGGTCCAACTCGTTCAATGATCTCATACGGTCCAATAAACCTCGGACTCAACTTGCCTTTGCGTCCTAATCGGAGTACTTTCTTCCATGGAGATACTTTCAAAAACACTTTGTCACCGATCTCAAATGCAATATCTTTACTTTTCAAATCTGCATAGGATTTCTGACGTTCAGACGCTGCTTTCAGACTATCACGGATTACTTTCACTTTCTGTTCAGTGTCTTTTATCAGATCAATCCCGTGTATCTTATTTTCACTGAGTTCGGTCCAATACAGAGGTGTACGACATTTGCGTCCGTATAAAGCTTCATAAGGTGCCATTTTAATACTCGACTGAAAACTATTATTGAATGCAAATTCAATCAATGGCAAATACTGTTCCCACGAACCATTAAACTCAAGGATGCAACATCTCAACATATCCTCGAGAATCTGAATAATCCGTTCAGATTGGCCATCCGTTTGCGGATGAAAAGCTGTACTGAAATGCAGTTTTGTGCCTAAGGCTTCTTGTAATTTCTTCCAAAACCTTGATGTAAATCTCGGATCTCTGTCAAACACAATGGATAGTGGCACCCCGTGAAGTTTCACAATCACTGAAATATAAAGTTCAGCTAACTTTTCAAGCGAGAAATTAGATTGTACCGGAATAAAATGGGCAGATTTTGTCAAACATTCAACTACGACCCAAATCACATCTTTCTTTCTTGGAGTCAGAGGCAATCCCGAAATAAAATCCATTGTCACTCTATCCCATTTCCACTCGAGAATCAGAATCGGCTGTAACAAACCAGACGAAACCTGATGTTGTGCTTTTACTAGTTGACAGACTAAGCATTTCGACACAAAATTAGAAATATCTCGTTTCATACCAGACCACCAATAATGTTGCTTCAAATCATGGTACATCTTTGTACTACCCGGATGAACAGATAGACGACTATTATGTGCCTCGTTCAAAATCAACTGAATTAACTCTGGGTTTCTCGGAACACAGATACGATCTCTAAATCTCAAGCAATCATCAACAACTCAAAACTCAGAATCAGAATTCGAATCGCACTGAGCTCGTTTTGCTAACATTTCATTATCAACTTTCTGAGCATCACATATCTGCTGTAAAAATAACTATTTCGCTTTCAATTCACCTACCACTGAACTATCATCGGACAGATCTAATTGAGCATTCATAGTACGTAATGCACACAGTGACTTTCGACTCAATGCATCAGCAACTACATTAGCTTTACCCGAATGATAATCTATTACAAGCTCATAATCTTTCAACAGTTCTAGCCATCTTCTCTGTCGCAGATTCAAATCTTTTTGAGTCATCAGATATTTCAGTCTTTTATGATCTGAAAACACGTGACATTTCTCGTCAAACAGATAATGTCGCCAAATCTTTAATGCAAACACAATCGCGGATAACTCGAGGTCGTGTGTCGGATAATTCTTCTCATGAGGCTTAAGTTGTCTTGAGGCATAAGCTATTACTTTGGCTTCCTGCATCAATACACATCCCAGACCATTCAATGAAGCATCACTGTATATTACAAACTCTTTGCCCGATTCCAGTTGTACTAACACTGGAGCTTCAGTTAACAGAGTTTTCAACTGATTAAAGCTTTTCTGACATTTATCGGACCATTCAAATCTCACATTTTTCTGAAGAAATCTGGTCAACAGAGTAGCTATCACTGAAATCCCTTTTACAAATCGACAATAATAACCAACTAGTCCCAAAAAGCTACGGACTTCAGACACATTCCTTGGAGGTTTCCAATCCAGAATAGCAGAAATCTTGTTCGGGTCGACTCGTATTCCAGAGGTCGATACAATATGTCCCAAAAAACTGACTTCACGCAACCAGAATTCACTTTATTGAATTTCGTATATAATTGCTTTTCTCTGAAAGTTTGCAACACAATTCTCAGATGTTCAGCATGTTCAGTTTCATCCCATGAATAAATTAGAATGTCGTCTATGAATACAACAACAAATCGATCTAGGTACGGTCTGAAAATTCTGTTCATCAAATCCATAAAAACAGCAGGAGCATTTGTTAATCCGAAAGGCATAACTAAAAACTCATAATACCCGTACCTTGTTTTGAAAGTAGTTTTCAGAATGTCTGAATCTTTTACTCGCAACTGGTAGTAACCCGATCTCAGATCTATCTTCGAAAACACAGTAGCTCCTTTTAACTGATCAAATAAATCGTCAATCCTAGCCAACGGATATTTGTTCTTTATAGTCACTTTGTTCATCTCTGAATTTCTTCGAAGCAGACTAAAATGATCTATTCTGAAATCTTTTTCTCATATCTTTAGCTTCAAACTCAGCTTTCCTTTTATCTTTCCTGAGGGCTTCTACTCTGCACGCGCAATCAACAAGTACCATAAACTCTTTTATTTCCAGAACCCCAACAAGTAAACGGATGTCTTCGTTAAGACCATCTTCGAATCTTTTGCACATTATCGCCTCTGTGGATACACATTCACGAGCATACTGACTCAGTCTCACGAACTCTCGTTCGTATTCAGAAATAGTCATACAGCCCTGTTTCAAGTCCAGAAATTCTTTTCGTTTCTGATCAATAAATCTCTCACTGATGTATTTCTTTCGAAACTCAATCTGAAAGAAATCCCATGTCACCTGTTCCTTCGGAACAACAGAAACTAGGGTCTTCCACCACTGATAGGCCGCATCTCATAGCAAAGAAACAACACACTTTATGCATTCCGCGGGACTCAGTGACATTTCCTCAAGTACCCAGATAGTGTTTTCTAACTAGAACTCGACTTTTTCGGCATCGTCGTCACTGGTAGCCTTGAACTCTTCAGCCCTATATTTACGAATTTTGTCAACTGGAGGCTTGTTCAACAGATTCAGATTCATAGTCGGAGGCAAAGTAGAGGTCTTAGGGGGATTAACTGGGGGCGGAGGTTGCGAAACAGTCGGATTATTTCTAACAAACTGAGTGAACCACTCACTCATCATCTGGAAGAAAGCTTGTTTAGCTTCTCCCTCATGACCAATCGTAGCCGGTCTCGGATCAGAGAGCGCTGTCCCTTCAGCAGGCGCAGGCACATTGCTTTCTACGTCGTCAGCTACGGCTCTTTCGAGATCCATTACTATATGAAAATCACATTTTTCACGTCAGATTCATCACACTATCACAGTTCAGATATATGGCATGTATAGCTAGACTCTAACATGCTACGTTAGTACGAGAATCGACTAAACCGTAGCTCTGATACCAACCAAATGTAACACCCCTAACTCGTATCCGTCTCCAGGTTAGGGTTAAAGGCATTACCAGACCGATCGGAAATGTTTACAGACATTTCATATTGTAAGTCATCAATTACAACCACTATGTCCCTTGGATAGGTCACCGAGACCTTAAGCATGCTTTAGAGAAGGGTCGGGACTAAACTAAACGTATACAGAAATTCTCAGAAATGTAAAACTTTTTGAACACTGCAGAGGTCACACGCCCATGCAGTCAGGCCGTGTGCCTCCCACGGCTACAAGACACCCCCATGTGTCCTGGCCGTGCCAAAACAAGGCAGGTATACTGACTTATCCCCACGGCCACCAGGCATGCCCGTGTACCTTGGCCGTGTACTCTTAGGCTATATACTGACTAAATCCCACGGCCACTAGGCATGCCCGTGTGCCTCAACCGTGTTGGCAAAATAGGCCACTCGCATGGCCAAAATGCCACCCACAAAGGGTCAAACCTACAAGCCATCCACCAATTCATTTTATGCACAATTGACATTCAAAAACATATCAAACTAATCAACAAAGTTTTGCATTCAATCTCATTCTCAAGCATTCCAATTTACACAACTAAAATACTTTTACCATCAATCAAGATTCATCTACATATACCTCTCAGATAACCATTTCTTTTCTCAAAACATTTATACCCAAAATTTCATCCATATGCTTATCATAAACTTGTCCATTTCATAGCCATGAGATCATGCCAAAACCAATATCATATAATGTATTCACAAATACATAATACTAACACATAAGTAGCCACATCACATGGCTAAGTTCATATCTCAAACTTATACCAAATAACTAGCCTATACATGCCATACTTAGTATATACATTTCCAAAAGGTACCTGTAACATCCCGATTTAGGGCCTAGTCAGAATAGTGGTGCGAGACCAAAAATTCGATGTATATTTATGAGTTTTGAGGTTTATGCTATGTTTGCATGTTAGTGTGGGAGTTTCATTAAGCAATTTTGTTAAATTGAGGTTGAATTGTCCAAAAGGACTAAATTGCAAAAGTTGCAAAATATGAAATTCTAGAAGCCAATTGTATGAAATAACTTTGGATTATCAACTAGAGGTCCTTAAATAGTAATTTTGCCAAATTTTAATTTTTTGACAAAAATGGGCATGAGTGGATGATATTGGAAAGTTTAGTGAGAAGGGGCATTTTGGTCATTTAACAATTAAATGATTAAAAAGGAGAAAAGATGACAAAATTTCATTCATATTCTTCTCCAAGCTGCCGAAAATTTCAAGAAGCCATTGTTAGGGCTCTCTAATTTTTCAAGCTTGCTAGTTAGTGCATCCAAGCCCCGTTTTTAATATTCTTCGTATTTTTGAAGTCCTACTAACATGAGTAAGCTATTTTTAGCTATATGTTGAGCTAGGATTGATGTTCAAAAATGTAACCATGTATGACATGCATGTATTTTGATATTTTATGGAAGAATATGAAAGCTTGATGTAGTAGAAACATCTTTTGCTAAGTGAATTCCATGTAAAATGCATGTAGGGACTAGTTTGTGAAAGTCTTGAGATTGGTCATACATGATTGATTTAGTAAGAATTGATTATTGCTTTAGTTGAGTAAATGATTCGGCTAAGCATGAAAGGCTAGAAAGTTGAATGAAAATCACTGTATGAGCCTTGGGAGAAAAGTGTAAATATGAGAAAGTTTAGGGGCAAAATGGTAATTTTGCTAAAGTACGAGATAAGGGTCAATTTAGTCAATGTGTGTATTGAACGGGTTGATTTATCATTTTAGATCAAGAAAGACGAAGCCTGGATCATAACCGAGGCAAGGGCAAGGTCGTGGACGAAATTGCACATCTCCATACTTTTTGAGTACCAAGGTAAGTTTACGTATGAACGATGCATTTATGCGTAAACATTGTTAATGCTAGCTAATGTGTAGCATGATTGAGAACCTATTCGATTTTAGTAGAATGAATGAGATAGTAGTTGTGAATGGATGAATGTATTACAAAATAGACATGTGAATGTGTAGTGATAATGCTTGATAGTGGGCTAAGTGCGATACCACCTTGATACTTAACAATGATGGGCTGTGTGCGATACTATTATTAAGCATATTATTTAGTGAGCTATGTGCGGAATCACTATAATTACCCTTTGTGGTAGGCTATGTGCGATACTACCTTATGATCTATTTGTGGTGGGTTAAGTGCGAAACCACCGAGTAATTTAGCTGTGTGGATGTATTATTTAGAAATAATGATGTGTTGTATTTTGAGTAAATGTGCTATTGAGTGCAGGGGTGCATGTCAATGATTATGAGTATGTGACTCATGATGTGTTGGAGATGTGGTAAGGGATAGAAAGAGTAAGCATAGTAGTGGATGTGAATTACATATGTTAGTCTAATGCTAATTGTTGTTTAGCTTATACTAGAATGCTTAAATTGTTTATGTGTAAACTTACTAAGCTCAAAGCTTACTCCTTTCTTTTCCCTTGTCTTATAGAGAACAAGGATTGAATCGTGATACGCGGATTAATCGGAAGATCTCCCACACTATCAGCACACTCTGGTACATTGGACTTAATGCTTTGTATATGGCATGTATAGAGGCTAGACACGTTAAGGTATTTTGTTGTTTTGGCTAAGATGTGTTGGCCTTTAGATGGATAATCTATTTTGTATAATGCCATAGTTGATGGCTACAATATTATATGAAAAGATGTATTTATCCATGTAAGGTTATGTTCATTATGAGTTGGTTATGGATGTGTTGAATGAGTACTTGTTGTGTATGCTAGAGGGGTGAGAAGGGCATGACAAATAGCTTTGTTCTTGTCCATGTGGCTAGACACATGGGCGTGTGTCTAGGCCATGTGTGACACACGGTCAGCCCATGGGCGTGTGACTTGGCCGTGTGTCCCCTGCATGTTAGCATTTTAAGTCAGAATAGACCACGGACTAGCCACACGGACGTGTGCCTAGGCCGTATAAAGTGGTCAGTGTTCACCGCGGGTGGAGAACACGGGCATGTGCCTAGGCCGTGTAAAGTGGTCAGTGTTCACCACGGGTGGAGAACACGGGCGTGTCTAGGCCGTGTGAATTTAGTCAGTGTCGACCACGGGTGGAAGACACGGGCATGTCTTGAGGGCACACGGGCGTGCCCCATTCCATATGGGCGTGTGACCCTTGTCTAAGTGAAAGAAATTTTAAGATCGATAAAGTTTCGGTAGAGCCTCGAAAGCTCTCCTATGTATGTTTAAGACCTCTTAGGTACTTAATGTGGTTGTTGTGGTAGCTATTGTGAGTAGTCACGTTGAGCCTAAGTGGCGATCAAGTGGTTTTAATTCGGTAATGCCTCGGGCCCGGTTTCGGTGTAGAATATGGGTAAGGGGTGTTACATTTAATGGTATCAGAGCTATGGTTTAGTCGGTTCTAGGACTACCGCTGTGGGTTTAAGAATCTACCTATACATACCATAAGTGTACAATGATAGTGTGGTGGTTTCTGATGATTTTAAACCTTGTTTTATATAGTATATGGGTCCCGATCAATCGACTACTGATGAAGCAGCTAGTAATGCGCCGGCTCCTGCGTAAGGAACCGTGCCTGTTGAGAGTGGACCCGAGGTTAGGGGACATGGGGAAGAGGCTCGGGAAGCCTTTCTCCAGATGATGAGTAATTGGTACTCGGATTATGTTCGAGTGAACCCTAATGCTCAACCTCCTCCACCTCCTCCTATACCTCAGGCAATTCCAGTGGCTCCTCAAGGTATTGATGTAGTGAGGATATCGAAACCCCTGGTGGATAAGATTAGGAAACACGGGGCTGAGGAGTTTAGAGCTAAGGTAGATGATGACCCCGAGAGGGCAGAGTTCTGGCTAGAGAACTCAATGAGAGTATTCGATGAACTCTCTTGTACACCTGAAGAGAACCTGAAGTGTATCGTGTCTTTACTGAGGGACTTGGCATACCATTAGTGGAAGAAGTTGACGTTGGTAGTCTCAAGAGAGTGGGTGACGTGGGACTTCTTTCTGGAATAGTTCCGAAAGAAGTATATAAGCCAGCGGTTTACTGATCGGAAACGAAAATAATTCCTTGTGTTAAAGCAAGGAAGAATGACAGTAGCAGAATATGAGCGCGAATTTGTTAGGCTTATAAAGTACGCGCAAGAATGTGTGTCGACGGAGACCATCTTGTGTAAAAGGTTCGAAGATGGACTGAACGAGGATATTAAGCTCCTAGTGGGTATTTTGGAGTTGAAAGAGTTTGTGGTGTTGGTTGAAAGGGCAAGTAAGGCCGAGGAGTTGAGTAAGGAAAAGAAAAGGGCTGTGAGTGAAGCCTGAGATGCGAGAAAATTATCGATGGGTAAATCATATCAAGCCCAGTCGAAAAGATCCAAGGAAGTGAATCCTCGGACGACAACACCAGTGGGATATTCACATCGAGACTTGGACAACACTCGTTCGGGTTCGAGAGTCCAAGCCACCTCGATGGAAAGTGTGGGCAATCCGAATAACAAACCGGTGTGTCCAAGTTGTGGTAGGTATCATATCGGAGAGTGTTGGGGAAACAACCATAGTTGTTATAAGTGTGGTTCCCCCGACCATTTTATCCGAAATCGCCCCAAGAGAAATGACAAGGAAGAGAAGCAAGAGACAAGACCTAGCGATGTGTCTGCAAGGGGTAGACCACCAAGGAACCTGAGAGGTGGGACTAGTGGTAGAGGTGCGTCCAAAGACTCTGCTGTGAGACCGGAGGGTTGGGCACCTTCGAGGATGTATGCCATTCGCGCCCGCGAAGAGGCATCATCCCCAGATGTGATAACGGGTACTTTTTCTCTTTTTGACACCTTTGTTATTGCTTTAATAGATCCAGGGTCTACCCATTCTTATATTTGAATGAGATTGGGATCTAGTTTGAGTATGATCGTTGAGTTTACGGATATTGTGGTTAAGGTGTCAAACCCGTTAGGTAGGCATGTGTTAGTGGACAAGGTGTGTAAGAATTGTCGTTTGTTGATTAAGAGTCATTGCTTTCCGGAAAACCTTATGTTGTTGCCGTTTGATGAGTTTGACTTAATCCTTGGCATGGATTGGTTGACTACCCATAGTGTCTTAGTGAACTGTGGTAGTAAGTTTATCGAATTTAAATGTGAGAATGGAGATGTTGTTCGGGTTGAATCAGGTGGATCGGATAGTCTACCAGTGATGATTTCTTCCCTAGTGGTTGAGAAATGTTTGAGAAAAGGGTGTGAGTCCTATCTCGCCTTTATTTTGAATACTCAAGAGGTTGGAGTAAAGTTTGATACAGTGTCGGTGGTATGTGAGTATCCGGATGTATTCCCGGAAGAGTTACCCGGATTACCTCCAGAGAGAGAGGTCGAGTTTGGGATTGAGTTAGTTCCGAAAACGACACCTATTTCAATTGCTCCGTATAGGATGGCACCTTTAGAGTTGAAAGAACTGAAGGTTCAGTTGCAAGAGTTGTAACACCCCAAACCCGGTCAACACACCACGACCGAATCTGGCATGTCACAGAGGAAATCGTTTTGAAGGAAACATGTTACCGGTTTGTTTTCAGTGAAAAACAATTTGTTGTTTTATGTTTGTAGAAACCAAGTGCATGATTAGTTAAAAACCGATATTTTGAAATCCTGGAATAAATCTTTAAAACTTAGTTGTTGATTCATAGGCTTGGAAAACGTTTATGTCATTTTAAAACCCGATGTTCCTTTCATAATTATTTAGAAACCAGTTAAGTTGAATGTGGAAAACTTAAGTTTGAAATCCATTTGAGTTGTTGTTGTTATCAATTGATTTGTTTTACCCGATGGTAAAAATTTGGAAACCATTGCGTTCTTTAGTTTAGAAAATCTTGGGCTCAAAATTATTAAGTTAACCATGTGGCTTACTTAGCTAAGTTTAACACAATTCCAAAGCATAAAAATAATCCAAACATAATCAAAAGGCCGTATTACAAACCCAAAATAAAAGTGAAACCAAATTAAAATGAAATAAAGTACCCAACCAAAGTCCACATAAAAACCGAATTTATTTAATGCATGGCCACCTCGAGTCCGCCCGGCTCCTCATCCGCGATCTATGAATCACCTGAAAAAATAAGGGAGAAGGTGAGTCACCACGACTCAGTGCATAATCCCCCTCCCGATTAATGCAACGTACTTACACAAATAATCACCAAGAAATATATATAAGGCACCCAAACTTAGCCATCCATAACTCCTTTTCTACCCCGTGTGGTACCAAACCACTGGTGGTGCCAAACCACTGGTGACCCAAAGTCACGATATCCAATAATAATGTGGTGCCAAACCACTGGTGACCCAAAGTCACGAGTAATCCATCTGTAGGGCCAACCCACGTGTGATACCAAATCACTGGCGTCAATCCCGTTATATCAAATGTGGGGCCAACCCACTGTGGTGCTAAGCCACTGGGACGAGACGCTATGAGGTGCCAAACCTCTGGTAACCCAAAGTCACAAAATAATCTGTGGTACCAAACCACTGGAGGTGCCAAACCTCTGGTGACCCAAAGTCACGGATATCATCTTCCCCCTCCTCTCATATCACCCATACCAATGCATTACAAGTGCAAATCATGCCATCATGCTTTAACGTGCAACATAAAGCAAATATATCATAAATCATATTATTTTGCACCATATCGCAAAAAGTCATATCGAAATGGACTTACCCGAATCCTTGCTCATACCCATAAGGTATCATATCAAGATCTACACATATTCTGGCTTTTAACACATTCAGGTTATTAACATATTTACTTAGTTATAAAGTGTGTAAGTTACACACCTGCTACTAACGCAAGCACTAAATCCCGAAGACCCGATCTACCGCACTAGATCTCCTTGATCCTCAATGCTTCTTTGAATACTAACCACGCTAAGTATGTGAGAATGATCCTTCCCCTACAATCGGCAATCGTCATAACTTAGTCTTAATAGCCTTCGGCTTTTCCAAATAACTTAAAGAATGATTAAACCGAGATGGATCCTTACCATAGACTTACCAAATCTGATTGACAGAGAGTAGAGGGCTTAGATCAACTGCTTCCAAAATCTCGGAGAACCTAGGAGAAATCGGTTCCTATAGATGGTTAGCAAAACACCCACAAATGCCGAAGTTTAGCTTTTCCTACCATATGAGTCGACAGAGAAGAGAGAAAGTGAGAATGTAGTTTCGGTCAAGAACCCTTACCCCTTTTCAAAATCGATTGGAGAAAAACCAAAAGAGATCCACCCCTGTTGATATTCGGCCAACACAATATGAGAAAGAATGGAAGAAATTTCACAAAGAGTTGAATGATGAAGGAGTTTCGGCTATGGTTGATAGAAAACAAATAGATGGGATTCGGCTAGAGTGAAAAGAAGAAGATGGGAGAAAGATATTTAGTATTCGGCTTAGGCTTAAATAAAAGAGATTCAAAAAGTTTTGGCAAAAGAAAGTAAAGAAGAAGATGTGGTTTTGAGCAGTTATGAAAAGAAGAAAAAGAAAGATGGAAGAGAGGGAGATTCGACCAAACACTTGAGAAGAAGAGAAGATGAGGGGAAGAGGGTTGCTTTTCGGCTACAAAGAAAATAAAGGATGAGAGAGGGGCTCCAAAGGAGGTTCGGCCAAATGCCTAAGAGAGAAATCGACACACACCTATGATCTTTCGGCTTTTGTTTCACTATGGTGCACTAGGGAGAAATCGATAATGCTCAAAAAGGGGTTTTCGGCTTTTGATACACAAACAAAGGCTAGCTGAAAATGTCATCTAGCCACTAAAGAATTTCGGCAACCCCCCCTTCCAGCTCTCCAAAACCGAACACTCCCCCTAAGCAGGAGTTCAAAATTCGACCACTTCCCCAAATTCCTCCTGATCACTAATTCAAATGAATTTGAATTCCACAAGTTCCTAAATTTTCTCCTTGCCACCCATTTAAATATTTTGACTTAGTCCATGCTTATCTGGATGAGTTTGTGCTGAGCACAACTCCTCCCCTTTGGCGTCAAAATGCAAAGCAGAAAATGAAATTTCTGCTGCTCGAACTTGAGCTCTCCCTTCCCTGCATGTGGCGTCAATCACTAGGCTCTAAGTGGCGCCTCCTTGCCACTCTGCCAAGCCAATTCTTGTGCTAAAATACCCCAGGAATTACACTTAACCCCTAGCTCCTTCAGCTCCCTTTTCTTAAAACTTAAAAGCAAAAATTTTCCTGCCACCCGGGCCTACTCTAGACTCATAACTAGCTCTTAAAACACCTCAAATAACAACACCACAGTCCATACTCATGCAAAACAATTCAATCACAACTAACCCCTATTTTAGGATATTACAGTTCTACCCCCTTAAAAATAATTTCGGCCTCGAAATTACCTGGTCAAAAGAGTTGAGGGTATTGCTGTCTCATCACATCCTCGGGTTCCACGTAGCTTCTTCCACGCCATGGTTTTTCCATAATACTTTCACCAGTGGAACGGACTTCTTACGCAAGGCTTTCACATCTCGATCCAGAATCTGCACTGGTTCCTCTTCCATGGTCATATCTGGACTCACCTCTATTTCTTCCATCACAACATGCGATGGATCTCAACGATAACGCCTAAGCATGGAGACATGGAACACATCGTGAATCGACTTTCGGCTCTGCGGCAACTCGAGCTGATAGGCTACTGGTCCCACTCGTCTCGAGACCTCATACGGCCCAATAAACCTTGGACTTAATTTTCCTTTCCTTCCAACCTCAATACCTTTTTCCACGGTGAGACCTTGAGAAGACCTTGTCGCCCACGGCAAACTCTATATCCTCTCCGCTTGAGATTGGCATATGACTTCGCCTGTCCAAGCTTCCTTCAATCGAGCTCAATCAACATAACCTTGTCCTCGAGTCTCGCAACCAACTCGGTCCCAACATCCGCGTTCACCCAACTCCGTCCAACATGTAGGTGTGCGACACTTCCTACCATACAACGCCTCGTATGGTGTCATCTTGATGCTTGATTGGTAACTATTGTTGTATACTGAACTCAAATTTAATGGTAAAAACTCTTCCCACTACCATCAAGTCCAAAACACAACCTCTCAAAGATATCCTCCAAAATCAGATAACCCTTTCCGATCGCCGTCGATCGTGGATGAAATGCCGTACTGAAATCCAACCGCGTATCCAAAGCCTGATGCAACGCTTTCCAAAACCTCGACGTAAATCTGGGATCCCTATCCGAGATGATCGACACTGGTACACCGTGTAACCTCACTATCTCTGCCACATACAGCTTAGCTAACTTCTAAAGTGAGTAATCGACCCCTCTACAGGTATGAAATGAGTGACTTAGTCAGACGATCCACAATCACCCACACTGAGTCCTTCTTGCTGGGCGTAAGGGGTAATCCACTGACAAAATCCATAGTGATCCTCTCCCACTTCCATTGTGGAATCTTCACCGGCTGAAGCAAACCTGACGGCAACTGATGTTCAGCCTTGACCTGCTGACACGTCAGACACTTTCTGACAAACTCCGTTACTTCCCATTTCGCACTGCCACCAAAATCGCTCTCTTAAATCCTCAGTACATCTTACTACCTCCGGGATGCATAGCGTATGGGCTGCTATGTGCGTCTGAAGAATCCTCTGCCTTAACTCGACATCCTTCTAGCATAAAAGCTTTTCCTTGAAAACACGATTACTCCATCACTGACAAATCGTAATCCTCTAAACCACCATTCTCGAACTTGCAACATCCGCGCATTCAAACCCTCATCCACTAATTGTTTCTCCTTGATTTGCTCTACCCAGGTCGGCTTAACCTGCAATTCTGCCAAAAGACTCCCATCGTCATACAAGCTAAGACGAGCAAACATCGCTCTTAAGTCTGGTACAACCTTACGGCTCAACGCGTCTGCCACCACGTTAGCCTTGCTCGGATGATACTCGATTAAACGATCGTAGTCCTTCAACAACTCAATCCATCTGCGCTGTCTCAAGTTCAAATCCTTCTGAGTCAAAAGATACTTCAGACTCTTATGATCTGTGTAGACTATCGACCTTTCTCCATATAAGTAATGCCTCCAAATCTTCAAGGCAAAAACCACTGCTGCTAGTTCCAAGTCGTGCGTCGGATAATTAACCTCATGCGGTCTTAGCTGTCGAGATGCATAAGCCACTACCTTCCCGTCCTGCATCAGCACACATCCCAAGCCAGTATGTGATGCATCGCAATATACCGTGAATTCCTTCCCTGCCTCCATTTGAATCAAAACCGAGCTTGGTCGAATCCTTTTCAACTTGTCAAAACTTTCTCATTGTTTCTCGGACCACACAAATGGAACCCCTTTTCTCAACAACTTGGTCATCGGTGCTGCGATCAAAGAAAATCCCTCTACAAATCTCTGATAATATCCTGCCAGACCTAGAAAACTCCGAATCTCTGCAACTGACTTAGGTGGCTTCCAATCCAAAACTGTCTCAATCTTTCGAGGATCCACTCTAACCCCCTCAGCTGATACTACGTGACCCAAGAAAGTCACCTCTCTAAGCCAGAACTCGCACTTACTAAATTTAGCAAATAACTGCTTTTCCCTTAGAGTTTGCAACACTACTCGCAAATGTGCATCATGATCATCCTCCGATTTCGAATACACCAATATGTCGTCTATAAACACCATGACAAATTGGTCCAAATACTGCTGAAACACCCGATTCATCATGTCCATGAATGCTGCCGACGGGTTAGTCAACCCAAACGGCATCACCAGGAATTCGTAGTGCCCATACCGAGTGCGAAACGCCGTCTTATGGATATCAGCCTCTTTCACCTTTAGCTGATGATATCCTGACCTTAAGTCGATCTTTGAGAAAACTGATGCACCCTTTAGCTGATCAAACAGGTCATCTATCCTGAGCAACGGATACCTGTTTTTGATCGTCAGCTTATTCAATTGGCGGTAGTCTATACACATCCGCATCGTATCGTCCTTTTTCTTGACGAAGAGTACCGGTGCTCCCTAAGGCGAAACACTTGGCCGGATGAAACCCCGGTCCAACAACTCCTGAATCTGAGCCTTTAGTTCCACTAACTCCTTCGGCTCCATCCTATACGGGGCAATAGACACTGGCGCAGTTTCGGGTAGCAAGTCTATGCCAAATTCAACCTCACGATCTGGAGGCAGTCTCGGAAGTTCCTCTGGAAATACGTCGCCAAATTCCTTTACTGTTCGGACATTCTCCACAAAGAACTCCTTAGCCTTCAAGGCACACACATGAACCATAAATGCTTCACGACCCTTCTGACCATCTTCTCGACTTTCAGCGGATACCACGTTGGATAGATAATCTCTTCTATTACCTATCATAACCACGTCTTCACCCTCACCGTCTTCAAAACCATGCGCTTAGCGCGCAATCCAAACTTGCTCGTACTTCACCAGCCAGTCCATCCCAAGAATCGGATCGAACTCCCCAAACTGCGGCGGTTCCATCGGATCGACCACAAACACTACCCCTTGGAGTTCTAGGGGTACATCCCTATCTGACTTATTTACTTCTCTCTGAGTGACCTAGAGGGCTAATTCTTCGTCATCTCCCTAGAAGTAGTCTCACGATCTAGGTTCATGGTCTCTACTATGCTACTAGTAACATACGAATGCGTCGAACCCACATCAATCAAAGCAGTATATGGTAATCCAAAGATTAAGAATGTACCAGTTATGACATCCGGTGCGTCGCCCTCCTCTCGACGCCTCACTGCATATACCAACCCAGGCTGTCTTACCTCAGTGTTGCCTGCACCTCTGCCCGGTGCTCGCGGCCCGACTCGAACCATTACCTCTCTCACTACCACCCACGACCCTCTGTGGTGACGGTCCCTCATTTCTGAATCGAGCACGACCACGACCTCGGATCCGAATCACGGCTTACTTACGTGGACAGTCCCTCACACGATGGTCTAATGAGCCACACTCAAAGCATCCTTTTCCACCGGTCCAACATCCTCCCCAATGAGATTTCCCACATCGGTTACACTGCGCTGGTCCCTGATTGGCAGCAATAGACCTTCCAGACTGATTCGGCCCACCATGTCTAGCCCTTTTCTGGGAATTACCGGCCGACCCAGATGATCCAAAACCTCTCTTATGTCTATTCCTATCCATATTCTGCCTCACCGACTCCTTAACCCCTTCGGCTACCTTAGCCTTTTCCACCAGAACAGCAAACTCACGCTCTTGCTGTGGAGCAATCAGCAACCTCAGCTCATCTCTCAAACCGTCCTCAAACCTGACACACCGCTCATGTTCTGTAGCCACGATACCCTTAACATACCGGCTCATCCTTAACAATTCTGCCTCGTACTCCGATACGAACTTACTCCCCTGAACCAGTCTCAGAAACACCTTTCGCTATGCATCAATGTAGCTAGATCCAATATATTTCTTTTGATACGCTGCCTTAAAATATTCCCAAGTGAGATCATCCGCTGTAGCACTATCCCGAATCGTGAGCCACCACTGGTATGACTCATCTCGCAAGAGCGATACTATCCCCTTTAGTTTCTCCTCAGCAGTCAAATCCAAATCGTCCATGATTCGCTCCGTCGCCTCTAACCAATACTCAGCCGTTCTGGGAGCCACACCAGAAACACCTCGAAAAACCTCGGCTCCATTGGCTCGGAGTTGCTCAGATATAGACTTACAAGCTCCCTGCCTCCACCTGCTCCAGCCACCCTCTCAAGAACTCGCGACGCCGCCTCGATCTCGCATCATCCCTCGATCGATCCACGAAACTCAACACCAGCAGTTGGTGGTGGTGGCATCTCATTCTCCGACCCCTGACCAGATCCCACTGGTTCAAACACAGTCATCCTACCCCGACCGCGTCCACGTGTATTACGACCACGACCTCGAGTGCTCATGTCTAATGTCTCGACTTATCTGATTTGCAAGTTTTATGCGTCAGTCTTTATTCCACTGTTATTAAAGCACAGTCTTATGAATAGTTCTTATTAAAGGGTTTTGTTTTTCGCGAGTTCATACAATCCTATAGGTTTCAGTCTCTAGGGTAGTCCACTATCACTAGTCATTCATAGCATATCATCATAATCAAATGCAAACATCAGTTAGGGGTACTTACCTGGGGCGGATTGGTGCCGGAGACTCGGTGCCATGCGTTTCAACCCATGTATTTTCCAACAATACCATACTTTAAAACATTTTGGGCCTCGGGCCCACCACCAAGCCTTTGAACTTGGCTCTGATACCAAAAATGTAACACCCCAAACTCGGTCAACACACTACGACCAAATCTAGCATGTCACAGAGGAAATCGTTTTGAAGGAAACAGGTTACCGGTTTGTTTTCAGTGAAAAACAATTTGTTGTTTTATGTTTGTAGAAACCAGGTGCATGATTAGTTAAAAACCGATATTTTGAAATCCTGGAATAAATATTTAAAACTTAGTTGTTGATTCATAGGCTTGGAAAACGTTTATGTCATTTTAAAACTCGATGTTCCTTTTATAATTATTTAGAAACCAGTTAAGTTGAATGTGGAAAACTTAAGTTTGAAATCCATTTGAGTTGTTGTTGTTATCAATTGATTTGTTTTACCCGATGGTAAAAATTTGGAAACCATTGCGTTCTTTAGTTTAGAAAATCTTGGGCACAAAATTATTAAGTTAACCATGTGGCTTACTTAGCTAAGTTTAACACAATTCCAAAGCATACAAATAATCCAAACATAATCAAAAGGCCGTATTACAAACCCAAAATAAAAGTGAAACCAAATTAAAATGAAATAAAGTACCCAACCAAAGTCCACGTAAAAACTGAGTTTATTTAATGCATGGCCACCTCGAGTCTGCCCGGCTCCTCATCCGCGATCTATGAATCACTTGAAAAGATAAGGGAGAAGGTGAGTCACCACGACTCAGTGCATAATCCCCCTCCCGATTAATGCAACGTACTTACACAAATCATAACCAAGAAATATATATAAGGCACCCAAACCTAGCCATCCATAACTCCTTTTCTACCCCGTGTGGTACCAAACCACTGGTGGTGCCAAACCACTGGTGACCCAAAGTCACGATATCCAATAATAATGTGGTGCCAAACCACTGGTGACCCAAAGTCACGAGTAATCCATCTGTGGGGCCAACCCACGTGTGATACCAAATCACTGGCGTCAATCCCGTTATATCAAATGTGGGGCCAACCCACTGTGGTGCTAAGCCACTGGGACGAGACGCTATGAGGTGCCAAACCTCTGGTGACCCAAAGTCACAAAATAATCTGTGGTACCAAACCACTGGAGGTGCCAAACCTCTGGTGACCCAAAGTCACGGATATCATCTTCCCCCTCCTCTCATATCACCCATACCAATGCATTACAAGTGCAAATCATGCCATCATGCTTTAACGTGCAACATAAAGCAAATATATCATAAATCATATTATTATGCACCATATCGCAAAAAGTCATATCGAAACGGACTTACCTGAATCCTTGCTCATACCCATAAGGTATCATATCAAGATCTACACATATTCCGACTTTTAACACATTCAGGTTATTAACATATTTACTTAGTTATAAAGTGTGTAAGTTACACACCTGCTACTAACGCAAGCACTAAATCCTGAAGACCCGATCTACTGCACTAGATCTCCTTGATCCTCAATGCTTCTTTGAATACTAACCACGCTAAGTATGTGAGAATGATCCTTCCCCTACAATCGACAATCATCATAACTTAGTCTTAATAGCCTTCGGCTTTTCCAAATAACTTAAAGAATGATTAAACCGAGATGGATCCTTACCACAGACTTACCAAATCCGATTGACAGAGAGTAGAGGGCTTAGATCGACTGCTTCCAAAATCTCAGAGAACCTAGGAGAAATCGGTTCCTATAGATGGTTAGCAAAACACCCACAAATGCCGAAGTTCGGCTTTTCCTACCATATGAGTCGACAGAGAAGAGAGAAAGTGATAATGTAGTTTCGGTCAAGAACCCTTACCCCTTTTCAAAATCGATTGGAGAAAAACCAAAAGAGATCCACCCTTGTTGATATTCGGCCAACACAATATGAGAAAGAATGGAAGAAATTTCGACAAAGAGTTGAATGATGAAGGGAGTTTCGGCTATGGTTGATAGAAAACAAATAGATGGGATTCGGCTAGAGTGAAAAGAAGAAGATGGGAGAAAGATATTTAGTATTCAAATTTAGGCTTAAAGAAAAGAGATTCAAAAAATTTCGGCAAAAGAAAGTAAAGAAGAAGATGTTGTTTTGAGCAGTTATGAAAAGAAGAAAAAGAAAGATGGAAGAGAGGGAGATTCGGCCAAACACTTGAGAAGAAGAGAATATGAGGGGAAGAGGGTTGCTTTTCGGCTACAAAGAAAATAAAGGATGAGAGAGGGGCTCCAAAGGAGGTTCGGCCAAATGCCTAAGAGAGAAATCGACACACCTATGATCTTTCGGCTTTTGTTTCACTATGGTACACTAGGGAGAAATCAGCAATGCTCAAAAAGGGGTTTTCGGCTTTTGATACACAAACAAAGGCTAGCCGAAAATGTCATCTAGCCACTAAAGAATTTCGGCAACCCCCCCTTCCACCTCTCCAAAACCGAACACTCCCCCTAAGTAGGAGTTCAAAATTCGGCCACTTCCCCAAATTCCTCCTGGCCACTAATTCAAATGAATTTGAATTCCACAAGTTCCTAAATTTTCTCCTTGCCACCCATTTAAATATTTTGACTTAGTCCATGCTTATCTGACAGAGTTTGTGCTGAGCACAACTCCTCCCCTTTGGCGCCAAAATGCAAAGCGAAATGAAATTTCTGTTTGCTCGAACCCGAGCTCTCCCTTCCTGCATGTGGCGTCAATCACTAGGCTCTAAGTGGCGCCTCCTTGCCACTCTGCCAAGCCAATTCTTGTGCTAAAATACCCCACGAATTACACTTAACCCCTAGCTCCTTCACTCCTTTTCTTAAAACTTAATAGCAAAAATTTTCCCCGCCACACAGGCCTACTCTAGACTTATAACTAGCTCTTAAAACACCTCAAATAACAAAACCACAGTCCATACTCATGCAAAACAATTCAATCACAACTAACCCCTATTTTAGGATATTACAAGAGTTGATAGATAAGGGTTTTGCGAGACCGAGCTACTCACCGTGGGGTGCTCCGGTACTATTTGTGAAAAATAAAGATGGGTCTATGAGGTTGTGTATAGACTATAGGCAACTTAACAAAGTGACGGTGAAGAATAAGTATCCTTTACCAAGGATTGATGATCTTTTGATCAATCTGAAAGAACTACTGATGTTCTCCAAGATCGACTGAGTGCAGTTATTACCAGCTGAGAGTGAAAGAGCAAGATGTGTTGAAAACTCGCATTTCAAACAAGGTATGGCCATTATGAGTTTTTGGTCATGCCGTTTGGTTTAACAAATGCACCTGCGATTTTTATGGATTTGATGAACCTTGTCTTTCGATCGTATGTGGATAAGTTTGTAGTTGTCTTCATTGACGACATATTGATCTATTCTCGGGATGAGAACGATCATGAGGAACATTTGAGAATTGTCTTGCAAACTTTAAGAGATGAGCAGTTGTACGCTAAGTTTAGCAAGAGTGAGTTTTGGCTCCGAGAGGTGGGATTTTTAGGACACGTTGTGTCGGGTGATGGTATTTGAGTCGACCCGAGTAAGATTTCGGCTATTGTGGATTTGAAACAGCCGAGGAATGTGTCAGAAGTTAGAAGCTTCTTGGGACTAGCGGGATATTACAGCTGAGGAATCGGGGTAGCAACCACTGAGAACCCCTTTACAAAACGTCTGTAATATCCCGCTAGTCCCAAGAAGCTTCTAACTTTCGACACATTCCTCAGCTATTTCCAATCCACAATAGTCGAAATCTTACTCGGGTCGACTCGAATACCATCACCCCACACAACGTGTCCTAAAAATCCAACCTCTCGGAGCCAAAACTCACTCTTACTAAACTTAGCATACAACTGCTCATCTCTTAAGGTTTGCAAGACAGTTCTCAAATGTTCTCATGATCGTTCTCATCCCGAGAATAGATCAATATGTCGTCAATGAAGACAACTACAAACTTATCCACATACGGTCGAAAGACACGATTTCATCAAATCCATAAAAATTGCAGTGCATTCGTTAAACCAAACGGCATGACCAAAAACTCATAATGGCCATACCTTGTTCGAAATGCGCTTTTCACATCTTGCTCTTTCACTCTCAACTGCGTAATAACTGCACTCTCAAAGTTGATCTTGAGAACATCAGTAGTCTTTTCAGCTTGATCAAAAGATCACAATCCTTGGTAAAGGATACTTATTCTTCACAATCACTTTGTTAAGTTTCCTATAGTCTATACACAACCTCATAGACCCATCTTTCTTTTTCACAAATAGTACCGAGCACCCTACTACGGTGAGTAGCCTCGATCTTGCAAAACCCTTATCTGTCAAATCTTGCAACCGAACCTTCAGTTCTTTCAACTCTAAAGGTGCCATTCTATACAAAGCAATTGAAATAGGTGCCATTCTCGAAACTAAGTCAATCCCAAACTCGACCTCTCTCTCTGGAGGTAATCCGGGTAACTCTTCCGGAAATACATCCAGATACTCATATACCACTGGCACTGTAT
This sequence comes from Gossypium sturtianum, assembly GCA_025698515.1. NCBI lineage: Eukaryota > Viridiplantae > Streptophyta > Magnoliopsida > Malvales > Malvaceae > Gossypium > Gossypium sturtianum. The sequence goes on from CM046949.1 coordinate 90,201,405, forward strand.
CAAACTTTACTCCAACTTCTTGAGTATTCAAAATAAAGGCGAGATAGGACTCACACCCTTTTCTCAAACATTTCTCAGCCACTAGGGAAGAAATCATCACTGGTAGACTATCCGATCCACCTGATTCAACCCGAACAACATCTCTACTCTCACATTTCAATTCGATAAACTTACTACAATAGTTCACTAAGACACTATGGGTAGTCAACCAATCCATGCCAAGGATTAAGTCAAACTCATCAAATGGCAAAAACATAAGGTTTGCCGGAAAGCAATAACTCTTAATCAACAAAGGACAATTCTTACACACCTTGTCTACTAACACGTATTTTCCTAACGGGTTTGACACCTTAACCACAATGTCCGTAGACTCAACGGTCATACTCAAACTATATGCTAATCTCATGTAAATATAAGAGTGAGTAGACCATGGATAAATTAAAGCAATAACAATGGTGTCATAGAGAGAAAAAGTACCCGTTATCACATCTGGGGATGATGCCTCTTCGCGGGCGCGAATGGCATAAGTCCTCGCAGGTGCCCGACCCTCCGGTCTCACAGCAGAGTCTCTGGACGCACCTCTACCACTATTCCCACCTCTCGGGTTCCTTGGTGGTCTACCCCTTGCAGACACATCACTAGGTCTCATCTCTTTTTTTCTCTTCCTTATCATCCCTCTCAGGGCAATTTCGGATAAAGTGGTCAGGGGAACCACACTTATAACATTTTCGGCTATTTACCCAACACTCTCCGGTGTGATATCTACCACAATTTGGACACTCTAGATTTTTTTTCGTATTGCCCACACTTTCCATCGAGGTAGATTGGACTCTCGAATCCGGATGAGTGTGGTCCAAGTCTCGATGTGAATATTCCACTGATGCTGTCGTCCGAGGATTCACTTCCCTGGATTTTTTCGACTGGGCTTGGTACGACTTGCCCATTGGCCTCTTTCTCGCATCTCAGGCTTCACTCACAGCCCTTCTCTTTTCTTTACCCAACTCTTCGGCCTTACTTGCCCTCTCGACCAACACAACAAACTCTTTCAACTCCAAAATACCAACTAGGAGTTTGATATCCTCATTCAGTCCATCTTCAAACCTCTTACACAGAATGGTCTCCGTCAACACACATTCTTGGGCGTATTTGCTAAGCCTAACAAACTCACGCTCATATTCTGCTACTGACATTCTTCCTTGCTTCAACTCAAGGAATTCCTTCCTTTTTCGATCAGTAAATCGTTGGCTTATGTACTTCTTCCGGAACTCTTCCAGAAAGAAGTCCCACGTCACCCGCTCTCTCGGGACTACTGACGTCAACGTCTTCCACCAATGGTATACCGAGTCCCTCATCAAAGACACAACACACTTCAAGCTCTCTTCAGGTGTAGATGAGAGTTCATCAAACACTCTCATTGAGTTCTCTAGCCAGAACTCTGCCCTTTCAGGGTCATCATCTATCTTAGCTCTAAACTCCTCAGCCCCGTGTTTCCTAATCTTATCCACCGGGGGTTTCGATATCCTCACTACATCATTACCTTGAGGAGCCACTGGATTTGGCTGAGGCATAGGAGGAGGTGGAGGAGGTTGAGCATTAGAGTTCGCTCAAACATAATTCAAGTACAAATTACTCATCATCTGGAGAAAGGCTTCCCGAGCCTCTTCCCCTTGACCCCTAACCTCGGGTCCACTCTTTACAGGCGCGGTTTCTTGCGCAGGAGTCGACGCATTACTAGTTGCTTCATCAGCAGTCGATTGATCGGGATCCATATACTACATAAAACAAGGTTTAAAATCATCAAAAACCACCACACTATCATTGTACACTTATGGCATGTATAGCTAGACTCTTACACCCGCTACGGTAGTCCTAGAACCGACTAAACCATAGCTCTGATACCACTAAATGTAACACCCCTTACCCGTAATCCCCGCCGGAACCGGGTCCGAGGCGTTACCAGAATAAAACTACTTGATCGCCACTTAGGCTCAACGTGACTACTCTCCTTAAGTCACCACGACAACCACATTTTCGAGTTACGAGGCCTTACTCAAACACACAAGGGCTCTCGAGACCATATCAAAAACTCTTACTATCTTAAAAATTTTCTCCATCTAGACAGGGACTACACGCCCTTGCTAGATGATACACGCCCGTGTGTAGTCACACACGCCCATGTCCACAACCCGTGCACAAAACTCAACCATTCTACCAAAGTCCCACGGCTAGGTCACACGCCCGTGTTCACCACCCGTGGTGCACACTAACTACTTCACACGGCCTTAAAGTCTAGACATACGCCCGTGTGGCTAGCCGTGGCCAACATCGAATAACTCACACGTCCTAGGCACACGCCCGTGACTAGTCTCTGTGGTCTATTCTCGACTTAAAATACTAACATCTGTGGGGACACACGGCCAAGTCACACGCCCATGGGCTGACCATGTGTCACACATGGTCTAGACACGCGCCCGTGTATCTACCCACATGGACAAGAACAAAGCTATTTGTCATGCCCCTTCTCACCCCTCTAGCATACACAACATGTACTCATTCAACACATCCATAATCAACTCAATTTGAAACACAACCTTACATGGATAACTACATCTTTTCATATAATAAAATAGCCAACAACTATGGCATTATACAAAATAAATTATCCATCTAAAGGCCAACATAACTTAGCCATTTACAACCAAAAATCACTAACTTGTCTAGCCCCTATACATGCCATATACAAAACGTTTAATCCAATGTACCAGAGTGTGCTGATAGTGTGGGCGATCTTCCAATTGATCCACGTATCTCGATTCAACTCTATTACTCTATAAGACAAGGGAAAAGAAAGGGAGTAAGCTTTGAGCTTAGTGAGTTTACACATAAACAATTAAGCATCATAATATAAGCTAAACAACAATTAGCATTATACTAACATAAGTAATTCACAACTATGCTTACTATTTCTATCCCTTACCACATTTCTAACACATCATGAGTCACATACTCATAACCATTGACATGCACCCCTGCATTCAATATCCCATTTACACAATATACAACACATTATTATTTCACAATAACACATCCACACATCTACACTAATCACTAATACATCCACACGGCTACTCTCTCGGTGGTTTCGCACTTAGCCTACCACAATCGATACAATAAGGTAGTATCGCACTTAGCCTACCAATAAGGTAATCATAGTGGTCTTGCACTTAGCCCACTAAACAATATACTTAGCGATAGCATCGTACATAGCCTAGCTCATCGTTGCTAAGTATTGGGGTAGCATCGCACTTAGCTTACCATCAAGCATTATCACTACACATTCACATATCTACTTTGTAGTTCATTCATTCATTCGTTCACTATAACAAACTCATTCATTCCACATGAACCATATAGGTTCTCAACCATGCTATACTCTAGCTAGCATTTACAAAGTATACGCATAATGCATCGTTTATACGTCAACTTACCTCGGTACTCAAAAAGTATGGAGATGTGCAATTTAGTCCACGATCTTGCCCTTGCCTCAGTTTTGATCCGGGCTTCATCTTTCTTGATCTATAATGAAAAATCAACACATTCAATACACACATTGACTAAATTGACCTTTATCTCATACTTTAGTAAAATCCCCATTTTGCCCTTAATCTTTCTCATATTTACACTTTTGCCCCAAGGCCCATAAAGTGATTTTTATTCAACTTTCTAGCCTTTCATGCTTAGCCGAATCACTTACTCAATTAAAGCTATCATCAATTCTCACTAATTCTCACATGTATGACAAAACTCAAGACTTTCACAAACTAGTCCCTACATGCATTTTTCATGGAATTCACTTAGTAAAAGATGTTTCTACAACATCAAGCTTTCATATTCTTCCATAAAATGTCAAAATACATGCATGTCATACATGGGTACATTTTTGAACATCCATTTTAGCTCATCATATAGCTAAAAATAGCTTACTCATGCTACTAAGACTTTAAAAATATGAAGAATATAAAAAACAGGCTAGAATACACTTACTAGCTAGCTTTAAAAGTTAAAGAGCCCTAACAATGGTTTCTCTCAAATTTTCGGCAGCCTTGGAGAAGAAGATGAATGAATTTTGTCATCTTTTCTCCTATTTTATTCATTTAATTGTCAAATGACCAAAATACCCTTTTTGACAAACTTCCTAATTTAACTCATCCATGCCCAAATTTGTCAAAAAATTAGAATTTGTGAAAATTACTGATAAACCAAAATAGTAACATATTTTAATCCCACATTTAGCATACTTTTGGATGATTTATCCATTGATTTATGTAAAAAGGTGCTCTTAATCCTTTCTTTTCATGTCTTATACTCAGGAAAGCACCCAAGAATAAAAAGAACGAGAAACGGCCTCAAAACGGACCAAAATGGGCCAAAGAAGAAATCGACACGGCCTGGACTAAAGCCCACACGGCCGTGCCTCCTCAAGATACTAGAACACGGCCTGAAGTCGATCTACACGGTCGTGCCTCATTAATGGAGTCCAACACGGCCTGGCCACGATTCACACGGGCGTGCGCCATGGTCGTGCCCCTGCCGTGGAGGAGAGTATTTTCACTCGGAAAAGGATACTTAGGGGCAAAGAAACCTATTTCAAAAGCCTATATAAAGACCCTAGGTGTAACCTAAAAGAGGGCGGTTAGCTAGGCCAAGGAGCCGAGCCGAAAAGGTCAGATTTATGGGAAACTCTCAAGGGATAGCCAGTTGATCCATCTCCAGAAGCCGGAATTATACTCAAGACGGCGGATCTCCTCTTCAATTCTTTCAGGGGGTTTTAGGGATTTCTTATGTTTTGTTTTATCTTTTCTTATGAGATGTTTTCTTTTATTGTTATGAAACCCTTCAGATACCTGAAGGGGGATGAAACTTAGATGAATCTTGTTATTGTTTTTTGAACTATATGATAAATATTTGATTTGTTCTTGATTATGTGTGCTTAATTCTTGTGTTGATATTTCGCGGATATTAATTCATGTTGAATGTGCTTAGGTGGTGGAGCAAAAGTCCCTGCTTAAGAGTAGATCTAGCATAATTAAGCGGAGTTGATCGCGCGCCTAGAGATAAGGTGACGAGGCATTCCCGGATTAGGCTGAAACCTAATATGGGAGTCCATAGATCGATTTACTGCTATTCTAGGGGTTTTAATTAGAAAGAGATTTCAATTAATCAACCAAGGGTTAGATGTTATTCGCCTCGAGAGAGGGTTAATATAAATTAGGTAGTCCTACGGATCAAGTCAAGTGAATAAATCATCTGGTTCAGTGTTACATAACAAGTGAAGTCTAGGAGGATTCTTCCTAAGGGTATCGTCTTAATCAACTGAGTTTTTCCCAAGTATTTCCCCAATTCATTCTTTTTATCTTTGCATCTTTAGCTTAGTAATTAGTTAATTTAGATTAATAAACAACTTCACTTATTTTAGGCTAAATAATAGAAAGAAAGTTAGTATTAGTACTTTTAGTTCCTTTGGGTTCGACAATCCGGTCTTGCCTAAGCTATACTACTGTTCGATAGGTGCACTTGCCTCAATCGTTGTTATAGTTAGTTCCAGGATCGATCATTATAAATTTAAAACTTTGAAATACAACGATCAAGTTTTTGGCGCCGTTGCCGGGGAACTAAAATATTAAGAATGCTCTATTTTTATTACTTTAGTCATTTTTTTCATTTTCTGCAATTTACTTTTATTTTTAGTTTAAATTTTAACTTTGCTAAATTTTCTTTCTTTCTTTTCCTATCAGGTACCTCTAGTTTATGACTAGAAGGAACCTGAGAGGACCATTAGTATACGACAGTGATATTGACGCTACCGTTCACAGAAATCGTAGACAAATTAGGTAATCCCTAAATTACACAGAAGAAGAGCGAGAAGACATATCCAATCCTACTGAAGGGATGGACGAGAATAATCCACCACCACAAGATGTGGGAGAGAATAATGCTCCACATACTATGTATGATTATGCTAAACCTCATTTAACAGGAGCAGAATCAAGTATTGTTAGGCCTACTATAGCCACTAATAATTTTGAATTAAAGCCTAACACTATACAAATGATTCAACAATTTGTTCAATTTGATGGTTTACAAGACGAAGATCCAAATACTCATATAGCTAACTTTTTAGAGCTCTGTGATACCTTCAAAATAAATGGCATTTCTGATGATGCCATACGACTTCGGTTATTTCCCTTTTCATTAAGAAATAAAGCCAAACAGTGGTTAAACTCGTTACCACGAGGGTCAATCACCATATGGGATCAAATGACCGAAATTTTTTATTAAAATATTTCCCACCGGCCAAAACGACCAAATTACGGAATGATATCTCTTTTTTTGTGCAGATGGATTTAGAGACATTATATGACGCATGGGAGAGATATAAGGATTTCTTGAGAAGGTGTCTGCACCATGGTTTACCCTTGTGGCTCCAAGTCCAAACTTTCTATAATGGTGTAAACCCCTCAACGAGGCAACTAATTGATTCAACCGCCGGTGGAACCCTGAACAATAAAACTCCTGAAGCAGCCTACGAGTTTATTGAAGAGATGTCACTGAATAACTATCAGTGGCAGGTTACAAGGACCAAACCATCAAAATCAGTCGGAGTTTTCAACATAGATGCAGTAACCATGCTATCAACACAAGTAGAGATGATGAATAAAAAGCTTGATAGTTTGTGTTCTTCGCAGCTACATCCAGTAATGTAGTGCGACGTAAGTGGAACCGTGGCGAATCCTGAATACCCACACTACCAACCGGGCACAGAGAGCAAACAGATGAACTATATAGGTAACAATTTCAGATCTAATAATCCTTATAGTAATAATTATAACCCAGGTTGGAGGAACCACCCAAATTTTTCGTGGGGAGGTCAAGGAAATTAAAGACAACAACCTCCTCAAAATTCCCAAAATCAGCCCTATCCACAGGAGAAGAAGCCGAACCTTGAAGAGATGCTGACAAGATTCATGGCATCCATAGAAAACCGTCTCCAAGACACTGAAACCACCCTTAAGACCCAACAAGCATCGATCAAAGGGATCGAGAGCCAAGTTGGAGAACTTACTAAGTCAGTTGGGGAAATTACTAAGTCAGTTGGGCAACTTACTAAGATAGTTTCTGAAATTCGATCAGAGATTTTTTCTAAAGAAACAGAACAGGTAAAGGCAGTTACACTGAGAACTGGAAAGGAGTTAGTCGAACCAAAGAAAAAAATACTACATGAAGATGACAAAGCAAGGGATGAGGGAGTTGAGGATGTAACTCCAGTGCGCAAAGAAAGTAAACCATCAATCCCATACCCAGCAAAGTTGAAGAAAGACCGATTAGATGCCCAATACGGTAAATTTCTTGAACTTTTTAGACAAATACATATTAACTTACCCTTTGTTGAAGCCGTTTCACAGATGCCGACATACGCAAAATTCTTAAAAGAACTCCTGATGAATAAAAGGAAGCTTGAAGAAGTATCAACTGTGGAGCTTAATGAAGAATGTTCAGCCATCCTACAAAACAAGTTACCAACTAAATTAAAAGACCCAGGAAGTTTTACTATTCCTTGTTTAATTGGTAGTTTAAATATTAAGAAAGCATTAGCTGATCTAGGTGCCAGTATTAATTTAATGCCTTATAAAATGTTTAAACAACTAGATTTAGGGGAACCAAAACCTAGTAGGATGAGGATTCAATTAGCAAATAGATCAATTAAATATCCTAGAGGAGTTATCAAGGACGTTTTGGTAAAAATTGATAAATTTATTTTCCCTGTTGATTTTGTTGTGCTTGAAATGGATGAGGATATTGAGGTTCCCTTAATTTTAGGGCTCCCTTTTTTAGCTACTGCTAGGGCTGTTATCGATGTAGGTGACGGTAAACTTGCATTAAGAATAGGCGATGAGGAAATTATTTTTCAAATTTATGATGCCATGTGATATTCTAAAGAACAAGATGATTCCTGTTATTTTGTTGATACTACTGATCATATCATTCAAAACTCATTACAGGAAATTATACATGATGACACGATGGAACTGTGCCTGACTCAAGAAGAGGGGGAAGAAGATAAAGTTGACAAGCTGAATCTGAATACATCTTCATCTAGACAAACAGAAAAAGAGAGCATTGAAGTCAATGACGAACTAAAACAAAAATCCTCTATTGATGAGCCGCCCAAATTAGAATTAAAACAGTTGCAAAACACTTAGAATATGCATTCCTCGGGGATAATTCTATGCTACCATAATTAGCTCTTGAGTGGAACCCAAGGAAAAGAGGAGTTGATACAGTGCGAGAGAACATAAAAGAGCCATAGCTTGGAAAACCTCGACATTAAGGGAATAAGCCCATCGTTTTGCACCCACAAAATTTTAATGGAAGAGGAATACAAGCCATGTGTGCAACCTCAAAGACGATTGAATCCCAACGTAAAAGAAGTTGTGAAAGCTGAGGTAATTAAACTTCTAGATGCTGGAATAATTTATCCTATTTCTGATAGCAATTGGGTAAGTTTTGTGCAGGTTGTTCCAAAGAAAGGAGGCATGACGGTGGTAGCCAACGAGAAGAATGAACTAATTCCCACTAGAACAGTTACAGGTTGGAGAGTCTGCATTGATTATAGGAAGCTGAACGACGCCACTAGAAAAGATCACTTTCCTTTGCCCTTCATTGATCAAATGTTAGAAAGGTTATCTGGGCATATGTGCTATTACTTCCTAGATGGACTCTCCGGCTGCTTCCAAATCCCAATAGCACCTGAAGATCAAGAGAAGACAACATTCACATGTCCATATGGTACGTTTTCTTATCGTAGAATGCCTTTTGGATAATGTAATGCTCCTGCTACTTTTCAGCGTTGCATATTGGCAATCTTTGACGAACTTGTGGAAGACATTATGGAGGTATTTATGGACGATTTCTCGGTATTCGGTAATTCTTTCCATCTTTGCCTTAAAAACTTAAAATGAGTTCTAATGAGATGTGAGGAGACAAATCTTGTCTTAAATTGGGAAAAATGCCACTTTATGGTACAAGAGGGAATTGTATTAGGACATAAAATTTCTAGTAAAGGAATAAAGGTAGATAAAGCAAAGGTCGAAACCATAGAAAAATTACCTCCTCCTAGTTTAGTTAAGGCTATTAGAAGCTTTTTAGGACATGCAAGATTTTATAGAAGATTTATTAAAGATTTTTCTAAAATAGCTAAGCCTCTAACGAAATTGTTAGAAAAAGATGTACCTTTTAATTTTAATCAGGAATGTTTAGATGCATTTAATATTCTTAAAGAGAAATTAATAAACGCCCCAATTATAATTACCCCTGATTGGAATCTCCCTTTTGAACTAATGTGTGATGCAAGTGATTTTGCAGTAGTTGCAGTGTTAGGACAGCGAAAAGACAAGCACTTCCAGCCGATTTATTACGCCAGCAAGACATTAACTACCGCACAAGAAAATTATACTACCACTGAAAAAGAATTACTATCTGTGGTCTTTGCGTTTGATAAATTCAGACAATATTTAGTATTATCTAAAGTTGTCGTTTACACTGACCACTCTGCTCTTCGTTATCTTTTAACTAAACCTGATGCAAAACCACGACTCATAAGATGGATTTTACTTTTACAGGAATTTGACCTGGAAATACAGGATAAGAAGGGAGCTGAAAACCTTGCAGCAGATCACCTCTCTAGGCTTGAGAACCCACATATCGAAGAGCTCGATGAAAGTGAGATAAACGACTCATTCCCTGAGGAACAACTCTTTTCTATAACCTGCTCCGAGGTACCATGGATTGCAGATATTGTGAATTATTTAGTCGCTAACGTCCTACCGAAAAAGCTAACACATCATCAAAAAAAGCGATTCTTTTCTGATGTGAAGAACTATTTCTGGGAAGACCCCTTTCTTTTTCGCATTTGTGCAGATCAGGTAACTTGAAGATGCGTTACAAAGACAGAAGCGAGCAAAATCCTACAACATTGCCATTCAGACCTTGGGAGAGGACACTACAGTGGCATTAAGACAGCACATAAAATACTCGAATCAGGTTTTTATTGGCCGACTCTATTCAAAGATGCCAACAGGTATGTCGCTTCATGTGATAAATGCCAAAGAACAGGTAATATTTCTAAATGTGATGAAATGCCTCAAACATATATGCTATCTTGTGAAATATTTGATGTATGGGGTATTGATTTTATGGGTCCATTCCCTAGTTCATTCAGAAATAAGTACATCCTAGTAGCAGTTGATTACGTGTCAAAATGGGTGGAAGCTGAAGCTTTACCTGCCAATGATGCCAGAGTAGTAGTTAAGTTTCTCAAGAAACTGTTTTCTCGATTCGGAACACCTAGAACCATCATTAGTGATAGGGGTACTCATTTTTGTAATACTCAATTTGATAAGGTCTTAAAAAAATATGGAGTACACCATAGGATAGCTACCCCATATCACCCTCAAACTAGTGGGCAGGTAGAAGTAGCAAACCGAGAACTTAAGCGGATCTTAGAGAAAACAGTTGAATCCAACAGGAAAGATTGGGCAATAAAAGTAGATGACGCTTTATGAGCCTATAAAACAGCCTTTAAAACCTCTTTAGGAACATCCCCGTACAAACTTGTCTACGGGAAAAGTTGTCATCTACCATTTGAGTTAGAACACAAAGCTTACTGGGCTATAAAATTTTTGAATTATGATGTTAAAACTGCAGGTGAGAAGAGAATGATGCAAATGAACGAGCTCGACGAATGGAGAGCTGATGCCTACGAGAACTCAAAACTATACAAGGAGGAAACTAAGCGACGCCATGATGCTCGTCTAAAGAAATCAAAACAATTCGAAGTAGGGGACTAGGTCCTGCTATACAACTCGAGGCTTAAACTGCTCCTCGAAATCGAAATCAAGATGGTCAGGTCCATTCATGATCAAAAAATTTTTTCCCTATGGCACAATCGAGGTAACTCATCCCACTCAAGGCAAATTCAAGGTAAATGGTCACTGACTCAAAATCTATAATGGTAAAGATTTTAGGGATATGAGAGAGGAGCTTGACTCAGTGAACCTTCTTTTAAAAATGAAAGCAGGTAAGTCTAGCTTAAGACTTTAAACGAGCGCTTCTCGGGAGGCAACCCGAGCATTAACCACACTAACATTAGATTCTTAATTTTTAGCATTTAATCCCATACTAATTAATCCAATAAAGCGCAGGTTTTAGACCACACGGCCTTGCACACGGGCGTGCCTGTGGCCGTGTGGAAGCCATGGAATGAAACACGGGCGTACTTATAGCCGTGCTCGAAAAAGGTGACTTTTATCCCCAAACACAAGCTACGATAATAGCCCCACGCCCGTGCTGAGCAACCGTGGACTATACTGACTTGCCAAACACAGGCTCAACACGCCCGTGCTTCACAATCGTGGACTATACTGACTTGTCGAACACGGGCGAAACATGCCCATTTTGAACAACCGTGTGAAGAAGAACACGGGCGTGTCACTTTAACCACGGCCGTGGCCAAGCACCCTAATCGCGCCCAAAATTTTAATATTGCAAAAAGCACGGGCTAAAAAGAATCGAGCACGGGCGTGTCCTTTGCCCGTGTTCGATCCCCTATATATAGAACATGACACTCGTCTTCCCCAAATTTCATAACCCTAAACCGATTTCTCCCAAAATCCCTACCCCCACTCTGGCCATCACTCACAAAACTCATCCCCATTGCCTCCCACCACCTCCTCAACCCTCTCCCTTTCACATAAACACAAAAATTTGAAGCCACGCCCGTGTTAGCAAAGCCACGCCCGCTCCACCACCGTGGTACCAAGAAAATTTTACAGAACATGACCGTGCGCCCCCGTCTACGCCCGTGCTCCGCCGTTCATCTCGCCACACAACCACTACTGGTCACTCTTCATTATTTCATTTTCATTCATTTTACCTGTTGTTTGATTAAAAACTTCATGATATTTAGTTTCTTACTTTTAGTATTATTTAAGTTTTAAGTATAAATTCTTGAATTTTAGAACTAACTAGATTGCTATATTTGTTTAACTTAGTTAATTTTGACAATATAATTTCTCATGATTGAAATGCTCTTATTTAAACCTTAAATATTTTGGGCATTGAACATAGTAATTGCTTTAGTAGTACTTGAATATCAATTGTTTTCAGGTACAATGTTGTCATCTCGAGGAAAGAAAACAATAGCCCCGAGCTCAAAAAAGTGAAAGGGATCAGGATCATCATCCGCATGCGCAGCTGCCGAAGTCTGTCATCTATTTCTTCGTTTTCTTCTAGGGGTCCAAGAGGACCGTTATAAATTACTACGCACGCGACCCCTCGGAACAGGCAGATGTATTGACTGGGCCGCTTTAGAGAAGGTCCATCTTGACAGTGATTTACGAGCTCTCCTGACCAGTGATCCGTGGGAGCAATTCTTCAACATTGTCGAGCACGCATACCTAGAGCTCACCCTAGAGCTCTGCTCAACGTTTCAACTGCAAACAGTGATGAGCCATTACAATGATCCTGGCACGATACAATTCTGTCTTGGCGGCACTATACGACGGTGAGAACGTGCCACGATTCAAGTCGCTTTAGGACTTTATACAGACGACTTCGTAGCAGAGAATGACCTTTCAGAGTTGCACCGCCATATACATTTCAGCCCCACCCAATGTTGGCACAAGATAGCTACCCACTCTTTCGATTATGACCCCATCGCTCAAAAGTGACAACCACAGCGCACCGCTCTCTAAGGTACGTACGCTCTTTTGGCTCATACTTTGACAAAGACGAGAGCGCCAGCATCGTAAATACTCATGACGCCTATTACCTAAGGTGCATGTCAAATGGACATGTTATCGACCTAGCATATTTTATAGCCCGAGCTATTCAACATCAGACGGAGCAGCATCGGCGAGGGATTATACCGATGGGTCCCTATATCACACGCTTAGCTCGGTACTTCGGGCTACTCAACACCGACGCACAAACCTCCTCACTCACACTGATAGGGCAGATGCCCCACAAGGCATCCAGACGGTGCTACACATGAGAATGCTAAAATATCATCGTGGAACCGACCCTCCTCAGTACCGATTAGCCCCCCATTGATGAGGAGGAGCCCGAGGACATTACTGATGATGTCCCACCAGCACAGGAGGCACCACCCCCGAGCCAGTGGCCCTCCCATACAGCAGCTTCATTCTCGGACATTTCTGCACGTCTTGATCGATTCAAACAGTACTGTACCCAGCAATTTCAACGCTTTGACGGAATCGAGGCCACCCTCAAGTAGATTTGTCACCACTTCAACATTTCTACACCACCACCACAGGACCCAGCTGACGATGAGGACCTCTGAGTCCTTCTATTGTCCTTATGTTTATTTTATTTATTTTTATTTGTCTTGATTTAAACCCTTTTGCCTTTATGTTTCACACCTCTATTTTATTCATATTATCATTGGCTTATTTAACCTTAGAGTATTACTAACAAACACTTATTTAATTCCGCCCCCGAGACATCTAACTACTGACTTTGCAGTGTCAATTGAACACTCCAAAATAACAAATAAATCAACAGGAGTAATTCACTGCTACATAAGTCATCTGCCACCTCCAACTCAAGGAATCCATCCATAACTCAGGAAGTTTCACTTCTCCCCATATCTTATGATTTTCTTATTATCATGCTATTATCTATCTTTGTACATTGAGGGCAATGTACATCTTAAGTGTGGGGGGGTAAATCTTAGACGTGCCTAACTTTTTTTCATTATTCTCAAAATCCTGAATTTAGTCTTGTTTTAAAGTAATTTTCTCATATTACTAATTAAGAAGAAATTTCTAATGATTTATGATTTTTATTGATATGTTTTAGATTAAGTCATTGATAATTGTGCATTGATAATTAAATTCTAAGAATACTAGAGAATCAAGCATGATAAGTCTATTTTTTTCAATTAAAATTTGCTAGGTTTTCGAACTGAATTTAAATATTACTTTGAAGTTTGAAATTTACGAGGTTGATGTCAAAAATACCCATATTTTTTTTGAGTTTTTGAGCCTTATAGAGCATATATTCTTTTTCATGCTCACTTTATTGATTATGAGTATGTCAACATTGATTTGTTATTCTAAAATTTGCCTCGTTTATACATATCGAGACCACACCCATGATTTGATATACAGAAATGATAAAGGCACCTAGGATTTAACCCACTTACTCCACTAAAAGCCTACCCTCATAATTAACACCTAGTGAACCCCTTTTAATCCTAACAACCCTTTTTATTGACATAACCACTAATATTAACCCAAAACCCTTTGTATTTGTTATCACCATTCTTTTTCGACTTCCCTTATATCGATATTTGATTTGATTAAGCTACCTAATTATTTCATCTTAGCATATGAATAGATGTATTATATATACAAAAAAATATTCAGTATTAGTACGATGAAAGGCGAGCTTGTACAGTTAAAGTCTATTTATTGAAGAAGAAGCTCGTATTATTAGTTTAAAGTTTCAATCCATTATGTAATTATTCAGTTTATTGTTTCTAGTTAGGTAATTTATCAATTCAATCTCGATTCTAACCTTCTAATTCAGCCTCTATCCACACCTTAACCGTAGCCCCGTTACAACCCTGACAAAGACCTTTTGATTTGTGCATCATCTCATATTATAGTGGTGGAGATTTGATTTTCAGGCAAGCCTATGGGATTAACTTTTCATGTTCGACTTTTGAGTGCCTAAATTTTGAACCTTAAACACTTTGAGTGATTTGAGTGAATCTTTTGTGAGGATGTCAATCCTTGTCGGTTTTGAATTAAAGGTAATTATTTAGATAAGGGAATACGCCTATATTTTCGAGCTACAAATCTATGACTTAGATTGTTTGAATCCTTAGGACTTTTTGAATTGAATTATCCATGTATAAATTATCTATGAATTATGATGAAACATTGTTGATAGGAATTATGAATTATAGAAAGTTCGTTTTAATTGTAAGTTGAGAATTTTGCTTGAGGACAAGCAAAAGCTTAAGTGTGGGGGTATTTGATAAACCGAAATAGTATCATATTTTAATCCCATATTTAGCATACTTTTGGATGATTTATCCCTTGATTTATGTAAAAAGGTGCTCTTAATCCTTTCTTTTCATGTCTTATACTCAGGAAAGCACCCAAGAATAAAAAGAACGAGAAACGAGCTCAAAACGGAACAAAATGGGCCGAAGAAGAAATCGACACAGCCTGGACTAAAGTGCACACGGTCGTGCCTCCTCAATATACTAGAACACGGCCGGAAGTCGATCTACACAGTTGTGCCTCATTAATGGAGTCCAACACAGCCTGGCCACGATTCACACGGGCATACGCCATGGCCGTGCCCCTGCCGTGGAGGAGAGTAATTTCCCTCGGAAAAGGATATTTAGGGGCAAAGAAACCTATTTCAAAAGCCTATATAAAGACCCTAGGTATAACCTAAAAGAAGGCGATTAGCTAGGCCAAGGAGCCGAGCCGAAATGGTCAGATTTGTGGGAAACTCTCAAGGGATAGCCAGTTGATCCATCTCCAGAAGCCGGAATTATACTCAAGACGGAGGATCTCCTCTTCAATTCCTTCAGGGGGTTTTAGGGATTTCTTATGTTTTATTTTATCTTTTCTTCTGAGATGTTTTCTTTTATTGTTATGAACTAAACCCTTCAGATACCTGAATGGGGATGAAACTTAGATGAATCTTGTTATTGTTTTCTGAACTATATGATAAATATTTGATTTGTTCTTGATTATGTGTGCTTAATTCTTGTGTTGATATTTCACGGATATTAATTCAAGTTGAATGTGCTTAGGTGGTGGAGCAAAAGTCCCTGCTTAAGAGTAGATCTAGCATAATTAAGCGGAGTTGATCGCGTGCCTAGAGATAGGGTGAGGAGGTGTTGCCGGATTAGGGTGAAACCTAATATGGGAGTCCATAGATCGATTTACTGCTATTCTAGGGGTTTTAATTAGAAAGAAATTTCAATTAATCAACCTAGGGTTAGACGTTATTAGCCTCGAGAGAGGGTTTAATATAAATTAGGGAGTCCTACGGATCAAGTCAAGTGAATAAATCGTGCAGTTCAAAGTTAGATAACAAGTGAAGTCTAGGAGGATTCTTCCTAAGGGTATCGTCTTAATCAACTGAGTTTTTCCCAAGTATTTCCCCAATTCATTCTTTTTGTCTTTGCGTATGTAGCTTAGTAATTAGTTAATTTAGATTAATAAACAACTTCACTTATTTTAGGCTAAATAATAGAAAGAAAGTTAGTATTGGTACTTTTAGTTCCTTTGGGTTCGACAATCCGGTCTTGCCTAAGCTATACTACTGTTTGATAGGTGCACTTGCCTCAATCGTTGTTATAGTTAGTTTTAGGATCGATCATTATAAATTTAAAACTCTGAAATACAATGATCAATTACTCATTAGGGAGTTCTAATTGATATTCTAAAGCAATTTCACACAAATAGCTTCTAGAATCTCATATTTTGCAACTTTTGCAATTTAGTCCTTTTGGATAGTTCAACCGCAATTTAACAAAATTGCTTCATGAAACTTTCACACTAGCATGCAAACATGGCATAGACCTCAAAAACTCATACTTATGCCTCGGATTTGTGGTCTCGCACCACTATTCCTACTAGGCACTAAATTGGGATGTTACAACTCTCCCCCCTTTAGAGATTTTTGCCCCTGACAATCTTACCAGTAAAGAGGTTTGGATGTTGCTCTCTCATAGCCTCTTCCGTTTCCCACGTAGCTTCTTCCACACAGTGTTTTTGCCATAACACTTTCACTAGTGCTATGCTCTTATTCCTCAACTGTTTCACTTCTCGAGCCAAGATCTTAATCGACTCCTCTTCATAAGACATATCCGGTCTTATCTCAATTTCTGTCGAAGGAATCACTTGTGAAGGATCGGAACCATACCGTCGCAACATCGACACATGGAACACATTATGAATCTTTTCGAATTCTACCGGCAAAGCCAACCGGTATGCTACTGGCCCAACGGTTCCAACCCTGGGTGGCACTATGTAACTCACACTAGCATGCAAACATGGCATAGACCTCAAAAACTCATACTTATGACTCGTATTTGTGGTCTCGCACCACTATTCTGACTAGGCCCTAAATCGGGATGTTACAGTTCACACGGGACTTCTCAGAATTTATCAGTTTATTGACTTATTAGCCAACTCGAATTTCACACACATTCCATCTCAATGGATGATCATAGTATTTTACATATCATATACATTCAAATAATTCAATGCAAATACATTTATTTGTTTATCGACTTACCTCGGATTCAGATATTCGTTCGGACTCGGTTATTCAACTACTTTCGTCTTTCCGCGATCTAAGTCCGTTTTCTTCGGCTCTTGATCTATACATATTCAAATGTAATCCATTTATTCACTAATTCATTCAATTCAATTCATGAACACACATTTAGGGAAATTTGCATTTTAGCCCTCACATTTGCACATTTTATCAATTTAGTCTATTTTTCTCAAAACATCAAATATACAAAATCACCATATACCCATGCTATGCCGAATGCTCATGTATTTCATACAAGTCCAAACATTTCATTTATTTCACAAATTAATCCTTCAAAATGTTATTTTATCAATTTAGCCCTATTTAGCTAAATTCATCAAAAATTCAAGAACAATATATGTTTATCTAACATATAGCTTTCATATAACACTATTAGACATCACAAAATTCATATGTTCATCCATGGCACTTTGCAAAATATTCATCAATTCATAAAATTGAGACATGGGTTTTGTAGAGCATGAAGCAACGATTACAGAAATGTAGAAATTATCAAAAATCGAAGTCAAAACTTACCTTAATCAAGCTTAAAACCAACTGAAACCTAGCTTTCTTTTTTCTTTTTTTCTTTTCTTTGTTTTTCGGCAATATATAATGATAATGGCCCCCTTTCTTTTATTATAATGTTTTTGTTATAATATTATAACTTATATTATATAATATAAACTTTTAACTTATAAAATTAATATAAAACACACATATATACATAACCACACTTAATGCCGTCCACTATAACTAAAAATGGACTATTTACCTTTTAAGGACTTCACAATAATAAAGCCACATCAATTAGGCCATTAATCAAATAGAAAGCCACTTTTACCCTTTTATGCAATTTAGTCCTTTTCTCAAATTAAGCACACAGACAAACAAATTAATTCACGGAACTTTAGCACATACTTAATCACATATCAAAGACACAGAAAATAATATTAAAATATTTTACTGACTCAGATTTGTGGTCCCAAAACCACTGTTCCGACTAGGGTATAAACCAGACTGTTATAATAACTTACTCGTTTACATTCTTACCAAAATTTGATCACATACCGAGCACATTGCTCATAAGTTTCGCATCTGTACCTGTATCACTCCATCACATAACTTTTGCCCTTTTTCCATCTTTAACATAAACTTTAATTCTTTACCCCGTTGAACCACTTGGAATTTCGAAGGATACTCGGAAATTGTCATACACATAGTAAGATGCCAATGCCATATCCCAGATATGGTCTTACATGGGATCACATGTCGATGCCGATGCCATATCCCAGATATGGTCTTATACGGGATCTCATATCTATCTCGACGCCATACCCCAGATATGGTCTTACATGAGATCGCATGTCGATGCCATGTCCCAGACATGGTCTTACACGATTTCATACCAAAGCCAGGTCCCAGACGTGGTCTTACACGGAATCACTATTCAATGCCGATGCCATATCCTAGATATGGTCTTACATGGGATCTCAATTCGGTGCCAAGGCCATATCCCAGATACGGTCTTATACGGGACCTTATTAATCTAATATCGTGACAAGTTATCCTTTCTATTCCTAAGGTTTAACCGGGATTCTCATTCTTTGATTTTTCGACAAATCATCATCAATCGAATCCGTAGAAACATATATATACAATTCATGCAATATAAAAATATTAAATACATAATATAATGTTGTATTATTTACACACGAACTTACCTCGATACCAAAACGGTAAAAAGGGACCTAACCGTCAATTACTCATTTTTCCCCCGTTCTAAGTTTGAACCTCGTTTTCTTTGATCTATAACATCACATTTAGCTTACTTATTAGTCACATTATTCATTATAACCCAAAAATCATACTATGGAAAAATTATGTTTTTGCCCCTAAACTTTATCATATTTACACTTTTGCCCCTAGGCTCGTAAAATGATTTTTATTCGATTTCCTTATATTTTAGGCCTAGCCAAACCATTTCCATAACTATAGAAGTCCACAATTTGATTCATTCACACATTTTCATACATTTTTCAACTTTTTACAAACTAGTCCTTTTATGCGATTTCATCGAAAATCACTTAGTAAAAGTCGTTTACGACACACCGAGCATTCATATTCTACCATTAGACATCAAAGCACATGCATGTCATCCATGGGTAAATTTTTAAACACAAACCTTAGCTCAAAATAATGGTAGAAATAGCTAAACCGAGTTACGTGGATCTAAAAAATATAAAGAACATTAAATATGGGGCTTGGATGCACTTACTTTTGAGCTTGAAAGCTTGAAAACCCTAGCCATGGATTCCCCCATGCTAAATTCGGCCAAGCAAGAAGATGAACAAGGGTTTTTGGCTTTTATTTTGTCTTTTAGTCCATTTAATTGCCAAATTACCAAAATGCCCCTAACTTAAAAATATCATATTTCACTTATCTCATGTCCATTTTTGTCCAAAAATTTAACCAATGGTCTAATTACAATTTAAGGACCTCCAATTTAAAATTTCATAGAAATTGGACACTTCTAACATGTGGAACTCAACTTTTGCACTATTTACAATTTAGTCCTTTTGACTAAATTCAGTGCCCAAACGTCGAAATTTTCGAATGAAATTTTCACGAAATATTTTCGTGAAATCGTAGACCATAAAAATATAATAAAAATAAGATTTTCCTCATCAAATTTGTGCCCCATGGCATCGGCACCGAATGTAGGTCCCGTATAAGACCATGTTTGGGACATGGCATCGACACCGAATGTAGATCTCGTATAAGACCATGTCTGGGACATGGCATCGGTATCGAATAAGGATGGTCCCGTATAAGACCATGTTTGGGACATGGCATCGGCACCGAATAAAGAAGGTCCCATGTAAGACCATGTCTGGGACATGGCCTCGGCACCAAAGGAAGATCTCGTGTAAGACCATGTCTGGGGCATGGCATCGACATCTATGTACGATCTCGTATAAGACCATGTCTGGGACATGGCATCGACATCGAGCTAAGAAATCCCGTGGAAGACCTTATCTGGGATATGGCACCAATATCAAAAGGTGATCCCATGTAAGACCATATCTGGGATATGGCATTCGCATCGTGATACAAGATTGATGAGATTGAGTATCCTCCGGTATTCTGAGTAATTCAACGGGAAAAAGATTTAAAGTATGTTAAAGAGTACATTTAAGTCAATGATGATATTGATTTGAGTTTATGTTCAAATTAGCATAAGTGCTAAATTATGCGATGAAGTGATACAGGTACCATGAGTAAAACACGAGTTATGAAATCGTAATGTGGTATGTGGTGGGTAAGCGTAAGTATGAGTAAGTAAGTTAAAGTATTTGAGAAATTATGTTGTTATTGATCTAAGTGATGAATGGATTTATTATAAGTATTTATGTTTCTACTTTAATTCATGCAAACTTACTAAGCTATATGCTTACCCCTTTTCTTTTCCCTTTCCTTGTAGTATCGCCAAGCTAGCTCGGGGATCGTTGGAAGTTGGAGCTCGGATCACACTATCAATCATTCTTTTGGTATAGTAAAGTTGACTTATTTTGGGTATGGAATGTATAGGAAACTTGGTCATTTTGTTATGTCATATTAGTGAGCCAAAGAGTTGGCTATTATGGTCACTTATTCATTTTGTAAATGGCCATTAGGAATTGGCCGATATTTATCAAGTTTTATATTTCAATGATGATGATGTTTTATGAAATGAAAGTTCATGCTTTTAATGGAGTAAAATGTGAAGTATATGGATGATGACTAGTGATCCTTCATAGTGTAATATTGCCATGTTATGTGTTGGTTGAGTTGGTACAAGTGTGTTTATGATTCAGGGTGGCAATAGGCTTGGTAAATAGCCTTCTAATTGTCCACACGGGTAGACACACGAGCGTGTGTCTAGGATGTGTGTGACACACGGCTGGTCCCATGGGTGTATTGATAGGCCGTGTGTCCCCTGCATCAAATTTGTGAGAATTTGATTTGTCACACGGGCCAGCACACGGGCGTGTGCCTAGGCCGTGTGCCCCTTAAGAGCTTGCTGACGTCATAAACAAAATACCCAAGTTTTTAACACACGGGTGAGGACACGGGTGTGTCTAGGCCGTGTGAGGGACACAGGCCACGGACACGGGCGTGTGTCCGGCCGTGTGATAAACCCTGTAGGTTCGAAATGGAAAAAATAAATTCCACACGGGCTGGGAACATGGGCGTGTGTGTAACACCCCTAACCCGTAACCGTCGCCAGAATAGGGTTAAGAGGCATTACTAATCATTTCCAAACATTTCATATCATTTTACAACACAAAGTCAATCATCAATCAAACATGTTCAAATATAAGCATATAGTCCCTTAAATAGGTCAACGAAACCCTAAACACATGTTAGAAAGGGGTCGGGACTAAACCGAACACATACAAAATTTTTTAAAAACTTAATGATTTTTCAAAACTGCAGAGGTCACACGCCCGTGTGTGTAGGCTGTATTCGGACACGCCCGTGCGTCCAAGCCGTGGCAAAACAGGGCATACATTGTAACGCCCCAGATTTGGGCCTAGAAGTATTGGGCCTATTGGGCTTTGGGCTTTAGATCTCAAAAAATTTTTAAGTGAGCAAGAAAAAGACAATTGGCATGTGGGCTTTGAGGGTAATGAATTTGGAGTGTCTAGGGGTGTTAGAGATGTCCTGGGATCAAGTAAAGGCATAGGAAAAATTTTGGTTTTAGCCCAGGGGAACTGTGACTTCAGTTAGTAGGCCTCTTAAGCAGATTAAGAGAAAATGGGACACAAAGGGGCTTGTGGCCCAGTGGCAAGTGGCGTCACTTGGGAGCTATGAGGTGGCGTTTTGTCAGCTGAGGACGTCCAAGGTTCGAGTAGTGGTAAGGTGTTTTTGGAGTGTTTATTTTACAGTATGGATGACCAGAGTTGTATTGGTTTTGAACTCTTGCCGTGGAGAGTTTGAAGTAAGTAGGTATGTGGATGTGGAGGAAATTTCGGATAAGATTAAGGTGTTATCAGGGAGAAAAGTCAGGAGATGAGTAGAGGGAGGAGTTGGTACTGAATGGGACTGTGGGGAAAGGAGTGTTCAACTGGTGGCTATATAAAGGGGGTGCCGAATTCATTGAAAGGTTCCTTGGGTTCTTTTATTTCTTCCTTTTCTCCCCCTCAGCCGAATTCTTTTATTTGCCGAAAATAAAACCCATCATTCTTTTTGTCGAAATTCCTAGTAGAGTTGTGTTCTTCTTCTTTCTCTGAAAGCCGAAATCTCCTAAAGCCAAATTTCTTTTTGCCGAATTTTTTCTAAGCCAATTCCTTTCATTTTCGAAATTACTATCAACCTTCCTAGCCGAATCTCTACTCTTGCTGAACCCTTGTTGCTTGGTCCCTCACCTCAATCGAATGTTATCTACTTTTAGTCATGATTGGAAGCTGAATCTTATTCAGTAGATATTTAAGCCGCAGGATCAAAGGAGAATTTTGGTAAGTGCTTAGTTGAACTTTTTAGTGTGTTTTATTAAAAGCCGAAGGGCTATCTAACCCCTCCTTGTCGTTAACATGCATTAACAAGGGTAAGGCTCAACAACCGCAAGCGTGGTAGGTAAGGATTGCTAACAAGGTGGTAAGTGTTCTCAACTCAGTCATGGTTTAGTAAATGGCCGAATCTAAGGTGACTCATAGGGGTGATTTATGATCAATATGGGTCACTTGGTTTTGACGATATAGGTGTTTGGGTGCAGATCTAGAGGATAATTGCAAATAGTAGCAAAGGAAGGGCTACTAGAACGTGAGGCACACGGTAAGGGTACGGTGAGGTTTCCGTTTTTATTAGTATGTGTAAAACCTTGGTTAATCGCTAGTAATGTCGATTGTAGGTTCGTAACTAAGGGGTTTGCAACACGCGAGGTTACCAGGTGTGTACAAACACTACACACACGATATCGGCAATGCCAAAAAGCCGAAAAGCTGAAAGTGGCTAAACGGGCCCGGTGGGCCCTGAGGCTAAGTTTGATGAAATTGGTTGGTTTGGTCATACGTATTAAGTTAGTCACACATGTTACATGATTTGGAATTGTTTTGGGCCTAGTAGGCCATATGAATGAGATTTGGGCCTAATGGGCCGTAAGGTTGTAATATGGGTTTTATGGGGGACGTAGACAAGTATGCTAGGGTTTAATGGACTTTAGGCCTAGTTCTGAACAACTCTTAAATCACATAAGACTTAATCTAATAATCAAACATGTCTGTGGACAAGTCGATTAGTTAGAGTGTGGTAACCGACATATGCATGTCTAGGATTGGATCTAGTGAGAGCTTGGTACTTAAGCGGTCCTAGTGACCCACCTCCTCTTTTCTGAGATCTTACCTGGTGCATAGTGTTTGTTCACTTTAACCACGAGGACTTGTTTATGGGCCAAAGTTCATAACTAAAACCCGAGAGGGACCAAATACCCTTATATTTGTAAAATTACTAAAATACCTTTATATTTGTAAAATTACTAAAATGCCCTTATATTTATAAAATTACTAAAATACCCTTACATTTGTAAAATTACTAAAATACCCATAGATTCGTATATTACCAAAATACCCTTGTTTTGTAAAAGTACCAAAATACCCCTGTTTTGCAAAAGTACTAAAATACCCCTATTTTGTAAAAGTACCAAAATACCCCTGTCTTGCAAAATTACCAAGATACCCTATTTTTCCAAATTACCAAAATACCCCCTGTAGGGTAGAATTACGAAAATACCCCTGGGTAGTGAAATGACGAAAATACCCCTATGTGACGAATATGAGTTTATGGATGTTACTCGTGTGTTTGATGCAATCATATGATATTCTGCTTAGGATGCATATGGGTTGGAATTATGGTACGGAGGAAGATTTGAGGATCGCATAGTCGTATGGCCATGGATCCACCGGAGGCTTTAAGCCCATTATATGATTAGCGCTTTTTTTTAACGTTGATAGTACCGCAACCGGGCTACCTTTGGTGTGTAGAGGATGGGTGGGTTGATTTAGAAATCCCCACAGGTGTGTAATGGTTGGACGGGAAATGGTGTGTGTAGCGGATGGATTATTGGGATGGGTTTTGCATTATCTTGTTTGTATATGATACAATATGATATGATATGAGGTCATTGTGGGCTAAGGCCCAAGACCACCGATTTTGATAGGGCTTAGGCCTAATGTGAATATTTGTATGTTGATTTGATGGCCAAGGGTTGTACACACTGAGTTTCAAAACTCACACCCTTTTTAATTAATATTTCAGGTGATGCACAATAAGCGGCTCGACTTGGCAGAGGACTCGGAGATGGCCACACTACAAGCTGATTTGATGTTTTAATTTGTTCAAATGAATTTATTTTTAAATACTTTATTTTTCATTGGATTGTAATAAGGCCATGTATCTCCTAATTGACTTTTCATTTTGGGTTTTTTTATTATTGTTTCAACTATCCAGTTATTAAACTTAAATAAAATTTCTAAAGTTAACATGGTTTCCGAAAAAACTCAACATATGAATGTTTTCTTAAAAGATGGGCTTATCATCTTAACTTAACAAGATACAAGGGTTTTGGGCTTTTGGGCCTTAAATGGTTAAATAGTAAAATCATTTTGAAGTGTGCCTATAATGTGACATTCCGGATTTGGGCCTAACTTCTAGGCCGGGTTTGGGGTGTTACATACATACTGACTTATCCACATTGTAACATCCTGGAAAGGGCCTATGCATTTTCGGTTTAGTTCTACGAAGTAACATGTTTTATGTACTAAGAATAAATTTTGAATATTTTTGGAAACCCAGAAATGAATGGAAATGAGTTAGAAATGAACATTTTTGGAAACCTGAAAATGTATGAAAATGGATGGGAATGATTTGGAAATGATTCAAAATAGGGAAGTGAACATTTCTGGAAACTTGGAAATGTAAGAAAATGTCAAGTTTACAGAGCCGAACGAAAAATTTTGGAAACTTAGAAATGACCTAGAAATGACGAGTTTTAAGGTTTAAAAGGGGAAATTAAGGCAAGGTGGCCTTAAAAGAAAAAGTTGGTGAAATTTTACACACAAACAGGCTTAGAAAAGTGGTCTGAAGATGCCACTTAGGGCCTATGGAAATGGCGCCATATGCAGGAGGAATGGGCCTGAGTTTGAGTCACTTGGGAAGCAAATAAAGGAGGTTTTATTTTTGCTTCCAGAAGACTGAGGTGGACGGCACATGGCTATAAATTAGGAACTTTTATTATTTTATAAATAGTGGATAAATAAGGGATTTATTTATCATTATTTTCAAGAGATAATTGTTGGATTAAATTCTTTTAATTTGAATAAAGAGATAAAGAGGAAAATAAGGGAGAAGTGATGGCCAAGTAAGGGACTTTGAGTTTAATAATTTCGGCTAAGTAAGGATAGTTGCTGAATTATCTTTTATTTTAAGTGATAATTAAAGGATAAAGTTATCAGATAGAGGAGTGGTGGCCAAGTAAGGGACTCCTTAGATGATAATTTCGGCTATAAAAGGAAGGAAGGAGGGCTACTCATCAATTTGTGCTTCCTCCTTTCTCTGCCGAATTCTTAGTGCTCTCTTCTCTTCTTTTCTTTCTTTTCTTTTGTCAAGTCGAGATTAAGTAATTATTGGAACCTAGCCGGATATTTTCCTCTCCATTAGAAGCCATAGCCGAATCTCCCTGTGAATCTAAGCAAGTAAGTAGTCGACTGAAGTATTAAGGGGATCTCTCGGGTTTCTACAACTGTCGACTACAAGGAGGAATATTTCGGGATCTAAGGTAAGAAACTATAAGATCCAAAGGTCTTGTTTAAAGTTTTAATGTTAGATTAAACCTAACATGTGATTATAGGAATTTCGACATCCCTAGGAAAGCAAGGAATACTTTTCGGGATTTGAGATCACAAAGAAGGAATACAACAAAGTTTTGGAACTTGATTCTTAAGTCAATCGGCAACAAGGTAGGTTTTCAGTATACAAATCCTACTAGGATTTGGTTTTAAAGCCAAAAAGGTTTATTAATGTGTTTAAATGATTTGCCAAATATAGGAGTTAAGGATCTAAATCAGTAGATCGGTTCTTCGGGATTTCAAGGACTTTGTTAAGCGAATCAGGTGTGTACCCCACACTAACTTTTAATAAGATTGATGGTAATATGTAAAATATGCATGTTTATAAGAATGTGGCTAAGGTACCATAATATGGTACAAAGTACTCAGGTACGTTTCCTACTTCCACTAGGATTATGAAATATGTTATTTATAACATGTGAAAATTTATAAGAATGAGAATTTAAGTATGATATGCATGATATGAATAATATGGGTCATTCGGGATATATGAAAAAGGGGAAGTGAATGTGATGACTACGGTCTCACTATCTGAATGTGGTGACTTCGGTCACATTATCTGAATGTGGTAACTTCGGTTACATTATCTGAATGTGGTGTCTCATGACACAATTATCTGGTGGCTATGCCACAAATTTTATATGGGCGATGAGCACGCCGATCGGAGCGATCGCCTTCGATGGTGTGTAGCGGATGGAGGGTTGACTTAGTAGTCCCCACGGTGTGCGAGTTGATGCGGGGATGTGTAGCGGATGGCACCTAGGTTTGGGTTTGGGTTGCATCATCATTTTTATCTGTTATATGAATAAGTATTGGATATGAAAAATGTATGCCTGATCTATTGAATTTTAGTGTTGTGTACACATTGATTCTCATTGACTCACCCCGCTTGTGGGACTATTTTTCGGTGACGATCAATAATGGACCGGGTTCGGCGGAAGCTTAGGGATGGCCATGCTCGACTTGAAGTTTTATTCAATATGGATATTTAAATTTATTTAAGTATTTTAATTTTATTTTGGGATTTTACTTGATGTAATCAGGCCATAAGTTACATTTCTTTACTTTTATTTTTAATTACTATGTTACGAATTATTTTCAATTAAAGTTAAGTAAAATTTATTTCTTTAAAAATAAACCCTAATTATTTTTTTCATCTTAATCAATTGGACTTTAAAATAAGATCAATGGGTTTTTAACTCAAGCCCAACCCATAACAATAGTTTTTAAAAATCGCACAAGTTTTCCTCTGTAATAAAAGAATTTTGTAACCTGGTTTACTTAAGAACATACCGATCCGGTCGTGCTCGTGGGTCGGGTGTGGGTGTTTCGATTTGGTATCGAGCCCGCTTTTAAACTCTCGGCTGTGGGCTAAGGCCCAAAACGCGTTTTCAAATCGAGACAAGTAAGCTTTTGAAAGAATTTTTATGAAATAAACAGGTTTCGGCATGGCTCCTAAGTCTCCGACCATGATCCACTGTAAGTACCCCTAACCATTTGTGTGATTATGTGTAATGAATATTAGAAGGGTAGAAAAGGAATGGAACGTAGAAAAGCATGATAGGAACTTGAACCCTAGGACTAGTCTACTCAAACACAAACACATAAGACTTAAGGAACGTTAAACAAACTCATGGCTAAGTCAATGAAGTTAGGGTGTGGTAACCCCAATGCGCATGTCTAGGATTGGATCCTAAGAGCACTGAATTTAAGCATCCCTAGTGACTCACCTCCTCTTCGCAGAATCCTACCGTGCGTAGCTTCGGTTCACCCTAACCTGCAGGGCTCGGTAGGTGTGGCAACCTCTCAGGCGCATGTCTAGGAATGGTTTCGGTGGGAGCTTGGTATTTAAGCAAACCGCGTGACTCACCTTCTCTCCACTCGAATCCTGCCTGGTGGGTAGCTTTGGTTCACCCTGACCAAGAGGACTCGGTCATAGGCTAAACACAATAACTAAAACCCGAAAGGGAACTAGCCGTGTTTTTTTTTAAAACAACAAAACCCTAGTTTTAAAACTCTTAAAATTACTCTTTTAAATTGCGAAAACTATCTTTACTTCTCGAAAAATTTTCTGATTTGTGAAATTACAAAAGTACCGCTAGTGGTAAAATTACAAAAATGCCCTTGGTTTATAAAATGACCAACTACTCAATAGTTTTGCCAAAATTTCATTATTTTATAAATGTTCAAAAACCCTAATTTGCAAACTAACAAAGATACCTTGATTTTGGGAAAATTACAAAATTGCCCCTAACTTACAAAATTACCAAAATGACCCTGATTTCCAAAATTTTTGTAACATCACCATTTTGGAAAGTACAATTCTCAAAAAGAACCCTCAAAGTTTTGCAACCTTTGAAATATGCCTGGTTTATTAAAATTTTACAAATTTACCCTGACTTGTGAAAAATTACCGAAATACCCCCGAGGTCAAAATTTCTGAAATACCCCCGGATTTCAATTTTTTTCCAAAATACCCCGGGAATTTAAAAATACCAAAATACTTTGTGACAAATTCACCAAGGAACTCTTTCTTTCGAAAAATTATGAAAATACCCCTGTAGGACAGAATTACGAAAATACCCCTGGGTAGTGGAAAAATAATAACAATGAAAACTACAACATTTCTCTGAATGAACGAAAGTTCATAATTGTTTGATGGATGTACGAATGAATGGAAAGACTGTGTGCATGTATGAATACGAAAGAACCACTCCTAAATTCTTTGTCATAAAACTTCTTTGCGGGTAAACAAGTGAAAGAAAGACTAATTCATAAAACTTCTGACGTTAGAAATGAGCTCTAGAGGACGTGGTCGTCGTGGACGAGGTAGAGGAAGGATGACGGTGTCGTAACCCATTAGATCGGGTCAAGGGTCCGACAATGAGATACCACCGCCACCACCACCCCCACCATTAGTGTTGAGCGGCAAGCTCGCTCGCGGGGGATGATGCTTTGTGTCACAGTGTCTTTGCGAGTTTTGGAGTTAGTGGGTGGTGCAGGAGGAAATTTGGGAACCCGTAAGAAGTTCGTGCTCGAGCGCCTCGAGCTAATGGAGCCGAAATGTTTTGTGGAGTATCGGGTGTGGCACCCAGTACAGCTGAGTACTGGTTGGAAGCAACTGAGCGCATCATGGATGAGCTTGATCTGACCCCTGAGGAAAAGTTGAAAGGGATGGTGGGACTGTTATGCGATGAAGCGATCGCTGGTGGTTAATCGTTCGGGATGGTGCCACTACCGAGGATCCGACTGGGAATATGTTAAGGAAGCATTTCAGAAGAAATATGTGGGAACCAGGTATACAGATGAGCAAAGGAAGGCTTTTCTGGGGCTGGTTCAAGGGAACAAGTTCGTTGCGGAATATGAAGCTGAATTCTTGAGGTTAAGCCGCTATGCTCGAGGAGTAGTGGCAACTGAGCATGAGCGCTGTGTCCGCTTTGAGGATGGACTAAGAGATGATCTGAGATTGTTGATAGCACCGCATCAGGAGCGGGAGTTTCCTGCTTTAGTGGAGAAGGCTAAAGTGGCTGAAGGAATAAAGGATTCTACAAAGCAGACTGTGGATCGGAATAGGCCCAAAAGAGGTTTTGGATTGTCTGGGAAGGCTCAAAAGAGGACTAGAGTTGATGGGCCGCAAAACCAGCAAGCTGGTGTAGGATGGCAGTATCGTCCTTGTGAACATTGTGGGAAGAAGCACTTAGGGGAGTGCTGGAAGAAGACGGGAGGATGTTTTAGGTGTGGGTCTAAGGACCATATGCTCAAAGATTGTCCTAAGAAACCAGATGAAAGTCAACCAGCCGCTCAGAATGTTAGTCAGGTTGGTAGAGGAGGACAGCAACCTCAACGAGGTCGTGGTTCGAGTAATCGAGGTAACGGTGCCAGTAGAGGACGTGGAGCACAGGGCAGAGGCGCTGCTAATGCAGAGGCAAGGCGACCGGGTTTGGTTTATGCGGTTCGCCGTAGGGAGGACGGAGACACACCGGATGTTATAACTGGTACGTTCCTTATTTATGGCAAGCCTTATTATGCCTTAATTGATGTGGGCTCGACCCATTCATATGTTGCATGTAGTGTAGTGGAAACACTAGGCCTAGACTCTGAACTTTCTGATAGGGAGATAATCGTAGTAAGCCCATTAGGCCAAACTCAGAATGGTGGATAAGATCTTTCGAATGTACCCCAGAGATTCAGGGAGTGAACTTTCTGGTGACTTAATGGAACTACCTTTCGGGAGTTTGAACTTATACTTAGAATTGATCATTAGTAGAGCACCGAGCCGTGTTGGATTGTGCGGCTAAACGAATGGAACTAAGGACCCCAGAGGATGAAGTAGTAGTAATGATCGGAGAGAGAAGAAACTACCTGTCCAACGTAGTTTCGGCGTTGAAGCCTGAGAAAATGGTTAAGAAAGGGTGCAAGGCGTTCTTAGCCTTCGTAAGTGCGTTAGGTGGAAAGGAAGAAGTTGTCGATGGAGTTAGAACGGTGAAAGACTTTGAAGATGTATTTCCTAAGAATTACAGTGAATACCCCCAGATAAGGAGGTGGAATTTGGAATAGACTTGCTGCCAGGAACAGCTCCGGTGTCAATCGCTCCATACCGAATGGCGGCAAAGGAGTTAGTTGAGCTCAAGGCTCAAATCCAAGATTTGTTGGATCGTGGGTTCATACGACCCAGTGTGTCTCCATGGGGAGCACCAGTTCTGTTTGTAAAGAAGAAGGACGGAACTATGCGTATGTGCATAGATTACCGTCAGCTGAATAAGTGACCATCAAGAACAAGTATCCTTTGCCAAGGATCGATGACTTGTTCGATCACCGTGAAGGGGCCGCAGATTCTCAAAGATAGACTTAAGGTCGGGATATCACCAGTTGAAGGTGAAGGAGGCAGATATCCATAAGACCGCTTTTAGGACAAGATACGGCCATTTTGAGTTCGTAGTGATGCCGTTTGGATTGACGAACGCTCCAGCCGCGTTCATGGATATGATGAACCGAGTTTTTCAACCCTACTTGGATAGGTCCGTCGTTGTGTTCATTGACGATATTTTGGTGTATTCTAAGTCTGAAGAGGAGCATGATGAACATCTCCGAGTGGTACTACAAGTATTAAGGGAAAAGAAGCTCTATGCCAAATTCAGCAAGTGTGAATTTTGGCTTAAGGAGGTGGCATTCCTAGGACATGTGGTATCCGCAGAAGGAATAAGAGTGGACCCTAGGAAGATCGAGGCAGTGTTGGATTGGAAACCACCTAGGTCCGTGGCTGAGATTCAAAGTTTCTTAGGGTTGGCAGGCTATTACAGAAGGTTTGTGGAAGGGTTCTCGTCAATAGCCGCGCCTTTGACAAAGTTACTAAGGAAGGAAGTACCCTTTGAATGGTCTGATAAGCAACAGAAGAGCTTTGACAACCTTAAGAAGGTGTTGACAGAGGCTCCAGTGTTAATTCAGCCAGAGGCTGGGAAGAATTTTGTGGTGTCTTGTGACGCCGCATACGGGATTAGGATGTGTGCTAATGCAAGAAGGAAAAGTAGTCGCTATGCGCCTTGACAAGTAAGGCCTCATGAGGTTAACTACCCAACTCATGACTTGGAACCGCAAAGCGGTGGTTTTTCGCCCTTAAGGTTTGGAGGCACTACCTCTATGGAGAGAGGTCGGTGATCTACACGCACCACAAGAGCCTTAAGTATCTGTGACTCGTAAGGAGTTGAACTTGAGGCAACGAAGGTGGGTGGAGTTGTTGAAGGACTACGATCGCTCGATAGAATATGATCCGGCAAGGCGAATGTGGTAGCTGATGCCCTAAGTCGGAAGGTTGTGTCGAATCTAAGGGCTATGTTCGCTCACTTGAGTTTATATGATGATGAAAGCCTGTTGGCAGAATTACAAGTCAAGCCCACATGGCTGAAGGAGGTGAAAGAGGGACAATTGGTTGATAAGGATCTAAGTGCTAAGTTACAAAAGCAAGTGCGAATCGGAGAATTAAAGGATTATGGCGTTAATGATGAAGGAGTATTGTGTTACAAAGGAAAAGTCCAGATGCCAAGGACAAGGAGTTAAGACAAAGGATTCTTTGGGAGGCGCATATAGTAGCCCTTATGCTATGCATCCCTGGAAGTATTAAGCTGTACGAGATCTAAGGGAACAATTTTGGTGGTCTGATCTTAAGCAAGAAGTGACTGAATTTGTGGGGAAATGTTTGGCGTGTCAGCAAGTTAAGGCTGAACACCAAGTTCCATCGAGATTTCTTCAACCAATCGAGATTCCCCAATGGAAGTGGGAGAGAATTACCATGGACTTCGTTAGTGGGCTTCCCCTTACGCCTGCTAAGAAGGACTCGGTATGGGTAATAGTGGACTATTTGACCAAGTCCGCGCATTTCATTCCGGTAAGAGTAGACTATTCTCTTCAGAAGTTGGCCAAGTTATATGTGGCGGAAATTGTGAGGTTACATGGAGTACCAGTATCGATCATCTCCGATAGAGACCCAAGGTTTACGTCTCGGTTTTGGAGGGCACTTCATCAAGCTTTAGGCACTAAGTTGGACTTCACACGGCTTTTCATCCACAATCAGACGGGAGGTCTGAACGAGTTATACAAGTGCTGGAGGATATGTTGAGAGGCTGTGTGATGGATTTCTGAGGAAGTTGGGAAGACTATTTGCCTTTAGCTGAGTTCGCCTACAACAACAACTATCAGGCTAGCATTCGGATGGCACCATATGAAGCATTGTATGGTCGGAAGTGTAGAACTCCTACTTGTTGGACTGAGTTAGGAGAACGCCGAGTTTTGGGTCCAGAGTTAGTGGCCAAATCAAGAGAAGGTTGAGATGATTCGAGCACGGTTAAAGGAAGCCTCGATAGGCAGAAGTCGTACGCAGACCTTAAGCGGAAGGAAATAGAGTTTGAAGTGGGAGACCAAGTGTTTCTGAAGGTCTCGCCTTGGAAGAAGGTGATGAGGTTTGGTCGCAAAGGGAAGTTAAGCCCAAGGTTTATAGGGCCCTATAGAATACTGAAGCGAGTTGGGCCAGTGGCATACCAATTGGAGTTGCCACCAGAGTTGCAGCAGATGCACGACGTATTCCATGTGTCCATGCTACGTCGTTACCGATCGGATCCATCTCATGTGGTACCAGTTGAAGAAGTGGAGCTAAGGCCAGACTTATCGTATGAGGAAGAGCCAATTAAAATATTGGAACGTGATGTGAAAGAGTTACGTAGGAAGTCAGTTCCTCTAGTCAAGGTGTTATGGCGCAATCATGGATCGGAAGAAGCTTCGTGGGAACCAGAAGAGACGATGCGACAGCAATACCCTCAATTATTTTAGTTAGGAAATTTCGAGGACGAAATTTTTTTAAGGGGGTAGAACTGTAACATCCTGGAAAGGGCCTATGCATTTTCGATTTAGTTCTACGAAGTAACATGTTTTATGTACTAAGAATAAATTTTAAATATTTTTGGAAACCCGGAAATGAATGGAAATGAGTTAGAAATGAACATTTTTGGAAACCTGAAAATGTATGAAAATGGATGGGAATGATTTGGAAATGATTCAAAATAGGAAAGTGAACATTTCTGGAAACTTGGAAATGTAAGAAAATGTCAAGTTTACAGAGCCGAACGAAAAATTTTGGAAACTTAGAAATGACCTAGAAATGACGAGTTTTAAGGTTTAAAAGGGGAAATTAAGGCAAGGTGGCCTTAAAAGAAAAAGTTGGTGGAATTTGACACACAAACAGGCTTGGAAAAGTGGTCTGAAGATGCCACTTAGGGCCTATGGAAATGGCGCCATATGCAGGAGGAATGGGCCTGAGTTCGAGTCACTTGGGAAGCAAATAAAGGAGGTTTTATTTTTGCTTCCAGAAGACTGAGGTGGACGGCACATGGCTATAAATTAGGAACTTTTATTATTTTATAAATAGTGGATAAATAAGGGATTTATTTATCATTATTTTCAAGAGATAATTGTTGGATTAAATTCTTTTAATTTGAATAAAGAGATAAAGAGGAAAATAAGGGAGAAGTGATGGCCAAGTAAGGGACTTTGAGTTTAATAATTTTGGCTAAGTAAGGATAGTTGCTGAATTATCTTTTATTTTAAGTGATAATTAAAAGATAAAGTTATCAGATAGAGGAGTGGTGGCCAAGTAAAGGACTCCTTAGATAATAATTTTGGCTATAAAAGGAAGGAAGGAGGGCTACTCATCAATTTGTGCTTCCTCCTTTCTCTGTCGAATTCTTAGTGCTCTCTTCTCTTCTTTTCTTTCTTTTCTTTTTTCATGTCGAGGTTAAGTAATTGTTGGAACCTAGCCGAATATTTTCCTCTCCATTAGAAGCCATAGCCGAATCTCCCTGTGAATCTAAGCAAGGAAGTAGTCGACTGAAGTATTAAGGGGATCTCTCGGGTTTCTACAACTGTCGACTACAAGGAGGAATATTTCGGGATATAAGGTAAGAAACTATAAGATCCAAAGGTCTTGTTTAAAGTTTTAATGTTAGATTAAACCTAACATGTGATTATAGGAATTTCGACATCCCTAGGAAAGCAAGGAATACTTTTCGGGATTTGAGATCACAAAGAAGGAATACAACAAAGTTTTGGGACTTGATTCTTAAGTCAATCGGCAACAAGGTAGGTTTTCAGTATACAAATCCTACTAGGATTTGGTTTTAAAGCCAAAAAGGTTTATTAATGTGTTTAAATGATTGGCCGAATATAGGAGTTAAGGATCTAAATCAGTAGATCGGTTCTTCGGGATTTCAAGGACTTTGTTAAGCGAATCAGGTGTGTACCCCACACTAACTTTTAATAAGATTGATGGTAATATGTAAAATATAGGTACCATAATATGGTACAAAGTACTCAGGTACGTTTCCTACTTCCACTAGGATTATGAAATATGTTATTTAGAACATGTGAAAATTTATAAGAATGAGAATTTAAGTATGATATGCATGATATGAATAATATGGGTCATTCGGGATATATGAAAAAGGGGAAGTGAATGTGATGACTACGGTCTCACTATCTGAATGTGGTGACTTCAAATACACATTATCCGAATGTGGTAACTTCGTTACATTATCTCGAATGTGGTGTCTCATGACACAATTATCTGGTGGCTATGCCACAAATTTTATATGGGCGATGAGCACGTCGATCGCAGCGATGCGCTCGATGGTGTGTAGCGAATGGAGGGTTGACTTAGTAGTCCCCACTTGGTGTGCGGTTGGTTGACGGGGATGTGTAGCGGATGGCACCTAGGTTTGGGTTTGGGTTGCATCATCATTTTTATCTGTTATATGAATAAGTATTGGATATGAAAAATGTATGCTTGATCTATTGAATTTTAGTGTTGTGTACACATTGAGTCTGTGACTCACTCACCTGTTGTGGGACTATTTTTCAGGTGACGATCAATAATGGACCGGGTTCAGGCGGAAGCTTAGGGATGGCCATGCTCAACTTTGAAGTTTTATTCAATATGGATATTTAAATTTATTTAAGTATTTTAATTTTATTTTGGGATTTTACTTGATGTAATCAAAGCATAAGTTACATTTCTTTACTTTTATTTTTAATTACTATGTTACGAATTATTTTTAATTAAAGTTAAGTAAAATTTATTTCTTTAAAAATAAACCCTAATTGTTTTTTTCATCTTAATCAATTGGACTTTAAAATAAGATCAATGGGTTTTTAACTCAAGCCCAACCCAAAACAATAGTTTTTAAAAATCGCACAAGTTTTCCTCTGGTAATAAATGAATTTTGTAACCAGTTTACTTAAGGAACATACCAGATCTGGTCCAGGCTCGTGGGCCGGGTGTGGGGTGTTTCACACATGGCCTAAGACACGCCCGTGTGCCTCACCCGTGGTCGACATTGACTTACACCACACGGCTAGTCACACGCCCGTGTGTCCAACCCGTGGTCGAGCCTGACTTGTTTCAATTTGCAAACTCGAAAGACACGGTCGAGCCACACGCCCGTGTGCTCAACCGTGTGGGCAATTATAGGCCATTTTTAAGGCCAAATTACCATCCACACCTTGAAATCACCTATATGCCTCAAATGCAACCAAAACATACCGTTTCAAGCACCAAATAGTCATCAACTATACCATCTATTCTATTACTCAATTTCTACTCAAATAAGTCCACCCAAGACACTAAATTTCACATCCCAAAACATATAGGTCAAGCATCTTATAAACCTTACCACAATTCACATTTAAACCACAATTTTCATTAATCATTTAAGCATGAACAAACCATATTCATCATACACTTATCCCACACACATATTTACTACATCATTCAACCTTTAAGCCATATCTCATGGCAAGATTTATACAATTCAAAACATGCCACATTAACTAGCCTATACATGCCATATACCAAATATACACATATTTCAAAAGTACCAAAATAGATAGCCGATAGTGTGATTGAGTCGCTGACGATCCCCGAATCCGAGCTAGCTTTATTAACACTGTAAAACAGAGAAACAATTCACACAGTAAGCTTTTAAAGCTTAGTAAGTTCGTAACATAATACATTCAATTTAATAAATCAAATACAATATACAAAGTTAATCCATCACATAGATCAACTCTCAAATATTCACACCATATCATCCATAGCTAATATACTCACTCCACCATTCATATTTCCATACATAATTTCATCAACCATGTAATATCCTAGATTTATGGCTCATGCATTAATGCTTAATTGTATGATATAGCATGTCTACGTGAATGTTGAATGTGTTTTATGAATTTTGTGAACCTTAGAATGTAGGAAAATGCCTTAGAAAATATTAAGTTTTAAGCTTTGAAGTGGAACTAAAGCAGAGTGGCCTTAAGAGAAATTGTAGGGGAAATATGACACAAAAATGGGCTTGTTTAAGTGGCTTGGAGGTGCCACTTAAGGCCTCAGTAGGTGACACCACAAGCGGTGGTGCAAGGGCCTAGGTTCGAGATGCAAGGGAAGCAAATAAAAGAATTTTATTTTGCAAAAGGAGCAAGAGAGGTGGGCGGCAATAGGATACTAAGAGGATGAGCTTAAGATGAGCTAAATCCCTTTTAAAATTTCGGCTAAGGTAAGGATAAATGATGATTTTATTTTAATTATTTTTAATGGGAAGATAAGAGATAAAATAGGAGAAAAGCAAGGACGAGCTAATGTTTGAGTGTTAGCCGAATTCAAGGGGGGAGTAAGTGAGGCAATCGGTCATACTAAGGGGATTAAGTGCCGAATTTCATTCTTTTTCTCACCTTTCTCTTTAAGCCGAAATTCTTCTACTTTCTCCTCCTCTTCTTTTTCTTTCGTTCAACAATAATTTTTGCACCTTTTTCCTTATATGGCCGAATATTCCATCACCATTTGAGAGCCATAGCCGAACCCCTTATAGCCCTTATCCTCTTCTCATTTTTCTTTTCACCATTAAAGTGCCGAAACATCACTTCCATTTTGGGATCTAGAAGCCGAATAAACCCCAACCCCTAGCCGATTGTTCAAAGCCAAAAGTTCACTTCTTTGGCACTCTCTGAATTGATTTCCCCTGCAAATCTCCTTGCCGATATTGTGAAGATGGATGATCATTTGCGGTTGGTCTTTCTTCTTTGGTAAGAAATCTCTTTGATGTCGATTTATTCTTTTCTTCTCTGACTGTCAAAATCAAGACCCTAACCACATTGTTGCTTTATGGCCGAAACTCTGAAGGAGGGTTTCGGGATTCTATATTGTCGACTACAAGGGAGGAGGACCTCGGGATTTCAAGATCTAAGGTAAACGTGTGTAGCCATAGGCCGAAGGCCATTTATCTAAATGTTAGAATGGAATCTAACATATGCCTATAGGGATTTCGACATCACTAGGAGCAAGGACAATTTCGGGATTTTAGATCCACAAGGTAATTGCTTATGGTATTCGGCCAAGGCCATAGTTGATGTTTCAGATTTGTTTCTTATTTGTTGGAAAGCCAAAATTAACCGGTTAAGTGATTTAATAGTTGGCCGATTACAAGAAGAGTTATCACGAAGTTTCCGGGATTTGATTAGTAATCAAATCGGCAGCAAGGTAAGGACTTTGGTTGCAATAATCCTTCGGGATTTGATCATATAGTCGAATAGGCTTTTGCTAAACATTAAGTAATTGGCTGAATGTAGGAATTTGAGATCTAAAGCGTTAGATCGAGATTTTTTGGGATTCCAGTTAACTCGATAAGTATATCAGGTGTGTACCCCACACTAAACCTTATTAGATTGCGGCTTAAATTAGTTATGTGTGTTTATAATAATATGAATGTGGCCAAAGGTACCATGCAATTGTAACACCCTGGTTTAGGGGCTATGCGGTTTGAGTATAATGTAGGTGTTGGAAGGTTCTTGGGTGTGCTTGGATGTGTTTTGGGGTTTTAAGAATGCTTGGATGAAAGGGGAGACTTTGGAAAATTTTGGATTTTTAGTGGAAAAGGGAATCGGGCCAAGGGAGGTCTTAAGAATAATTTTCTGTAATTTTTGGCACAAGGGAAGGCGGTGGTAGAGTGGTCTCCGTGCGCGGCTTAAGATCTTGGGGAGGACGCCAGTGAGGGCCTGGGTTCGAGTCCAGGCGGCTACAAGGGGTTTTAATATTTTTGGGTTCGCGTTACAAGGAGGGGAGGCCTTAAAAAGGAGTAGGGGCGTGTTTTGACGCAAACAAAGAACTTGTCCAAGTGGTTCTGTGCGGCACTTAGGAGCCGGAGGTGCGCGTGGGCGCTGTTCGAGCGACTGGCGCTTTTGCGTGTTTTATTTTTCTTATGCGATCAGGGGCTTGAGTAGGAAGCCTTTAAAGATTAAATGGTGTGGCTTTATGGCATAAAAATCAAAGTGGCCGAGTGGCTCAGGCGTTGGAAGTAAGGCGTGCGTGCAAAGGGAGCCTGGTTCGAATCTCATGACAAGCAATGGAGTATTTATTTTTATGATTGGACGGCAAGAGTTTCAGTTGAATTTAAACTCTATCGACGAAGGGATCCTACATCGAAAAGACACAAAGAATGAAGGTGAAGAGCTAGCTATATAAGGAGCATCCTAGGAGGAGAGTAAACACACCTTGGAAGGCGTTTGGGCACGTGGAGTGGTCGGAGCGCGGATTAGCCCTGCAGTCCTATCGTGTGTGTAACTCTCTACTCTAGTTGTAGAGCGGCAAATGCCGAAATGCCGGTCACACGCGCATTAGTAGCCACACGAGCGCAAGAGCGCACGCGAGTGGGCTTCGACGCGATAGTTGAGGCCATCGAGAGTATTCTCGTAGGTTGGGGCCGCTTGGGCCTCGATGGGCCGGTGGGCCCAATGGGCCCGTGGGCCCATATGAGTAAATTACATGATTGGTTAGTATATGTTGAACTAGACTAGGTGGAAGTTATATACGTGGCTAGATTCGTGTTAGGTGGGCCACACGAGCAGTGGGGCTTGGATGGGCCGAAATCGGGTTTTAGGCCTCAATCGTCCGGCATAACAACCTGAAGTGGTAGCCGAGTCGCTAGTGGCGACATTAGGCCTTCGTAAAGGCCATTGCAGTGTGAATTTATGAAAATACCCTTAGTAGGTAAAATTACGATTTTACCCTTAAAGGTTGATTAGCATGATTATGTTGTTTAGTTTTGGCCGATTGTAGGGGAAGGCTTGATCTCGCATATCTCGGGTTGTGGCTAGTGCTCAAAAGTGTTAAGGAATGGGGATCTAGTGCGTTAGATCTTGATCTACTGGATTTGATAGTCGCATTAGTAATCGTGTGTAAGCTAACACACTTCTTGCTTTGTATATGTTTGATAAATCGATTGATTGGTAAAACCGAAATAGTATGGTTGAGTGATATGATACCCTATGGGGTATGTGCACGGATTCGTAAGTCCGTTTCATTATGAGTATTGTTATTGATACATGATGTCATGATTTATGATGTATGTGCTATGAGATGCAACGTTAAACATGTTTGCATGATTTGAATACTATACATGAGTTGGTATGATGATGGGTGATATGAGTGGAGGGGGCAGTGATATTTTGTGCTGACGAGCACCAGTGTTTTGGTAACACACTGTGACTACGGTCACCATAGGTTTGGTACCTCCAGAGGTTTGGTACCTCATAGCGACTCGTCCCTGTGGTTAATACCACCGTGGGTTGGCCCCACTTTGAGATATGGGATCGTCTGCCAGTGATTTGGTATCACACGATGGGTTGGCCCCATCACTCGATTATCGTGACTACGGTCACCAGTGGTTTGGTACCACATTTGTGTCTTTGGGACACCAGAGGTTTGGCACCTCATTGCGACTCGTCCCTGTGGTTAACACCACCGTGGGTTGGCCCCACTTTTGAGATACGGGATTGTCGCCAGTGATTTGGTATCACACGATGGGTTGGCCCCATCATTGGATTTGTGACTTCGGTCACCAAAGTTTTGGTAACACATTGTGACTATACATCACTGGTGGTTTGGCACCACCAAAGGTTTTGTACCACACGGGTAGAAAAGGTGTATGGACGGTTAGGATTGGGTGCATATGATTGGGATGCATGATGATCATGATTATGTTTGTATGTGATATTTTGCTAATCCGGGAAAAGGGTAGCACAATCGAGTCCGGGTGACTCACATTTTTCCTTAACCATTTCGTAGTGCATAAAGTCGACCGGATCGGAGAGGACAAGGTGGCCCATGCCAAGATGATGTTCAATTATTCCATGCTTGATTTTGATATAAGTACTTTATTTGAATTGTTGGGTTGTAATAAAGGCCATTTTATGTTTTTGGTATTACTTTAACTATGGTTTATTTAGATTAAATTGCTACGTGAAAATGATTTATGGTTTGCAACCTATTTATTCAAATTGGATATTATAAACTAAAGTTTTAAAAATGAATGAGTTTAATAGCAAAGTTTTATTCCAAAGATATGTTTTCCAAAATTCAGCAAACTACGATGTTTTATTTTGAATTAAGAAGATTTTCAACCGTCTTTTCCAAAGGACATAACCAGATTCGGGTCGTAGTGAATGGGCCGGGTTTGGGGATGTTACAGGTTGGTATCAGAGCCCGGTTCAAAACTCGGCTTTGAGGGTTTTGGGCCCAAAAACGTTTTCAAAATCGGCTTTTCAAAAATATGGGCTTTTAAGAAATTTTTCAGGTTTTTCGGCATGGCACTGCACCTCTCCGACCAAGTCCACTGTAAGTACCCTTACTATTGCTTGTGAGTTATTGATGTGATCGGATGATTGCAATAGTTGATTACTTTAGAATTTGAAACTTTGATTGCTCGAAAGAACGACTTCCGTAAACTTCTGTTCATAAAATTTGCTCGTGGATTAAACAAAGGGAACAAAATTTCTAATGCATAAAACTTTTAATCGATTAAATCGCGACGCTAGATATGAGTTCTAGGGGACGTGTTGTCGCGGGCATGGTCTAGGTGGAATGACAAATTGTTAAGATCAGAGTGCGCAAAGATAAGCGTAAGGTGGTAAGATAGGTTGTACAGACGTTCATTAGTAAAGTAATTTCGAGGACGAAATTATTTTTAAGGAGGGTAGAATTGTAACACCGGGTTTAGGGGCTATGCGGTTTGAGTATAATGTAGGTGTTGGAAGGTTCTTGGGTGTGCTTGGATGTGTTTTGGGGTTTTAAGAATGCTTGGATGAAAGGGGAGACTTTGGAAAATTTTGGATTTTTAGTGGAAAAGGGAATCGGGCCAAGGGAGGTCTTAAGAATAATTTTCTGTAATTTTTGGCACAAGGGAAGGCGGTGGTAGAGTGGTCTCAGTGCGCGGCTTAAGAGCTTGGGAGGACGCCGATGAGGGCCTGGTTCGAGTCCAGCGGCTACAAGGGGTTTTAATATTTTTGGGTTCTGGCGTTACAAGGAGGGGAGGCCTTAAAAGGAGTAGGGCGTGTTTTGACGCAAACAAAGAACTTGTCCAAGTGGTTCTGTGGCAAAGACTTAGAGCCGGAGGTGCGCGTGGCGCTGGTTCGAGCGACTAAGCAACTTTTGCATGTTTTATTTTTCTTATGCGATCGGGGGCTTGAGTAGGAAGCCTTTAAAGATTAAATGGTGTGGCTTTATGGCATAAAATCAAAGTGGCCGAGTGGCTCAGGCGTTGGAAGTAAGGCGCAAAGCAAGGGAGCCCGGGTTCGAATCTCATGACAAGCAATGGAGTATTTATTTTTACTTTAATGGACGGCAAGAGTTTCAGCTTGAATTTAAACTCTACTCGACGAAGGGATCCCACATCGAAAAGACACAAAGAATGAAGGTGAAGAGCTAGCTATATAAGGAGCATCCTAGAGGAGAGTAAACACACCTTGGAAGGCGTTTGGGCACGGGAGTGGTCGGAGCGCTGATTAGCCCCGCAGTCCTATCAGTGTGTAACTCTCTCTACTCTAGTTGTAGAGCGGCAAATGCCGAAATGCCGGCCACACGGCATTAGTAGCCACACGAGCGCGCGAGCGCACGCGTGGGGCTTCACGCGATAGTTGAGGCCATCGAGTATTCTCGTAGGTTGGGCCGCTGGGGGCCTCGATGGGCCGGTGGGCCCAATGGGCCCGTGGGCCCATATGAGTAAATTGCATGATTGGTTAGTATATGTTGAACTAGACTAGGTGGAAGTTATATACGTGGCTAGATTCGTGTTAGGTGGGCCACACGAGCGCAGTGGGCCCTGATGG
Source organism: Gossypium sturtianum (assembly GCA_025698515.1). NCBI lineage: Eukaryota > Viridiplantae > Streptophyta > Magnoliopsida > Malvales > Malvaceae > Gossypium > Gossypium sturtianum. The sequence continues at coordinate 90,244,421 of CM046949.1, forward strand.
GCCGAAATCGGGTTTTAGGCTCAATCGTCCTGCAGACAACCTAAGTGGTAGCCGAGTCGCTAGTGGCGACATTAGGCCTTCAGAAAGGCCATTGCAGGTGTGAATTTACGAAAATACCCTTAGTAGGTAAAATTACGATTTTACCCTTAAAGGTTGATTAGCATGATTATGTTGTTTAGTTTTGGCCGATTGTAGGGGAAGGCTTGATCTCGCATATCTCGGGTTGTGGCTAGTGCTCGAAAAGTGTTAAGGAATGGGGGATCTAGTGCGTTAGATCTTGATCTACGGGATTTGATAGTCGCATTAGTAATCAGGTGTGTAAGCTAACACACTTCTTGCTTTGTATATGTTTGATAAACTGATTGATTGGTAAAACCGAAATAGTATGGTTGAGTGATATGATACCCTATGGGGTATGTGCACGGATTCAGGTAAGTCCGTTTCATTATGAGTATTGTTATTGATACATGATGTCATGATTTATGATGTATGTGCTATGAGATGCAACGTTAAACATGTTTGCATGATTTGAATACTATACATGAGTTGGTATGATGATGGGTGATATGAGTGGAGGGGGCAGTGATATTTTGTGCTGACGAGCACCAGTGTTTTGGTAACACACTGTGACTACGGTCACCAGAGGTTTGGTACCTCCAGAGGTTTGGTACCTCATAGCGACTCGTCCCTGTGGTTAATACCACCGTGGGTTGGCCCCACTTTGAGATATGGGATCGTCTCGCGTGATTTGGTATCACACGATGGGTTGGCCCCATCACTCGATTATCGTGACTACGGTCACCAAATGGTTTGGTACCACATTTGTGTCTTTGGGACACCGTGAGGTTTGGCACCTCATTGCGACTCGTCCCTCGTGGTTAACACCACCGTGGGTTGGCCCCACTTTTGAGATACGGGATTGTCGCCAAAGTGATTTGGTATCACACGATGGGTTGGCCCCATCATTGGATTTGTGACTTCGTCACCAGTTGTTTTGGTAACACATTGTGACTATACGTCACCAGGTGGTTTGGCACCACCAAAGGTTTTGGTACCACACACGGGTAGAAAAGGTGTATGGACGGTTAGGATTGGGTGCATATGATTGGGATGCATGATGATCATGATTATGTTTGTATGTGATATTTTGCTAATCCGGGAAAAAGGTAGCACATCGAGTCCGGGTGACTCACCTTTTCCTTAACCATTTCGTAGTGCATAAAGTCGACCGGGATCGGAGAGGACAAGGTGGCCCATGCCAAGATGATGTTCAATTATTCCATGCTTGATTTTGATATAAGTACTTTATTTGAATTGTTGGGTTGTAATAAAGGCCATTTTATGTTTTTGGTATTACTTTAACTATGGTTTATTTAGATTAAATTGCTACGTGAAAATGATTTATGGTTTGCAACCTATTTATTCAAATTGGATATTATAAACTAAAGTTTTAAAAATGAATGAGTTTAATAGCAAAGTTTTATTCCAAAGATATGTTTTCCAAAATTCAGCAAACTACGATGTTTTATTTTGAATTAAGAAGATTTTCAACCGTCTTTTCCCAGTGACATAACCAGATTCGGTCGTAGTGAATGGGCCGGGTTTGGGGATGTTACAGCAATGGTACAAAGTACTCAGGTACGTTTACCCACTCCTACTATGAGTATAATATGATCTGTTATGGCACACATGTGAAACTATAAGAATGTGAATAAAGAATATGGCATGATATTGCATGTTTTGTATGGCATGGGCATATGGATTATATGGAAAGGGGAAGTGATTGGTGGTTATATACCCCAATATCTGAATGTGGTGACTTCGGTCACGTTATCTGAATGTGGTGTCTCATGACACAAAATAATTATCTGTGGCTATGCCACGGATATTATAAGGGCGATGAGCACGCGATCGCAGCCGATCGCTTTCGATGATGTGTAGCGGATGGAGGGTTGACTTAGTAGTCCCCACGATGTGCAGGTTGGTACGGGTGATGTGTAGCGGATGGTAACTAGGTTTGGGTTCGGGTTTGCATCATTTTATTATTTAATTATATGCATATGTATGAACTGATATGCCTAAACTATTGGGATTTAGTGTTGGTTACACATTGAGTCTGCTTTGACTCACCCTGTTGGGGAATATTTTTCAGTGACACTCAAGGTGATGGACCGGGTCTACAGGAGCTTAGTGGTGGCCATGCTCAAAGACAAAGATTATTTTCAATTTGGACTCTTCATTTTCTTATCAGTATCTTGGATTTATTTCGGGTTTTGCTTCGATGTAATAAGGCCACTAGTGCGCATGCATTTTAATTATTTAGTATGATACGAATTTTATCAATTAAAGTTTAATTTATTTTTCTTAAAAATAAATTTTAAATGTTTAGACACCTAAACACAAACGATTCTAGAATTAAAGATTAAACCCCAAAACAACTTGGTATTTTTATAAAACCACCCCAAATTTTCCAAGTAATAAACATGAAATTAAAATGTTTTACTCGAGGAACATACCAGATCCGGTCTGGGCTCGTGGGCCGGGTTTGGGTGTGTTTCAAACCACAAAGGTTTAATACATACCTTAGCCAACACATAGTTATTCACCATCCATGCTACTCAATGCTAGATATTACATTTCGATCAACCTTTGTTATTCATTTGATTCAATCGCACACTTAGTGCCAATTTCGTAGCCAAAGCATAAATGTCATCGCACACTTAGTGCCTGTACTTTATACCGAACTTATCTCGGTATCGCACACACAGTGCCAAATCAATAAGCCAAAGCTTCTACTATTTCGCACACACAGTGCCAATCATCTTTGTCTCATTTCTAATTACGCACACATAGTGCCTCATTACTCAAATATATATATAACATTGCTATTTTGTTAACTATACAAGTCATTCATTTCTCATCACATAGATATAAATTTAACAACTTGTATTATATCCGAACTTACCTCGGACGTCAAAATACCCAAACTAGCCGATCAATCGAGTACTTTGTCTTTGCCTCGATCTCGATCCAAATCTCTCCTTTCTTGGTCTATACATATTCAAATTTAACTCATTTAATCACCAATTCATTCAATTTAGTCTAAACACACATATTTAGGGCATTTTACAAAATAGCCCTCATATTTTCACATTTCGACACTTTAGTCCCTATTTCACAAAATCACAAAATACACAAAATTTCACTTCACCCATGCCTAGCCGAATTCTCCCTATGTCCATACAAGCCCACACATTTCATTTATTTCACATTTTAGTCCTCCAATTTCTTATTTTCACTATTTAACCCAAATTACTCAATTTCACCAAAAATTCCAAAATAAAATATGTTAATCTTTCACATATCTTTCATATTTCATTATCAACTAACACATAGCTCAAGCATTCATCAATGGCATATCTAAAAATCACCATCAAATTCTAAAGTTAAAGCATGGGTTTGAAAGAACACAAAGCAACGATCACAAAAACATAGAAATTATCAAAAACCGAACAAAGACTAACCTTGAATCAAGCCACAAATGTGCCGAATATACAAAAGCTTTAAACCCTTATTCTTCTCTCAATACTCGGTGGAAGAAAAGATGAACAAAGCATATATTTTACTTTATGTTTTATTTTATATCATATATTAACATATTTACCTTTTTGGCCTTTTTATTTTTATTCAAAATCCACTAACCAAAAGCTTTTATGTCCATCCAATTTATCAATTGTTTAATAACAACATAAGGACTCTCACTTTAATAAGCCATGCCAAATTAACACTTTAACAATCAGCACATAGCTTTTACATTTTAAGCGATTAAGTCCTTTTTGCTAATTAAGCACTCAATCGATAAAATTTTCACACAGAACTTTCACACATGCTCAATCACATATTATAAACACCAAAAATAATATTAAAATATTTTTCCGACCTCAGATGTGTGGTCACGAAACCACTATTCTGACTAGGGTCTAAACCAGGCTGTTACAACTCTCCCCCCTTAGGGATTTTCGTCCCTGAAAATCTTACCAGTGAATAGATTCGAATATTGCTCTTTCATAACATCTTTAGGCTCCCACGTAGCCTCTTCAACTCTGTGTTTGTGCCACAACACTTTCACTAAAGAAATTTTCTTGTTTCTCAACTCTTTAATCTCTCGTGACAAAATTTGGATCGGTTCTTCATTATACGACAAATCTGACTAAATTTCAACCTCAGTAGGAGCAATTACATGAGATGGATCCGATCTATATCATCAAAGCATCGATACATGGAACACATTATGAATTTTCTCTAATTCTGGTGGCAACAACAACTTATAAGCAACTGGCCCAATTCGCTCGATGATCTCATACGGCCCGATGAACCTCGGACTCAACTTGCCTTTTCGGCCAAATCGAAGTATTTTCTTCCACGGAAACATTTTAAAAAATACTTTGTCACCGACCTCAAATTCAATATCTTTTCGTTTTAAGTCTGCATAAGACTTCTGACGATCTGACGCTGCTTTTAAACTGTCACGAATCACTTTCACTTTCTGCTCAGTCTCTTTTATCAAATCAACCCCGTGAATCTTATTTTCACTCAGCTCAGTCCAATACAATGGAGTTCAACATTTTCAACCGTAAAGAGCCTCATATGGTGCCATTTTGGTACTAGATTGAAAACTATTATTATATGCGAAATCAATCAATGACAAATGCTTTTCCCATGTACTTTCAAATTCAAGAATGTAGCATCTTAACATATCTTCAAGAATCTGAATGATCCGCTCGGATTGTCCATCCGTTTGCGGATGAAATGTAGTACTAAAATGCAACTTTGTACCTAGAGTCTCTTATAATTTCTTCCAAAACCGTAAAGTAAATCTCAGATCCCTGTCAGACACAATAGATAGTGGCACCCCGTACAATCTCACAATCTCAGCAATATACAGTTAAGCTAATTTATCAAGTGAATAATATGTTCTCACCGGAACAAAATGAGTTGATTTCTTCAATCTATCAACTATCACCCAGACCGCATCTTTCTTTCTCGGAGATAAAGGCAATCCCGACACAAAGGCCATCGTGATTCTCTCTCATTTTCACTTAGGAATCATAATCGGTTGTAATAAATCGGATGGAGCCTGATGTTCAGCTTTAACTTGCTGACAAATCAAACATCTTGAAACAAATTCTGAGATATCCCGTTTCATACCATGCCACCAATAAAACTATTTCAAATCATTATACATATTTGTACTCCCGGGGTGAATAGCCAAACGACTATTGTGAGCTTCATTTAAAATCATCTGAATCAACTCTAAATTCCTCGGAACACAAATCCGATCCTTTAATCTCAAACAATCATCGTTAACAACTCGAAAATCTGAATCAGAATTCAAATCACATTGAGTTCATTTTGCTATCATCTCATCATCACTTTTCTGGGCATCACAAATCTGACATATAAACATCGGCCTAACTTTCAACTCAGCCAAAACTGAACCCTCATCACATAGGTCTGTCTTGAGTACTCATTGCTCGCAAAGCGCATATAGACTTTTGGCTCAAAGCATCAGCAACAATATTAGCTTTACCCGGATGATAATCTATCACAAGCTCGTAGTCTTTCAAAAGCTCTAACCATCTTCTCTGTCATAAATTCAATTCTTCCTGAGACATCAGATATTTCAAGCTCTGATGATCTGTAAAAATATGACATTTCTCACCAAATAGGTAATGACGCCAAATCTTCAATGCAAATACAATCGCGGCTAATTCAAGATCATGCGTCAGATAGTTCTTTTCATGCGGTGTAACGCCCCGAATTTTGGGCCTAGATGAATTGGGCTTTGGGCTTTGGGTCTCATAATTTTTTTTAAAGCAAGAAAATGACAAATAACATGTTGGCTTTAAGGGTTTAGTAAACTTGGAGTGTCTAGGGGTGTTGGAGAAGTTCTGGGTTCGAACATTGAGGAGAAGGAATTTTTAGTTAATTATTAAAGGAACCAGGGCGGTGAGTAGTTGGGCTTTTAAATAAAAATAGGGAAAAATGGCATCAAAAAGTCTTGTGGTGGAGTGGCTAAGTGACGCCACTTAGGGTATAGGGAGGTGGCGTTATGGGCTAGCAAGGAGATCCTAGGTTCGAATCCTAGCTTAGTATTTTTTTAGGAGTTTAATTTTGGGCTTCTAGAAGGTTGGAAGTGGTGTAGTGATGGACTCTAAGGAGAGTGATTAGAAGAGAAAATTTAGGAAAAGGATTGGGGAGTTAGTAGGGAGAAAAATGAGGAAATGAGATGGGGAAGAGTTAGAGCCGATTGGGACTTTATAGATTTTCAGTTTGTGTATAAATAGGGGGTGCCGAATTCCCTCTGTGCTATTTCAGCATTTGGAATTCCCTTTGTGCAATTTCGGCAACTATAGTGCTCTGCCGAATTCTCCTCCACTTTTTCTGTTCTAAACCCCGCCTCTTCCTTATGTGTTTTCTTTTCTTCTCTCTTAAGGCCTTCAATCGATTATCATTCTCTTCTTTCTCTATTCTTGTGCCGTCCCACCTTCATCTTAATTGTTGGGGACCAAATATTCGTGACTTCAAAAGCCGAAAACCTTTACTCTTGAGGCCGATTTCTTCATCGCCCCAAACCTTGTGCCGAATACTCTAGTGACCAAATCTCTATAGTGCTGGCATCATTCCTTTTATTTTTGGTGGACCGAATCTTGGAAAAATCGAAATTAAGCTTGGATCTACAAGTCTCTGCCGAAAAGCTATCCATACGTTTCGGCTTTTGGGTAAGTGTTCTTGATTTTGGGATAAGTTGGCCGAATAGTCTATAGTAAGGGAAAGGGTGACTTAACTGGATACAAGTCACCTATTATTTTGTCTTTAATGATTAAGATTGATGCAGATCTAGGGGATATTCGTGAGTGGTAGCTAAGAAAGGGCTATTAGGACTGGTGGCACACGGTAAGGTTATGGTAAGGCTTCGGTTTTTGGTAAATATTGTGGTTAAGTGTGTGATTGATTGGAGGTTGGAATTGGTTGTAGGTTCAAGGCTGAGGATAGTGTAAAACGTCTCATTTACCAGGTGTGTACATACACTTCACACACGACAAATCGGTAAAAGTCGAAATACCGAAAAATTAGAATGCCGAAAAGTCGAAAAGCTGAAAGGTTGGCACTGGCAACCACACGAGTGTGCGAACATTCGTGTGGGAACACCGATATGATTACCAGGACCAAGAGAGCGATCTCATGGTCTCGGGCCACTGTTTGGCCAACCGGGCCAGAAGGGGCTAAACGGGCTTGCCGAGCTCGTGGGCCCAAATCGGTAAGAGTTTATATGTGAAATTGAATGATGGATTGATATGGATGGTTGTATGATTTGATTATTATCGGGCCTAATGGGCTACATATACATGATTGGGCTTAATGGGCTATATGGACATGATTGGGCTTAAGTGGGCCTTATGGGATTTTAGAAATGCATGCTAGGGTTTTAATGGTCTCTAGGCTTAGTTCTGGTGAATTCTTAAACGGCATAAAACTTAACTTAATAATCAAACATGTCCGTGGACAAGTTTCTAGGGTAGAGTGTGGCAATGGACAAATGCATGTCTAGGATTGGATCTAGGGAGAGCTCGGTACTTAAGCGGTCCTAGTGACCCACCTCCTCTTCTCTGGAATCCTACCTGGTGCGTAGTGTCTATTCACTTTAGCCGCGAGGACTTGTTGACGGGCCAAGGTTCGTAATTAAGACGCATACTGTTAAAAATTACTGAAATACCCCTGTAGGGTAGAATTACCGAAATACCCTTGATTTGTAAAATGACTAAAATACCCCTATGTGTTGATTGTAAGATTTATGGATGTTACATGTACATTTTCTGCATTCATATGATATTGTTTTTAGGTTGCATATGGGGTGGGAATTATGGAACGGAGGAAGTATATGAGGATCGCATGGTTGCTTGACAACTGTGGATCCACCGATGGCTTTCTAAGCCTATTATATGATTGGCAGCTTTGCTGCAATGTTAGGTAGTACTGCAAACGAGCTACCCTTGATGTGTATCGGATGGGTGGGTTGATTTAGAAATCCCCACAGAAGAGTTTCGGTTGGACGGAGATGATGTGTACCGGATGGATTATTTGGGGAGGGCTTGCACTGCAATGCATGTATGATATTATTATGTTAATAATATGATATGTATGCTATTTGTTTGATGAGGGTCATACGCACTGAGTTTTCGAAAACTCACTCCCTCTTTTATTTTTCTCAGGTGATCCTCAATAAGCGGTTTGACGGATTGAGGGACTCAGAGGTGGCCAACTAGCAAGACGATTAGACTTGTTTTCCTTAATATCTAAATTCTGGATTTTAAGTTGTTTATTTTAAGTTATTTCGGATTGTAATAAGGTTTTCCCTCTAGTTATTATTCCATTACTTCCACTAGGCTTTGTAATTTTGAAACAGAACATGGATTTATTTCTTTTAAGCATATTTCAAGGTTTTTGAAAATAGTTGTGTTTTAAGAACGAGCTTCCGCTGTCAAAGGAAATTTTTACTTAGTAACAAGGAAATGGTTTTTGGCTACACCTCGTTTTGAAAGCAAACTGGATTTTACTTAACTTTTCTCTAGAAGGGTTTTCAATGAAAACAAGGTTTTCACAAAAACACTTCAATGTGACACGTCGAATTCGGGCCTAACTTTTAGGTCGGGTTTGGGGTGTTACATGCAGCTTTAACTACCTCGAAGCATAAGTGATGACTTTGCCTTCCTACATCAACACACAACCCAAACCATTAAACGATGCATCACTGTAAACTATGAAATATTTACCAGACTCAGGTTGAACTAACACGGGTGCCTCTGTGAACAATGCTTTCAACTGTTCAAAACTCTGCTGGCACTTTTCTGACCACTCGAATTTAACATCTTTCTGTAGCAATTTCGTTAACGGAGTTACAATCATCGAGAAACCTTTCACAAACTGTCTATAGTATCCCGCTTGTCCCAAAAAACTACGGATTTTAGACACATTTCTCGGAGGCTTCCATTCTAAAATAGCTAAAATTTTACTCGGCTCAACTCGTATTCCAGCAGCTGACACAATATGCCCCAGAAAACCAACCTCGCGCAATCAAAACTCACATTTGCTGAACTTTGCATACAATTGCTTCTCACGCAGAGTCTGTAACACAATTCTCAAATGCTCGACATGTTGCGTCTCATCACATGAGTAAATCAGAATATCATCAATGAACACCATAACAAAACGATCCAAATACGGTCTAAATATCCGATTCATCAAATCCATAAACACTGCAGGAGCATTCGTTAGTCCAAAAAGCATAACTAAGAATTCATAATGTCCGTACCTCGCTCTCAGCGCGCTTTCAGACATCTCGATTCTTTAACTCTCAACTGATAGTAGCTCGATCTCAAATCTATCTTAGAAAACACTGTAGCTCCTTTTAGTTGATCAAACAAATCATCAATACGAGGCAAAGGATATTTATTCTTTATCATCACTTTGTTTAACTGTCGATAATCAATACACATCCTCATTGTTCCATCTTTCTTTTTCACAAACAACACAGGAGCACCCCAAGGTGAGAAACTCGGTCGTGAAAATCCTCTATCAGTCAACTCTTGCAACTGAGACTTTAACTCTTTTAATTCTGTTGGTGCCATTCTATACGGAGCTATTGAAGTAGGAGTCGTTCCCGGTACTAATTCAATACCAAACTCAACTTCTCGGATAGGAGGTAATCCCGGTAGTTCTTCAAGAAACACATCAGGGAATTCACAAACCACAGGCACAGATTCAACTTTCTTTTCTGTCACTTTTGTATCAATCACATATGCGAGATAAGCTTCACAACCGTTCTTCACATGATTCAAGGCTTTCATCGAAGATATAACAGCTGGTAACCCATTCAAATCACTGGATTCAATGCGAACTATCTCACCATTCTGACTTCTCAATCAATGCTCTTTCGTTTAAAATTCACAATAGCATTATGCAAAGTTAACCAATCCATACCCAGAATGATATCAAATTCATCGAAAGGTAGCAACATCAAATTAGCAGGAAAACAAACATCCCGAAACATCAATGGACAATTCTTACACACCTTATCAACTAAGACACACCTGCCTAAAGGGTTCGATACTCTAATCACGAATTCAGTAGACTCAACAGGTAGAGTCTTACTTGATCCAAATTCACACACACATATGAATGAGTAGATCCTGGATCTATCAATGCAATCACATCAGTATCAAATAGAGTAAAAGTACCAGTAATGACATCTGGAGATGACGCTTCCTCACGAGCGCGAATAGCATAGGCTCGGGCAGGTGCTCTCGCCTCTGATCTCACAGCTGTATCGGTAGTCCCTCTCTGGCTTCCACTCACATTTTCGGTGTTTCTGATTGGTCTACCCCTAGCTGTTGTATTACTCGGCATCACACTCTGAATATTGTCTTTCTCACCTAACTTTGGGCAATCTCCAATAAAATGATCTCGTGATCCACACTTATAACAAGTTCTATTATTGTACTTGCCCCAGCATTCTCCAATGTGTCATCTTCCACACTGTCTACACTCAGGCTTGTTGCTTTTAACACTACCGACACTCGACTCTGTCGGAGTTTGAACTCTTGGACCAACACTTTGCCTCACACGATCTCTACCGGAATGTCTAAACAAAGCACTTGAACGGTTAATTGCGTCTCTAAATCTCTTCGTCGACGGTTGAGATATCTTACTCATCGATCTTTTTCTTTCATCTCTAGCCTCAGGATCTGCTTTCTTCTTTTCTTTATTAAGCTCATCGGCTTTGCAGGCTCTTTCAACTAACACAACAAATTCATTCAAGTCAAGTATTCCAACCAGTAATTTAATGTCTTCATTCAGTCCTTCATTGAAATGTTTACACATAGCAGCTTCGATCGAAACACATTCTCGCGCATATTGGCTTAATCTCACAAACTCCTATTCATACTCAGTAACTAACATATGGCCTTGTTTCAGCTCTAAAAACTCTTTACTTTCTGATCTATGAATCGTTGACTGATATACTTCTTTCAAAATTCAGCTTGAAAGAAATCCCAAGTGATTCTCTCTCTCGGAACCACGAATATTAAAGTTTTCCACCAATTATATGCCGTGTTCTCAACAAGGAAACTGCATATTTAATACACTCATCAGGAGTCAATGTCATCTCATCAAACACTTGAATGGTATTCTCGAGCCAGAACTCAGCTCACTTGGCATCATCATTGGCTGTGGCTCTAAACTCTTCAGTCCCATACTTTCGGATTTTATCTACGGGAGGTTTATTCAATCGGATCGGATATGCAACTTGTGACACAATAGGTACTTGTAGGGGTGGAGGTTATGGAGCAGCTGGATTCGTTCGAACAAACTCCGAAAACAACTTACTCATCATTCGAAAAAAGGCTTGCTTAGCCTCTCCCTCTTGGCTACTATCATTCGGCCTAGATGTGGCCGGCACCGTCCCTTGAGCGGGAGCAGGTGCGTTACTCTCTACATCATCAGTAACTGCTCAATCGGGATCCATTTGCTATATAAAAACACATTTTTAACTGTCAGGGTTCATCACACTATCGCAATATACCGTGAATTCCTTCCCTGCCTCCGACTGAATCAAAACCGGAGCTTGATAAAATCCTTTTCAACTTGTCAAAACTTTCCATCTTGCTTTCTCGCACCACACAAATGGAACCCTTTTCTCAACAACTTGGTCATCGGTGCCGCGATCAAAGAAAATCCTCTACAAATCTCCGATAATATCCTCGCTGCACCTAGAAAACTCCGAATCTCTGCAGAATCGACTTAGGCGGCTTCCAATCCAAAATCGCCTCAATCTTTCGAGGATCCACTCTAATCCCCTCGCTTGATACTACGTGACCCAAGAAAGTCACCTCTCTAAGCCGTAACTCGCACTTACTAAATTTAGCAAATAACTACTTTTCCTTAGAGTCTCGCAACACTACTACTCGCAAATGCGCATCATGATCATCCTCCGATTTCGAATACACCAATATGTCGCCTATAAACACCACGAAAAACTGGTCCAAATATCAAAAACACCCGATTCATCATGTCCATGAATGCTTTGCCAAATAGCGTTAGTCAACCCAAACGGCATCACCAGGAATTCGTAGTGCCCATACCGAGTGCGAAACGCCGTCTTATGAATATCAGCCTCCTTCACCTTTAGCTGATGGTACCCTGACCTTAGATCGATCTTTGAGAACACCGATGCACCCTTAAGTTGATCAAACAAGTCATCTATCCTGGGCAACGGATACTTGTTCTTGATCGTCAGCTTATTCAATTGGCGGTAGTCTATACACATCCGCATCGTACCGTCCTTTTTCTTGACGAAGAGTACCGGTGCTCCCCAAGGCAAAACACTTGGCCGGATGAAACCCCAGTCCAACAACTCCTGAATCTGAGCCTTTAGTTCCACCAATTCTTTCGGCACCATCCTATACGGGGCAATAGACACTGGCGCAGTTCCGGGTAGCAAGTCTATGCCAAATTCAGCATCACAATCTGGAGGCAGTCCCGGAAGTTCCTATGGAAATACGTCAGCAAATTCCTTTACTGTTTGGACATTCTCCACAGCAGACTCCTTAGCCTTCAAGGCACACACATGAACCATAAATGCTTCACAGCCCTTCCTGACCATCTTCTCAGCTTTCAAAGCAGATACCACGTTGGATAGATAATCTCTTCTATTACCTATCATAACCACGTCTTCACCCTCACCCGTCTTCAAAACCATGCGCTTAGCGCGCAATCCAAACTTTCCGGTACTTCACCACCACCCATCCCAAGAATCGATCGAACTCCCCAAACGATGGGCTCTATCGGATCGACCCACAAACACTACCCCTTGGAGTTCTAGGGGTACATCCCTATACAAACTTATTTACTTCTACAAAGTGACCTAGAGGGCTAATTCATCACATCTCCTAGAAGTAGTCTCACGCCTAGGTTCATGGTCTCTACTATGCTACTAGCAACATATGAATGCGTCGAACCCACATCAATCAAAGTAGTATATGGTAATCCAAAGATTAAGAACGCATCGGTTATGACATCCGTGCGTCGCCCTCCTCTCGACGCCTCATTTGCATATACCAACCCAGTCGTCTTGCCTCGTTGTTGCTCAGACCTCTCCTCCTGTGCTCCACACCCGACTGAACCATTACCTCCTCTACCGCTACTACCACGACCCTCTGCGGTGGCGGTCCTCATTTCTAAATCGAGCACGACCACGACCCTCGGGCGAAATCCTGGCTTGCTTACGTGGACAGTCCCTCACACGATGGTCCAACGAGCCACACTCAAAGTATCCTTTTCCACCGGTCCAACATCCTTCCCAATGAGATTTCCCACATCGGTTACATGCGCGGTCCTCGATTGGCGACAGCAATGACCTTCCATGCGATTCGCCCACCATGTCTAGCCCTTTTCTCGGGAATTACCGCCCACCCAGATGATCCAAAACCTCTCTTATGTCTATTCCTATCCATATTCTGCCTCACCGACTCCTTAACCCCTTCGGCTACCTTAGCCTTTTCAACCAGAACAGCAAACTCACGCTCCTGCTATGGAGCAATTAGCAACCTCAGCTCATCTCTCAAACCGTCCTCAAACCTGACACACCGCTCATGTTCTGTAGCCACGATACCCCTAGCATACCGGCTCAACCTTAAGAATTCTGCCTCGTACTCCGATACGGACTTACTCCCCTAAACCAGTCTCAGAAACGCCTTTCGCTGTGCATCAATGTAGCTAGATCTAATATATTTCTTTGGATATGCTGCCTTAAAATATTCCCAAGTGAGATCATCCGCTGCAACACTATCCCAAACCGTGAGCCACCACTGGTATGACTCATCTCGCAGGAGCGATACTATCCCCTTTAGTTTCTCCTCAGTAGTCAAATCCAAATCGTCCATGCTTCGCTCTGTCGCCTCTAACCAATACTCACCAGATCGGGAGCCACACCGTAAACACTCGAAAAACCTCACTCCATTGGCTCGGAGTCGCTCGATATCTGCACTTCACGAGCTCCCGTGCCTCCACCTACTCCAGCCACCCTCTAAAGAACTCGCAGCATCGCCTGTGATACTGCATCATCCCCTGACTGATCCTGAAACTCAACACCAGCAGTTGGTGGTGGTGGCATCTCATTCTCCAACCCCGACCAGATCCCACCGGTTCGCATACGATCATCCTACCCCGACCGCGTCCACGTGTATTACGACCACGACCTCGAGTGCTCATGTCTAATGTCTCGACTTATCTGATTTGCAAGTTTTATGCGTCAGTCTTTATTCCACTATTATTAAAGCACAGTCTTATGAATAGTTCTTATTAAAGAGTTTTGTTTTTCGCGAGTTCATAGAATCCTATAGGTTTCAGTCTCTAGGGTAGTCCACTATCACTAGTCACTCATAGCATATCATCATAATCAAATGCAAACATCAGTTAGGGGTACTTACATGGGGCGGATTGGTGCTGGAGACTCGGTGCCATGCGTTTCAACCCATGTATTTTCCAACAATACCATACTTTAAAACATTTTGGGCCTCGGGCCCACAGCCGAGCCTTTGAACTTGGCTCTGATACCAAAAATGTAACACCCCAAACTCGGTCAACACACCACGACCAAATCTGGCATGTCACAGAGGAAATCATTTTGAAGGAAACAGGTTTCCGGTTTGTTTTCAGTGAAAAACAATTTGTTGTTTTATGTTTGTAGAAACCAGGTGCATGATTAGTTAAAAACCCATGATATACTTTGAAATCCCAGTAATAAATCTTTAAAACTTAGTTGTCGATCCATAGGTTTAGAAAATGCTTAAGTCATTTTAAAACTCGATGTTCCTTCCTTAACTATTTAGAAATCGCTTAAGTTGATAGTGGAAAACTTAAGTTTGAAATCCATTTGAGTTGTTGTTGTTATCGATTGATTTGTTTTACCCAATGGTAAAGATTTGAAAACCATTGCGTTCTTGAGTTTAGAAAACCTTGGCTCAAATTATTAAGATAACCATGTGACTTACTTAGCTAAGTTTAACATAATTCTAAAGCATAAAAATAATCCAAACATAATCAAAAGGCAGACATACAAACCCAAAATAAAAGTGAAACCAAATTAAAATGAAATAAATTACCCAACCAAAGTCCACGTAAAAACGAGTTTATTTAATGCATGGCCACCTCGAGTCCGCCTTGGCTCTCATCCGCGATCTATGAATCACCCGAAAAGATAAGGGAGAAGGTGAGTCACCACGACTCGATGCATAATCCCCTCTCGATTAATGCAACATACTTACACAAATCATAACCAAGCAGCAATATATAAGGCACCCAAACCTAGCCATCCATAACTCCTTTTCTACCCCGTGTGGTACCAAACCACCGGTGGTGCTAAACCACCGTGACCCAAAGTCACGAGTAATCCATCTGTGGGGCCAACCCACGTGTGATACCAAATCACTGGCGTCAATCCCGTTATATCAAATGTGGGGCCAACCCACTATGGTGCTAAGCCACTGGGACGAGACGCTATGAGGTGCCAAACCTCTGGTGACCCAAAGTCACGAAATATCAATAACCTGAGTGTGGGGCCAACCCACGTGTGATACCAAATCACTGGCGACGATCCCAAAATATCATTTGTGGGGCCAACCCACTGTGGTGCTAAGCCACTGGGACAAGTCGCTATGAGGTGCCAAACCTCTGGTGACCCAAAGTCACAAAATAATCAGTGGTACCAAACCACTTGAGGTGCCAAACCTCTGGTGACCCAAAGTCACGGATATCATCTTCCCCCTCCTCTCATATCACCCATACCAATGCATTACAAGTGCAAATCATGCCATCATGCTTTAACGTGCGACATAAAGAAAATATATCATAAATCATATTATTATGCACCATATCGCAAAAAGTCATATCGAAATAGACTTACCCGAATCCTTGCTCATACCCATAAGGTATCATATCAAGATCTACACATATTCCGACTTTTAACACATTCAGGTTATTAACATATTTACTTAGTTATAAAGTGTGTAAGTTACACACCTGTCACTAACGTAAGCACTAAATCCTGAAGGACCGATCTCCTGCACCAAATCCCTTGATCCTACATTCGGCCAACACTAAGGTTAGTAACATAGGCCATTCGGCTTATACCAACAAATCCCGAAGGGTGAGATTACGCATAAACTACACCACCCTTACCTTTCTGCCTTACGAAAACAAATCACAACGCAAGGTATGCGAGACTGTTCCTCCCCCTACAATCGGCCAACAACCAAACTCACTTTCAATAGCCTTCGGCTTAACCAAATAACAACAAGATTGATTAAAACATCATGGATCCTTACCACTTGACTTACCGAATCTGATTGACAGAGAAAAGATGCTTAGATCGACTGCTTCTAAAATCCCGGAGAACCTAGGAGAAATCGGTTCCTATAGATGGTTAGCAAAACACCCACAAATGCCGAAGTTTGGCTTTTCCTACCATATGAGTCGACAGAGAAGAGGGAAAGTGAGAATGTAGTTTCGGTCAAGAACCCTTACCCCTTTTCAAAATCGATTGGAGAAAAACCAAAAGAGATCCACCCTTGTTGATATTCGGCCAACACAATATGAGAAAGAATAGAAGAAATTTCGACAAAGAGTTGAATGATGAAGGAGTTTCGGCTATGGTTGATAGAAAACAAATAGATGGGATTCATTAGAGTGAAAAGAAGAAGATGGGAGAAAGATATTTAGTATTCGGCTTAGGCTTAAAGAAAAGAGATTCAAAAAGTTTCGGCAAAAGAAAGTAAAGAAAAAGATGTGGTTTTGAGCAGTTATGAAAAGAAGAAAAAGAAAGATGGAAGAGAGGGAGATTCGGCCAAACACTTGAGAAGAAGAGAAGATGAGGGGAAGAGGGTTGCTTTTCGGCTACAAAGAAAATAAAGGATGAGAGAGGGGCTCCAAAGGAGGTTCGGCCAAATGCCTAAGAGAGAAATCGATATACACCTATGATCTTTCGGCTTTTGTTTCACTATGGTGCACTAGGGAGAAATCGGTAATGCTCAAAAAGGGGTTTTTGGCTTTTGATACACAAACAAAGGCTAGCCGAAAATGTCATCTAGCCACTAAAGAATTTCAAAACCCCCTTCCAGCTCTCCAAAACCGAACACTCTGCTAGCGGGAGTTCAAAATTCGGCCACTTCCCCAAATTCCTCCTGGTCACTAATTCAAATGAATTTGAATTCCACAAGTTCCTAAATTTTCTCCTTGCCACCCATTAAATATTTTGACTTAGTCCATGCTTATCTGACAGAGTTTGTGCTGAGCACAACTCCTCCCCCTTGGCGTCAAAATGCAAAGCAGAAAATGAAATTTCTGCTGCTCGAACCTGAGCTCTCCCTTCCCTGCATGTGGCGTCAACCACTAGGCTCTAAGTGGCGCCTCCTTGCCACTCTGCCAAGCCAATTCTTGTGCTAAAATACCCCACGAATTACACTTAACCCCTAGCTCCTTCAGCTCCTTTTTCTTAAAACTTAAAAGCAAAAATTTTCCTGCCACCTGGGCCTACTCTAGACTTATAACTAGCTCTTAAAACACCTCAAATAACAACACCACAGTCCATACTTATGCAAAGCAATTCAATCACAACTAACCCCTATTTCAGGATACTACATGGACCGCAGAGTCCTTATTGTTGGGTGTGATTTCTAAGGCTGAGGATATGGTGGTGGTCGTGGCGTGATTCCCTAGCAGCCTTTAGAACCTAAAATTAAAAAACTAAGATAAAATAAACTAGATTAAGCAGAAGAGAAGTAAAGATAAGGAAATTGAAGCAAAAGAGAAAAACGAAATAAAAGTTAAATGGCCTCAAATATCTTTGGCTCGTCGAATGATTGAAGCGGCCGACATGAACTTATATGTATCGGTCTCCATGAGGGAGACTGTGCTTGGCTTCTTCCGCTTCTTCGGCATTGTTTTGGTGTAGCTCAAGGGTATAGAGAAAAAGAAAATGAAAAGGTGAATGTTGAAAGTTAGTGAGAGAAGAGGGAAGGGAGGGGGGTTAAATAGATTTTCAAACCTAGTACCATCCCACGGCCGTGCTCCTTAGGCGTGTCGATTCACACGGCCGCCTCGCACGGCCGTGTGTCTAGGTGTGTTGGTTCACCCACGCCCGTTTTACAGATTGCCACGCCCGTTGGTGATAAGTCAGTGTTTTCCACGGCCGCATCACTCGATCGTGGCATTCTGTCGGTGCCCGTGGGGCGATGGTTGGAGTCCGTGGCTTCGAAGATTTGATTCTCTCTGACTTGTACCACCTCTGCCATGTCAGTACGGCGATTCGGGACATCCACACGGCCACGTCCACGGTCGAGTGCTAGGCCGTGTGGCCTGAAAATCTACACTTTTTGGTTAGTTTAAGCTAGATACTATAAAGAAAGGGTAAAATAGAATAAATAAGAAAAATAAAAAATGTAAAAGTTAATGGGGTTAATGCTCGGGTTGCCTCCCGAGAAGCGCTCGTTTATAGTCTTAAGCTAGACTTTCCTCTCGTTTGCATCATAAGGGTGGTTTGAGGAGTTGGAAGTCCTTCCTCATGCTATCAGTTTTATCCTCGTGAAAAAGTTTAAGTCGAGATGTGTTTATAGTAAAAGTACTAAAAATAGGATTACTTACCTCGACTGTTCCGTATGGGAAAACACTGGTTACCCTAAAAGGTATTTCTTTGTTTGTGTTAGGGTCCGGAGGAGATATTCGAGGATCTGCCTTATCTAACAATACCTGATCTCCTATTTTGAAGTGGTTTGTTGTTCCTATGAGCTCTTCTGGGGGCTCCTTCGGTTTTACCTTGTGTGGTTCTGGTTCTCCGTCGTGTAACCTTAATTTTTCCTTGAAGTGTGTCTTCCACTCGTCTTGATCATCGATCTGAATCCTTTGATCTTTATGAACTACTTTTTTGTTGGGATGGGGTTTAGGATCGGGTTCAGTTGTGTCCTTTTGTGGTGCTTCCTGAAAATAAGGGTTAACCTAATGGTTATCAGTAGAATTTACATTTTCACCTTGATTACTCGATGTTCTGACTGAGTTAAGAGCCTTGAGGGTGACCGTCTCATTACATACACGAAGTATGAGTTCTCCTGTATCAACATCAATTTTAGTCCTGGCAGTTGCTAAAAAGGGTCTTCCTAAAATTAGGGGAATCAAATTATCCTCATCCATGTCTAAAACAACAAAATCTACTGGGAAAACGAATTTGTCAATTTTTACGAGAACATCTTCGATAATACCCCTAGGAATTCTAATAGTTTTATCAGCTAATTGAATGCTCATCCTAGTTTGCTTGGGTTTCCTAGACCTAATTGTTTAAACAATTTATAAGGCATGACATTTATGCTTGCCCCTAAATCAGCCTAACGATTATCAACAGCTTAGTCTACCAATTAAACATGGAATTGTAAAACTCCCCGGATCTTTTAATTTCGTGGTAGTTTATTTTGCAAGATTGCTTGAGCACATTGCGCTTAGTTCCACGTATGATGCCTCGCCTATCCTTCGCTTGTTCACAAAAGTTCTCTTAAAAATTTTCTAGAATCGCATCTGTGAAAGAGCTTCAAGTAACGGTAAGTTAATATGTAATTTCTTTAAAAGTTTAAGAAACTTACCGAACTGTTCCTCTGTGTCGTCTCTCGTTAATGCTTCGGGATATGGTATACGAGGTTGGTACTCCTTGATTACCGGTTTTAGTTTCTCTTGTGTTACCTCAACTTTACCTTATTCTACCTCGTTTCTTTGTATTGGACTGGGTTCGTCTAATCCTTCACTTTCTTGAGCTGTTATGGCTTGGATTTGCTCCTTTGGATTAATCTCAGTGTTGCTTGGTAGATGCCCCTGCTGTCGTTCAAAAATTAGCTTTGCAAGCTGTCCAACTGTGTTAGTAAGTTGTCCCACTATCTCAGAAACTTCCTCAACTGACTTAGTGACTTTCCTAACTTGGCTCTCGATCCCTTTGATCGACGCTTGTTGGGTCTTAAGGGCGGTTTCAGTGTCTTGGAGACGATTTTCTGTGGATGCCATGAATCTTGTCAGCATCTCTTCAAGATTCGGCTTCTTCTCCTGTGGATAGGGCTGATTTTGGAAATTTTGAGGAGGTTGTTGCCTTTGATTTCCTTGATTTCCTTGACCTCCCCACGAAAAATTTGGGTGGTTCCCCCAACTTGGATTATAATTATTACTATATAGGTTATTATTAGATCTGAAATTGTTACCTATATAGTTCATCTGCTCGTTTTCTGTGCTTGGTTGGTAGGGTGGGTACTCAGGATTCGCCACGGTTCCACTTGCGTCACACTGCATTACTAGGTGTACCTGCGAAGAACACAAACTACCAACCTTTTTATTCATTATCTCTACCTGTGTTGATAGCATGGTTACTGCATCCATGTTGAAAACTCCGGCAGATTTTGTTGGTTTGGTCCTTGTAACCTGCCACTGATAGTTATTCAGAGAAATCTCTTCAATAAACTCGTAAGCTGCTTTAGGAGTTCTATTTTTTAGGGTTCCACCGGCGACTAAATCAATTAGTTGCCTCGTTGAGGGGTTTACACCGTTATAGAAAGTTTGGACTTGGAGCCACAAGGGTAAACCATGGTGCGGACACCTTCTCAAGAGATCCTTATATCTCTCCCATGCGTCATATAATGCCTCTAAATCCATCTGCACAAAAGAAGAGATATCATTCCGTAATTTGGCCGTTTTGGCCGATGGGAAATATTTTAATAAAAAAATTTCGGTCATTTGATCCCATGTGGTGATTGACCCTCGTGGTAACGAGTTTAACCACTGTTTGGCTTTATTCCTTAATGAAAAGGGAAATAATCAAAGCCTTATGGCATCATCAGAAACGCCATTTATTTTCAAGGTATCACAGAACTCTAAAAAATTAGCTATATGAGTATTCGGATCTTCGTCCTGCAAACCATCAAATTGAACAAATTGTTGAATCATTTGTATAGTGTTAGGCTTTAATTCAAAATTATTAGCGGCTATAGCAGGCCTAACAATACTAGATTCGGCTCCTGTTAAATGAGGTTTAGCATAATCATACATAGTACGCGGAGCATTATTTTCTGCCACATCTTGTGGTGGTGGATTATTTTCGTCCATCCCTTCAGTAGGATTGGATCTGTCTTCTCGCTCTTCTTCTTTGTAATTTAGGGCTCGCCTAATTTCTCTGCAATTTCTATGAGCGGTAGCTTCAATATCACTGTCGTATACTAGTGGTCTTCTCGGGTTCCTTCTAGTCATAAACTAGAGGTACCTGCTAGGAAAAGAAAGAAAGAAAATTTTAACAAAGTTAAAATTTAAACTTAAAAATAAAAGTAAATTGTAGAAAATAAATAAAAATAATAATGGCTAAAGTAATAAAAATAGAGCTTTCTTAATATTTTAGTTCCCCGGCAACGGCGCCAAAAACTTGATCGCTGTGAAGTCAGAGTTTTAAAATTTATAAAGATAATGATCGAACCTGAAACTAACTATGACAACAATTGAGGCAAGTGCACCTATCGAACAAAGAGTATAGCTTAGGCAAGACCAGCATTGTCGAACCCAAAGGAACTAAAAGTACTAATACTAACTTTCTTTCTATTATTTAGCCTAAAATAAGTGAAGTTGTTTATTAATCTAATTTAACTAATTACTAAGCTAAAGACGCAAAGACAAAGAGAATGAATTTGGAAAATACTTGGGAAAAACTCAGTTGATTAAAACGATACCCTTAGGAAGAATCCACCTAGACTTCACTTGTTATCTAACACCGAATCGCATTTATTTATTCACTTGACTTGATCCGTAGGACTCCCTAACGTATATTAAACCCTCTCTCGAGGCGAATAACGTCTAACCCTAGGTTAATTAACGGAAATCTCTTTCTCGAATAATAACCCCCTAGAATAGTAATAAATCGATCTATGGATTCCCATATTAGGTTTCACCCTAATCCGGCAAAATCTCGTCACCCTATCTCTAGGCGCGCGATCAACTCCGCTTAATTATTCTAGATCAACTCTTAAGCAGGGACTTTTGCTCCACCACCTAAGCACATCATACTTGAATTAATATCCGCAAAATATCAACACAAGAATTAAGCACACATAATTAAGAACAAATCAAGTATTTATCATATAGTTCAGAAAACAATAACAAGATTCATCTTGGTTTCATCCCCTTCAGGTATCTGAAGGGTTTAGTTCCTAATATTAAAGAAAAACATCTCAAAAGAAAAGATAACACAAAACATAAGAAATCCCTAAAACCCCCTGAAGGAATTGAAGAGGAGATCCTCCGTCTTGAGTAGAATTTTGGCTTCTTGAGATGGATCAACTGGCTATCCCTAAGTGAATCCCCACAAATCTGCCTTCTCTGGCCTAGCAAGACGCTCCTAAACGATGGCTTTGGGCCTCCCTTTTTAGGTGATACTTAGGGTGTATTTATAGGCTTTTGAAATAGGTTTCTTTGCCCCTAAGTATCCTTTCCCGAATGAAATTCCTCTTCTCCATGTTAGAGGCACGGCCATGGCACACGCCCGTGTGAATCGTGGCCAAGCCGTGTTCGGACTTCTAATGAGGACACGCCTGTGTAGATCGTAGTTGTGGTCGTGTTCTAGTATATTGAGGAGGCACGGCCGTGTGAGCTTTAGTCTAGGCCGTGTCGATTTCATCCTTGGCCCATTTTGGTATGTTTTGAGCCCGTTTCTCATTCTTTTTATTCTTGGGTGCTTTCCTGAGTATAAGACATGAAAATAAAGGATTAAGAGCACTTTTTTACATAAATCAAGGGATAACTCATCCAAAAGTATGCTAAATGTGGGATTAAAATATGTTACTTTTATGGTTTATCAATAAGATAATGGTCAATTTAGTCAATGTGTGTATTGAATGAGTTGATTTATCATTATAGATCAAGAAAGACGAAGCCCGGATAGAAACTGAGGCAAGGGCAAGGTCGTGGACTATATTGCACATCTCCATACTTTTTGAGTACCGAGGTAAGTTTACGTATAAACGATGCATTTATGCGTATACATTGTTAATGCTAGCTAGTGTGTAGCATGATTGAGAACCTATTCGATTCTAGTGGAATGAATGAGATACTAGTTGTGAATGGATGAATGTATTCCAAAGTAGACATGTGAATGTGTTGAGATAATGCTTGATGGTGGGCTAAGTGCGATACCACCTTGATACTTAACAATGATGGGTTGTGTGCGATACTATTGTTAAGCATATTATTTAGTGAGCTATGTACGGAATCACTATGATTATCCTTTGTGGTAGGCTATGTGCGATACTACCTTATGATCTGATTGTGGTGGGCTAAGTGCGAAACCACCGAGTAATTTAGCTGTGTGGATGTATTATTGAGAAATAATGATGTGTTGTATTTTGAGTAAATGTGATATTGAGTGCAGGGGTGCATGTCAATGATTATGAGTATGTGACTCATGATGTGTTGGAGATGTGGTAAGGGATAGAAAGAGTAAGCATAGTAGTGGATGTTTATTACATATGTTAGTATAATGCTAATTGTTGTTTAGCTTATACTAGAATGCTTAAATTGTTTATGTGTAAACTTACTAAGCTCAAAGCTTACTCCTTTCTTTTCCCCTGTCTTATACAGAAAAAGGATTGAATCGTGATACGCGGAGTAATCGGAAGATCGCCCACACTATCAGCACACTCCGGTACATTAGACATAATGTTTTGTATATGGCATGTATAGAGGCTAGACAAGTTAGTGAGTTTTGTTATAATGACTAAGATGTGTTGGCCTTTAGTTGGATAATCTATTTTGTATAATGCCATGGTTGATGGCTAACTTATATTATATGAAAAGATGTAGTTATCCATGTAAGATTGTGTTTCAATATAAGTTGATATTGGATGAGTTGAATGTGTATATGTTGTATGAGCTAGATGGGTGAGAAGAGCTTAGCATATAGCTTTGTTCTTGTCCATGTGGATAGACACACAGGCGTGTGTCTAGGCCATGTGTGGCACACGGCCAGCCCACGGGCGTGTGACTTGGCCGTGTCAATTTGGCAGATTCGAGTGTTATAGGCCACGGGCTAACCACACGGGCGTGTGTCTAGGCTTTAGGCCGTGTAAAGTAATAAGTGTTCACCACGGGTGGAGAGCACGGGCGTGTGCCCTAGTCGTGGGACATTGGCAGAATGCTTGGGTTTTCATGCACGGGATGGGGGCATGGGCGTTTGTGACCTCCACGGGCGTGTCAAATCTTACACGGGCATGTGGCCCCTGTATAGATGGAAGAATTTTAAATTCGTAAGAGTTTCCAATATGGTCTCGAGAGCCCTCGTGTGTATGAATGAGGCCTCGTAAGTAGAGAATAAGATTGTTGTGGTGACTTAAGGAGAGTATTCACGTGTAGCCTAAGTGGCAATCAAGTGGTTTTATTTCGGTAATGCCTCGGGCCCGGTTCTGGCATAGAATATGGGTAAGGGGTGTTACATTTAGTGGTATCAGAGCTATGGTTCTGTCAGTTCTAGGATTACCGTAGCGGGTGTAAGGGTCTAGCTATACATGCCATAAGTGTACAATCATAGTGTGGTGGTTTCTGATGATTTTAAACCTTGTGTTATATAGTATATGGATCCCGATCAATCGACTACTGATGAAGCAGCTAGTAATGCGTCTGCTCCTGCGCAAGGAACCGCGCTTGTTGAGAGTGGACCCGAGGTTAGGGGTCAAGAGGAAGAGGCTCGAGAAGCCTTTCTCCAAATGATGAGTAATTGGTACTCAGATTATGTTCGAGCGAACCCTAATGCTGAACCTCCTCCACCTCCTCCTATACCACAGCCAATTCCAGTGGCTCCTCAAGGTATTGATGTAGTAAGGATATCGAAACCCCCGGTGGATAAGATTAGGAAATACGGGGCTAAGGAGTTTAGAGCTAAGGTAGATGATGACCCCGAGAGGGAAGAGTTCTGGCTAGAGAAATCATTAAGAGTATTCGATGAACTCTCTTGTACACCTGATGAGAACCTGAAGTGTGCCGTATCTTTGCTGAGGGACTCGGCATACCATTGGTGGAAGACGTTGACGTCGATAGTCCGAAAGAGCGGGTGACGTGGGACTTCTTTCTGGAAGAGTTCCAGAAGAAGTATATAAGTCAGCAGTTTACTGATCAGAAATGGAAGGAATTCCTTGAGTTGAAGCAAGGAAGAATGTCAGTAGCAGAATATGAGCGTGAATTTGTTAGGCTTAGCAAGTACGCGCAGGAATGTGTGTCAACGGAGACCATTTTGTGTAAAAGGTTCGAAGATGGACTGAATGAGGATATCAAGCTCTTAGTGGGTATTTTGGAGTTGAAAAAGTTTGTTGTGTTGGTTAAAAGGGAAAGTAAGGCCGAGGAATTGAGTAAGGAAAAGAGAAGGGCTGTGAGTGAAGCCCGAGATGTGAGAAAATGACCGATGGGCAAATCATATCAAGCCAAGTGAAAAGATCCAAGGAAGTGAATCCTCGGACGACAGCACCAGTGGGATATTCACATCGAGACTTGGACAACAGTCGTTAGGGTTCGAGAGTCCAAGCCACCTAAATGGAAAGTGTAAGCAATCCGGAGAACAAACCGGAGTGTCCAAGTTGTGGTAGGTATCATACCAGAGAGTGTTGGGGAAACAACCAAAGTTGTTATAAGTGTGGTTCCCCCGACCATTTTATCCAAAATTGCCCCGAAAGGGATGAAAAGGAAGAGAAGCAAGAGACATGACCTAGCGATGTGTCTGCAAGGAGTAGACCACCAAGGAACCTGAGAGGTGGGACTAGTGGTAGAGGTGCGTCCAGAGACTCTGCTGTGAGACTGGAGGGCCGGGCACCTGCGAGGACGTATGCCATTCGCGCCCGCGAAGAGGCATCCTCCCCAGATGTAATAACGGGTACTTTCTCTCTCTTTGACACCTTTGTTATTACTTTAATAGATCCAGGGTCTACTCATTCTTATATTTGCATGAGATTGGCATCTAGTTTGAGTATGACCATTGAGTTTACGGATATTGTGGTTAAGGTGTCAAACCCGTTAGGAAAACATGTGTTAGTGGACAAGGTGTGTAAGAATTGTCCTTTGATGATTAAGAGTCATTACTTTCCAGCAAACCTTATGTTGTTGCCGTTTGATGAATATGACTTAATCCTTGGCATGGATTTGTTGACTAGCCATAGTGTCTTAGTGAACTGTGGTAGTAAATTTATTGAATTGAGGTGTGAGAGTGGAGATGTTATTCGGGTTGAATCAGGTGGATCGGATAGTCTACCAGTGATGATTTCTTCCCTAGTGGCTGAGAAATGTTTGAGAAAAGGGTGTAAGTCCTATCTCACCTTTGTTTTGAATGCTCAAGAGGTTGGAGTGAAGTTTGATACAATGCTGGTGGTATGTGAGTATCAAGATGTATTCCCGGAAGAGTTACCCGGATTACCTCCAGTGAGAGAGGTTGAGTTTGGGATTGAGTTGGTTTCGGGAACGGTACCTATTTCAATTGCTCCGTATAGGATGACACCTTTAGAGTTGAAAGAACTGAAGGTTCAGTTGCAAGAGTTGACAGATAAGGGTTTTGCAAGACCGAGCTACTCACCGTGGGGTGCTCCGGTACTATTTGTGAAAAAGAAAGATGGGTCTATGAGGTTGTGTATAGACTATACGCAACTCAATAAAGTGACGGTGAAGAATAAGTATCCTTTACCAAGGATTGATGATATGTTTGATCAACTGAAATGAGCTACACTGTTCTCCAAGATCGACCTGAGGTCTGGTTATTACCAGTTGAGAGTGAAAGAGCAAGATGTGTTGAAAACTGCGTTTCGAACAAGGTATGGCCATTATGAGTTTTTAGTCATGCCGTTCGGTTTAACGAATGCACCTGTGATTTTTATGGATTTGATGAACTGTGTCTTCCGACCGTATATGGATAAGTTTGTGGTTGTCTTCATTGACGACATATTGATCTATTCTCAGGATGAGAATGATCATGAAGAGCATTTGAGAATTGTCTTGCAAACTTTAAGAGATAAGCAGTTGTATGCTAAGTTTAGCAAGAGTGAGTTTTAGCTCCGAGAGGTCGGATTCCTAGGACACATTGTGTTGGGTGATGGTGTCAGAGTTGACCCGAGTAAGATATTGGCTATTGTGGATTGGAAATCGCTGAGGAACGTGTCAAAAGTTAGAAGCTTTTTTGGTTTGGCAGGATATTATAGACGTTTCGTAAAGGGGTTCTCTGTGATTGCTACCCCGATGACGAAACTGTTGCATAAGGATGTCAAGTTTGAATGGACTGAGACATGTCAATAGAGTTTCGAGAGATTTAAAGCGTTGTTGACTAAGGCACCGATTTTGGTTCAACCAGAATCGGGGAAAGAGTTCATGGTTTATAGTGATGCGTCGTTTAATGGTCTCGGGTGCGTGTTGATGCAAGAGGGTAAGGTAGTCGCTTACGCCTCGAAGCAGTTAAAACCGCATGAGAAGAATTATCTGACTCATGATTTGGAGTTGGCTGCGATTGTTTTCGCGTTAAAGATTTGGCAACATTATTTATATGGTGAGAAGTGTCGAATCTTTACAGATCACAAGAGTTTGAAGCATTTGATGGATCAAAAGGATTTGAATTTGCGACAGAGGCAGTGGCTCGAGTTATTGAAAGACTATGAGTTAGTCATTGATTACCATTCGGGAAAAGCGAATGTGGTTGCCGATGCCCTAAGTAGGAAATCATTGTATGCTCTAAGAGTTTTGAGCACGAATTTAGCATTGTCTGATGATGGTGCTATTTTGGCAGAGTTGAGAGTTAAGCCACTATTTGTTCAACAGATATGTGAGGCTCAGAGAAATGATAGTGAGATGCAAGCTAAGAGAGCTATGTGTGGATCAAAAAGTGGTTCTGATTTTTGAGTGGGCTCGAATGGTTGTTTGATGTACCATGATAGAATTTGTGTACCTAGAGATGAAGAATTGATTCGAAAGGTTTTGCATGAGGCACATAGTGGTTATTTGTCAGTACACCCGGGCAGTACGAAAATGTACAACGACTTGAGGAAATCTTATTGGTGGCTGGGTATGAAAAGAGACATTTCTGAGTTTGTGGCGAAGTGTCTGATTTGTCAACAAGTGAAAGCTGAGCATCAAGTACCTTTGGGATTGCTTCAGCCAGTGATGGTTCCCGAATGGAAATGGGATCAGATTACCATGGATTTTGTGACGGGGTTGCCTATGACTCCGAAAAAGAGAGATGCTGTGTGGGTTGTTATGGATAGATTGACAAAGTCGGCTCATTGTATTCCAGTACGTGTTGATTATTCACTGGATAAGTTAGCCGAATTGTATGTTGCAGAGATAGTGAGGTTACATGGTGTGCCTGTGTCTATATATCGGATAGAGATCCGAGGTTTACTTCGAGGTTTTGGAAGAAGTTGCAGGAGGCTTTGGGTACAAAGTTGAACTTTAGTACTGCATTCCATCCACAAATAGATGGTCAGTCTGAAAGAGTGATTCAAGTTCTCGAAGATATGCTTCGATGCTGTGTGTTAGAATTCGAAGGTAGTTGGGAGAGGTATTTACCTTTGGTCAAGTTTGCCTACAACAACAGTTATCAGTCGAGTATACAGATGGCATCGTATGAAGCTTTGTATGGTCATAAGTGTCGGACTCCTCTGTATTGGACTGAGCTTAGTGAGAAGCGGATCCATGGGGTCGATCTAGTAAAAGAGACTGAGGAGAAAGTGAAACTAATCTGTAATAGTCTGAAAGTTGCTTCGGACCGACAGAAGTCGTACGCAGATCTGAAAAGAAAAGAAATTGAGTTTGAGGTGGGTGACAAAGTGTTTTTGAAAGTGTCCCCGTGGAAGAAAATCATGAGATTCAGACGAAAAGGGAAATTGAGTCCAAGATTCATAGGGCCGTGTGAGATTACAGATAGAGTTGGGCCAGTAGCATACCGGTTGGCTTTGACGGTAGAATTGGATAAGATCCATAATGTGTTCCATGTGTCGATGTTGCGACGGTATCGCTCCGATCCTTCACATGTGATTCCTTCAACGGAAATTGAGATAAAATCGGACATATTTTATAAAGAGGAGCCAATTAAGATCTTGGCTCGAGAAGTGAAACAGTTGAGGAATAAGAGCATAGCCCTAGTGAAAGTGTTATGGCAGAAACACGGTGTGGAAGAGGCTACGTGGGAACTGGAAGAAAGCATGAGAGAGCAACATCCAAACCTTTTTACTGGTAAGATTTTTGATGGCAAAAATCTCTAAAGGGGGGAGAGTTATAACATCCCGATTTAGGGCCTAGTCAGAATAGTGGTGTGAGACCACAAATTCGAGGTATATGTATGAGTTTTGAGGTTTATGCTATGTTTGCATGTTAGTGTGGAAGTTTCATAAAGCAAATTTGTTAAATTGCGGTTGAATTGTCCAAAAGGACTAAATTGCAAAAGTTGCAAAATGTGAGATTCTAGAAGCTAATTGTATGAAATAGCTTTGGATTATCAATTTGAAGTCCTTAAGTAGCAATTTTCCCAATTTCTAATTTTTGGACAAAAATGGGCATGAGTGGATGATATTGGAAAAGTTTGACAAAGGGGCATTTTGGTCATTTGTCAATTAAGTGATTAAAAAGAGAAAAAGATGACAAAATTTCATCCATCTTCTTCTCCAAGCTGCCAAAAATTTCAAGAAGCCATTGTTAGGGCTCTTCAATTTTTCAAGCTTGCTAGTAAGTGCATCCAAGCCCCGTTTTTGATATTCTTTGTATTTTTGAAGTCATAGTAACACGAGTAAGCTATTTTTAGCTATATGTTGAGCTAGGATTGATGTTCCAAAATGTACCCATGTATTACATGTATGTATTTTTGATGTTTTACGAAATAATATGAAAGCTTGATGTAGTAGAAACATCTTTTTCTAAGTGAATTCCATGAAAAAATGCATGTAGGGACTAGTTTGTGAAAGTCTTGAGATTGGTCATACATGAGTGATTTAGTGAGAATTGATGATTGCTTTAGTTGAGTAAATGATTCGACTAAGCATGAAAGGCTGGAAAGTTGAATGAAAATCACTTTACGAGCCTTGGGACAAAAGTGTAAATATGAGAAAGTATAGGGGCAAAATGGTAATTTTGCTAAAGTATGAGATAAGGGTCAATTTAGTCAATGTGTGTATTGAATGAGTTGATTTATCATTATAGATCAAGAAAGACGAAGCCCGGATAGAAACCGGGGCAAGGGCAAGGTCGTGGACTAAATTGCACATCTCCATACTTTTTGAGTACCGAGGTAAGTTTACGTATAAACGATGCATTTATGCGTATACATTGTTAATGCTAGCTAGTGTGTAGCATGATTGAGAACCTATTCGATTCTAGTGGAATGAATGAGATAGTAGTTGAGAATGGATGAATGTATTACAAAGTTGACATGTGAATGTGTAGCGATAATGCTTGATGGTGGGCTAAGTGCGATACCACCTTGATACTTAACAATGATGGGCTATGTGCGATACTATTGTTAAGCATATTATTTAGTGAGCTATGTGCGGAATCACTATAATTATCCTTTGTGGTAGGCTATGTGCGATACTACCTTATTATCTGATTGTGGTGGGCTAAGTGCGAAACCACCGAGTAATTTAGCTGTGTGGATGTATTATTGAGAAATAATGATGTATTGTATTTTGAGTAAATGTGATATTGAGTGCAGGGGGGCAGGTCAATGATTATGAATATGTGACTCATGATGTGTTGGAGATGTGGTAAGGGATAGAAAGAGTAAGCATAGTAGTGGATGTGAATTACATATGTTAGTATAGTGCTAATTGTTGTTTAGCTTATACTAGAATGCTTAAATTGTTTATCTGTAAACTTACTAAGCTCAAAGCTTACTCCTTTCTTTTCCCTTGTCTTATACAGAAAAAGGATTGAATCGTGATACGTGGATTAATCGGAAGATCGCCCACACTATCAGCACACTCTGGTACATTAGACATAATGTTTTGTATATGGCATGTATAGAGGCTAGACAAGTTAGTGAGTTTTGTTATAATGGCTAAGATGTGTTGGCTTTTAGTTGGATAATCTATTTTGTATAATGCCATGGTTGATGGCTAACTTATATTATATGAAAAGATGTAGTTATCCATGTAAGATTGTGTTTCAATATAAGTTGATATTGGATGAGTTGAATGTGTATATGTTGTATGAGCTAGATGGGTGAGAAGAGCTTAGCATATAGCTTTGTTCTTGTCCATGTGGATAGACACACGGGCGTGTGTCTAGGCCATGTGTGGCACACAGCCAGCCCACGGGCATGTGACTTGGCCGTGTCAATTTGGCAGATTCGAGTGTTCTAGGCCACGAGCTAGCCACACGGGCGTGTGTCTAGGCTTTAGGCCGTGTAAAGTAGTAAGTGTTCACCACGGGTGGAGAGCACGGGTGTGTGGCCTAGCCGTGGGACATTGGCAGAATGCTTGGGTTTTCATGCACGGGATGGAGGCATGGGCGTGTGTGACCTCCACGGGCGTGTCAAATCTTACACGGGCATGTGGTCCCTGTATAGATGGAAAAATTTTAAATTCGTATGAGTTTCCGATATGGTCTCGAGGGCCCTCGTGTGTATGAATGAGGCCTCGTAACTCAAGAATAAGGTTGTTGTGGTGACTTAAGAAGAGTAGTCACATTGAGCCTAAGTGGCGACCAAGTGGTTTTATTTCGGTAATGCCTCGGGCCCGATTCTGGCGTAGAATACGGGTAAGGGGTGTTACAGGATGTGTGGTCTCGAAACCACTATTCTGACTAGGGTCTAAACCAGGCTGTTACAGTGTGTGACCACACGGCCTACTCACATGGGCGTGTTCCATTCCACACGGACGTGTGGCCCTGTTTTAGGTAAAAAATTTCTAACTGTTCAAAAGTATTCGATTTAATCCGGGAACCTCCTGAATGTATGTTTAGGGCCTCGTAGGCCCATAACGAGGATGTTAAGAATATGAATGAAAAGTTTTAAAGTTGAAAAAAATTTATAGCACGAAGTTGTATGTTTGAATATGTTAAGCCCGGTAATGCCTCGTACCCTGTCCCAGCATCGGATATGGGTAAGGGGTGTTACATGATATCCGTTCTCCCAATATGATCCTATTTTATCTCATGGTGACCATTACATCTTCCTTCATGAAAAGTAAATCACTATCAAATAGTGATAAAGTCATCTATCAAAAAGACGAATGACCCGTGGCCACGTTTACTTTTCATCAACGTTTAACGCCTATGAGAAGATATCATTTACCCATGTCTCGGACTATGAATTCAACTATTGTGAATGAAACTATATATTGCAGAAGTCGTACACCAAACGCACCAACTTTCGGTTCCTTATTTGTTCAAACTCAGACTTGTACTTACATCAAAGTGTACGAGTTACGCATACATAGTCCGCCATCCACTCAAGATTTAGGTATGCCATACTATGAACGTCATAAGTGAATATATCCATAAACGAAATCAAGATCTATTCTACTTGGGTCCAGTCCGATGTACTGTCAGTCTAATTAGTCACATCTATGTCTCTAACTTCTGGGAGTCATCTGCTCCGATGCCCAAGACATCTCCCCAATTTTTACTTTGGGATACAATCCCTTCACAGACATACTGTACCCTTCAATTTATGCTCTAGGTACAGTCTATATTATCCAAAGATCCTTTCTGTAGCCTCTATCCAAAACTCGACCATGGTAGGGGCCGTCCCAGCAATACCCTAAAATAGTTCAGCTCCATTAGATCGAAGCCTCTCAGTTACGGACCCACAATTGCTAGATCCAGCTTGGGCTCTAGCCACCGACTGAAGAACCCTAAGCATAGCTTGTTTCGGCTCGACTATGGGTTCAGGGGTACACACTTGAGATACATAAGACTCAACATGGGCCTCACGACCATCAACATACTACGAGTTTGCACACCTCTGGTATTCATATCGTTTTCTAGAGTTTTATGCTTTATCTGCAGTTTAGAAATAAATTTTTAGTTATTAATCAAATTATTTTCAGTCTAAAGTTTGACTATAATTTATAGTTTATAGTTTTTGTAACAACCCAATTTTGGTGGAATCGGAACAGTGGTCTCGGGACCACAAATCTGAGTCGAAAAATAAAATTAATTTTTATTTTGTTATATGATCCATATTATACTAGAAAAGTCATGTGAAAATTTTGAAAAGAAAATTTTACTGATTATGTGCTTAATTACGAGAAGGACCAAATCGCATAAAATGCAAAAGTTGGACTCTAGTAGCTAGAAGGATCAAATAGCTATGGAATTCAAAACTTAAGGTCCTTATATGGTATTAGACCATTAATAAAAAGCATGTAGATATTTTTGGATGATTCAACCATGGAAAATGAGAAAAAGGCTAGGGACTAAATTGGAAAGTGAAAATTTTAATTAATTAAAAGATGATAAAATAGATATCATCTTATTTTCTCATCTTCTTCCCCAAAATAAAACATGGAAACCCTAGAGAGAGAGAAGAGACTTTCATGGCCATATTGGGTAAGTTTCCTTGTCCCGTTTTTAGTGATTTTGATATTTTTGGAATCGGGATAACTTAATCTCTCTGTTTGGGGGATTAATTTGAAAAGTTATCAAAGAATGAAAATGGGTCATGGATGTATATGCTGGAAATTATAAATTTATGGTAGAAAATGAAAGATTATTGATAGATAAACAACTTTTACAAAGTGATTTTTGATGAAAACATGATTTAGGGACTAAAATGAAAAGTTGTAAAATTTGATGAATTTTTTTTATATTTTATGAATACATGTGATGTAAAATTTGTAACGGGGCTTTGGTTAGGCTTGGAATAGGGAGTAATTTGCACAAGTTTCCGAGCCTAGGGACGAAAATGGAATTTATGGAAAAGTTAGGGGCAAAATAGTAAATTTTCCTAGGATGAAAATTTAGTCCACATGAATGTAAAATATGATAAATTGATGTTAAATCTACTTGTATAGATACGGATAGACCAAATTTGAAGTTAGAACGAGGAATGAGGAAAATGTCGGATTAGTAGATTTTACGTACACGAACCTTTGTCGAGGTAAGTCCGTGTAACTAAATTGTATATGTTTTTATGCTTGATTTAAATGTTATGTTTGTGATTTTTATCAATGTCATAGATATGTGAAATGATCACCTACTTGATATAGCCCGATAAATGAAAATGCCAGATAAAATGGTAAATGAATAAAATGTTACTTGTATGCTTGACATGAATGTGGAATGTGTTTTACTTGAATTACATAAATTGTAACACCCCAAACCCGGTCAATACGCCACGACCGAATCTGGTATGTCACTAAGGAAAATATTTTTGAAAGAATCGAATTAACAATTAATTTTTTTGAAAAACTCTTTGAAATTCTTTATTTGTCGAAAATAAGTTAAAACTGAGATTTACTTTGAATTACATAAAACTTTAAAATAAGTGAATAAATCATAAGATAGAAAACATTTATATCTTTTTAAGAAAATTTGAAATATCACTTTGAATATCCGTTTGCAATTGAGTATAGAAACCTGAATTTTGGAAATCACTTAATTTGTTGAAAACACTTAACTTGTAATTTTTCTATCGAACTATTCATATTACCCGATGGTAAGATTTTTAAAACCATTATGAGTTTTTAGTTTAGAAAACTTTGAGCTCAATTATTAGATTAACCAAGTAATTTATAAGCCATATTTTAAATATATTCAAAACATAAAAATAATCCAAAACATAATTAAACAGGCCTTATTACAAATCCATAAAATATGAAAACCAAATTAAAATAAAGTACCCAAATGGAAGTTCATGTAAAACCAAACTTTATTGCATGGCCTCCTCGAGTTTATCCGGCTCCATATCCGCGATCTCACGAATCACCTGAAAAGATAAGGGAGAAGGTGAGTCACTAAGACTCAATGCATATTCCCTCTCCCGAGTAAATACCACATACTTACACAAATTATAACAAAGCAACATATATGTATAATGCACCCAACCTAGCCATCCATAACTCCTTTTCTACCCCCGTGGTACCAAACCACCGGGTGGTGCCAAACCACCGTGACCGAAGTCACGATATAAATGTGATACTAAATCACTTTGGTGACCAAAGTCACAAATAATCCATCTCATGGGGCCAACCCACGTGTGATACCAAATCACCGCGCATTTATCCCATATCTCAAAAGTGGGGCCAACCCACGGTGGAATTAACCACGGGGACAAGTTGCTATGAGGTGCCAAACCTCGGTGTCCGAAGACACGAATGTGATACCAAATCACCGGTGGTGCTAAACCACCGTGTCCAAGACACGAATCATCAAGTTGTGGGGCCAACCCACGGTGATACCAAATCACCGCGCATTTATCCCATATCTCAAAAGTGGGGCCAACCCACGGTGGTATTAACCACGTGGACAAGTCGCTATGAGGTGCCAAACCTCCGTGTCCAAGACACGAATGTGATACCAAATCACCGGTGGTGCCAACCACCGGTGGTGCTAAACCACTCGTGTCCAAGACACGAATCATCAATCTTCCCCCTCCTCTCATATTGCCCATACCAATGCAATAGATAGACAAATCATGTCAATAAACTTTGATATGTATCTCATAATGAATATATCATAAATCGTAGATCATGATTTCAATCCACATGTATTAACAACATATTGAAACGGACTTACCTAATCCTCATTCATACCATCATGGTATCATATCCAGATCTCATCGATTTACCCACTTTCATAATATGATTAGTTATAACACACAAATATACATATATAAACTGTTATAAAGTGTGTAAGATACACACCTTTCACCAACGCAAGAACTAACTCCCGAATCCGATCTACCAAGACTAGAACACCTTGTCCTACAATCGGCCAATACTAAAATTATGAACAAAGGCCATTTGGCCATACTACTAAATCCCAAAGAGTTAACACTTGTAATACCAAATCTTACCTAAACTTACCCAAATCGATTGACAAAGAAACGAGGCTTAGATTGATTGCTTCCAACGTCCCGAAAGCCTAAAAAAATAATCGGTTCCTAAAATGGTTAGAACCTTGTGACCAATGCCCAAAGATTCGGCCTTTGACCACAAGAAAATAACTTGGAAAAGAGAAAAGAATTGAAAGAGAATCGCCATGAACACTTACCCTTTTCCAAAATCGATTGAAGAAAAATCAAAGAGAATCTACCCTTGAATATTCGCCAAAACAAAACAATAAGAGAAAGGAAAAATTTCGCAAAATGATTAAATGGTCAAAGAAATTCGGCTATGGTTGATTTGATTTAACAATAAGGATTCGATTAAAGTTGAGAAAGAGAAAGGAAAACAAAAGAAGAAGATGGAAGAGATTTCAATGGGAGAGGAATGTTTATGACTTTGAATAAAATAAAAGAAAGTAAAGAGAGATGGAGAGATGAAAGTTTCTGCCAAGAGAAAGTAGGAGAAATGTGATTATGAACCAATGTCAAAGAAGAAAAGAGAGAGATGTGGGAGAGAGAGAGGTTCTGGCCAAACACTATTTTACCTAAAAGAAATGTGCACAAAATGCCCAAAAAATCAAATGTTGTTTCGGTTTCAAAAGGATGAATGAAAAGAAAGAAAAAGTAGGATTTGGTTCCAACAAAATAAGGCTAAAACCAAAAGGAATTTTGCACTAAAAGCATAGTACACATTCGGCCAAGGAGGGAGTTTTTGGAGAGAAAGAAAACAATACAAAAGATGCACAACAAGCAAAGGTTGACCAACTATCCCCAAGCCACCTAACAACATTCGGCCACCCCTAGACACCCATGCCGCCCACATACATGCACTAAAGGCCTAGGATTACTTTCCAAAACATCCTCCATATTCCATGCCTTTTGTCCCCTCATCAT
Source organism: Gossypium sturtianum (assembly GCA_025698515.1). NCBI lineage: Eukaryota > Viridiplantae > Streptophyta > Magnoliopsida > Malvales > Malvaceae > Gossypium > Gossypium sturtianum. The sequence goes on from CM046949.1 coordinate 90,281,493, forward strand.
ACCATAACCTTAAGATTCCTATCCCCTATTTCATGCTTTCCTTAATCCAAAATTCAACTTACCAAAAACTTAAGGTCCAACCTATCATAAACATAGGTTGACCGTCCATCAATGCTAGAACACAAAATAAAGTCTTCAAAAATGCTTTCCATGATACTCGAACCTCTAACCTCAAGCCACCTTTCAAGCTCCTTAACCAACTTGCCACTTACTCCTCTTATGCTTTAATTTACACTTAAATTAACTTAAGTGCTAAGCTCACTTAATCCACTTCATTAAATAAACCATACTAAAAATTATCTAACTTCCTAAATAAAATCAAGCCTTCATAAGACTATGCTAACACGCAAAATTCATACCCGAGCCAACACAAATAATACTCAAATTTTGGGATGTTACAATTCTACCCCCTTAAGAAAATTTCGTCCTCAAAGTTACCTGATCAAAAGAGTTGAGGATACTGCTGCCTCATTACATCCTTCGGTTCCCACGTAGCTTCCTCCACGCCATGATTCCGCCATAAAACCTTCACTAAAGGAACTATCTTCCCACGCAAAACTTTCACATCTCGATCTAGGATCTCGTGACCGGTTCTTCTTCTATCACAAATCTGACTCACTTCTATTTCCTCTACTGCCACGACATGCGATGGATCGTAACGATAGCGTCTAAGCATGGAGACATGGAACACATCGTGAATCGACTCGATTCCACGGGCAACTCAAACCGATAAGCTATTGGTCCCACTCGCCTCAACACCTTAAACGCCCAATAAACCTTGGACTTAACTTGCCTTTTCTCCCAAATCTTAACACTTTCTTCCATGGCGAGACCTTCGTAAAAACTTTGTCACCAAGGCAAACTCTATATCCTCTCGCTTGAGATCGGCATACGACTTTTACCTATCCGAAGCTTCCTTCGCATTTGAGCCCGATCATCTTAATCTTATCCTCGCCTCGCAACCAACTCGGTCCTAACATCCGACGCTCACCCAACTTGGTCCAACATGTAGGCGTCATGACACCTCCTACCATACAACGCCTCATATTGTGCCATCTTAATGCTTGTCCGGTAACTATTGTTGTATGCAAACTCACTAATGGTAAAACTCTTCCCACCGCCTCTCAAGTCCAATACACAACCTCTCAACACATCCTCTAAAATCTGAATAACTCTTTCCGATCGCCTCGCGATCGTGGATGAAATGCGGTACTAAAATCCAACCGCGCACTCCAAAGCCCGATGTAACGCTCTCCAAAAACTCGACGTAAATCTAGGATCTGCATGCGAGATGATCGACACCGTACACCGTGCAACCTCACTATCTCCGCTACATATAACTTAGATAACTTTTGAAGCGAATAATCCATCCTTACCGGAATGAAATGAGCTAACTTAGTCGACGATCCACAATCACCCAAATGAATCCTTCTTACTAGGTGTAAGAGGTAATCCACCGACAAAGTCCATAGTGATCCTTTCCCACTTCCACTCGTGGAATCTTCACTCGGCCGAAGTAACCTGCAGACGGTAGCTAATGCTCGCTTTGACCTGGCGACACGCCGACATTTACCCACAAACTCGCCACCTCACGCCTGCACTGCCACCAAAATCGCTTCTTAAATCCCGATACATCTTGCTTCCTCCAGATGCATAGCATATGGGCTGTTATGTGCATCCCGAAGAATCCTTTGCCTCAACTCAACATCCTTCGGCATACAAGCTCTCCCTTTAAAACACAAAGATCCATCGCTGGACAAACTATATTCCTCTAAACCTCCGCTCAACCTCGCAACCTCCGATCATTTAAACCATCATCCTCTAACTGCTTCTCCTTGATCTGATCTAACCAAGTCGGCTTGACTTGCAATTCTGCCAAAAGACTCCCATCATTGTATAAGCTAAGTCGAGCAAACATCAATCTTAAATCCGATACAACCTTACGGCTCAACGCGTCTGCCACCACGTTAGCCTTGCCGGGATGATATTCGATCGAACAGTCGTAGTCCTTCAACAACTCGATCCATCTACGCTGCCTCAAGTTCAAGTCCTTCTGAGTCAAAAGATACTTAAGACTCTTGTGATCCGTGTAGACTATCGACTTCTCTCCGTACAAATAGTGTCTCCAAATCTTCAGAGCGAAAACCACTGCAGCTAATTTCAGATCATGCGTCGGATAATTAGCCTCATGTGGTCTCAACTGTCGAGATGCATAAGCCACTACCTTCCCTTCTTGCATCAGCACACATCCTAGACCAGTATGCGATGCATCACAATAAACCGTGAATTCCTTGCCTACCTCAGGTTGAATCAAAACCGGAGCTTCGGTCAGAATCTTCTTTAACTTGTCGAAACTTTCCTGCTGCTTCTCGGTCCATACAAATGGAACTCCTTTCCTCAATAACTTGGTCATAGGTGCTGCTATCAAAGAAAATCCCTCTACAAATCTTCGGTAATACCCCGCCAGACCTAGAAAACTCCGAATCTCAGCCACTGACTTAGGCGACTTCCAATCCAACACTGCCTTAATCTTCCGAGGATCCACTCTAATCCCCTCAGCTGATACTACGTGACCCAAGAAAGTCACCTCCCTAAGCCAGAACTCACACTTACTAAATTTGGCGTGACAAACTTTTTTTCCTCGAGAATCGCAACACTACTTCGCAAATGCGCATCATGCTCCTCCTCCGACTTTGAGTATACCAAAATATCGCCTATAAATACCACAACAAATCGATCCAAAAATCGCTGGAATACCCGATTCATCATGTCCATGAATGCTACCGGCTGGCGCGTTAGTCAACCCAAACGGCATTACCGTAAATTGTGAGTAGTGCCCATACCGAAAGTCACGAAAAGTCGTTTTATGGATATCACCTCTTTCACCTTTAGCCGATGATATCCGGACCTTAAATCAATCTTGAGAAAACCGCTTTCTTAAGCTGATCAAACAAGTCATCTATCCTCGGCAAACGATATTTGTTTTTGATCGTCGCCTTATTCAATCAAGCGGTAGTCTATACACATCCGCATCGTACCATCCTTCTTCTTGACGAAGAGTACCGCGCTCCCAAGGCGAAACACTTGGTCGAATGAAACCTCGATCCAACAACTCCTGAATCTGAGCCTTTAATTCCATCAATTCCTTCGATTGCCATCCTATACGGAGCTATAGACACCGGCGCTGCCTGCAATGTGATCTATACCAAATTCAACTTCACGGTCCGAGGTAGTCCCGGAAGTTCTTCAGAAATACGTCAACATATTCCTTTACCATGCGGACATTCCCACATTAGACTCCTTAGCCTCCAACGCACACACATGGACCACGAATGCCTCACACCCTTCCTAACCAACTTCACACGACTTTCAACGCAGATACCACGCTGGATAGATAATCTCTTCTATTACCTATCATGACCACCTCTTCGCCCTCAATCGACTTCAAAACCATGCGCTTAGCAAAGACAATCCAAACTTGCTCGGTACTTGGCCAACCAGTCCATCCCAAGTATCGATCGAACTCCCAAATGGCAATTCCATCGGATCAGCCTACGAACACTACCCCTGGAGTTCTAGGGGTACATCTCTATACAGACTTATTTACTTCTACTGAGTGACCTGCAGGGCTAAATCGTCATCTTTCTAGAAGTAGTCTCGAGTCTAGATTCATAGTCTCTACTATGTTACCGGCAACATACGAATGTGTCGAACCCACATCTATCAAAGCAAATATGGTTCACCAAAGATTAAGAACGCATCTAGGTTATGACGTCCGGTCAAGTCGCCTCCTCTCGATGTCTCATTGCATACACCAAACCAGTGTCGTTTTGCCTCGGTGTTGCCGGCACCTCTCGCCATATGCTCCTCGACCTCGACCGTAAACCATTACCTCCTCTACCATTACCACGACCTCTATGTAGTGGCGGTCCTCATTTCGAACCGAGCCCGACCTTGACCCTCCGATCGATTCTGGCTAGCTTACGTGGGCGCCTCTCACGATGATCCAGCGAGCCACACTCGAAACATCCTTTCCTCCGGTCCAACATTCGCCCCTAATGATATTTCCCACATCGGTTACACCGCGCCGGTCCTTGATTAGCGAATGTGCCTCCCGCATCGATTCGCCCACTTTGCCTAGCCCTCTTTTGAGAATTACGGCTGATCCCGATGATCCGTAACCTCTCTTATGCTTGTTCCGGCCGTAATCGCCTTGCAGATTCCTTGATTCCTTCGGGCTATCTTAGCCTTTTCAACCAAAGCAAAGAAACTCGCTCCCGATGTGGAGCAATCAATAATCTCACTGGTCCCTCAAACCATCTTCGAATCCGAACACATCGCTCGTGCTCCAAAGCCACAATACCTCCAAAGATACCGGCTCACTCTTAAAATTTCGCCTCATATTCGACACGCACTTACTACCTTGGATCAAACTCGAAAATGCCTTACGCCGCACATCAATGTAATTAGACCCAACGATTTCCGCGATACGCTTGAAATAATCCCAAGTGAGATCCTCCGCCGCAGCACCATTCTCAGATCGTGAGCCACCATTGATATGACTCATCCCGAAGAAGCGATACGATCCCTTTCTGGCTTTTCCTCGGCATTCGATCCAAATCGCCCATGATTCGCTCCGTCGCCTCTAGCCAATATTCACCGCACTAGGAGCCACGCCCAAACACCTCGAAATACCTCACTCTATTGGCTCAAGTCGCTCGAGATCACGGATTTCCGAATTCCCGCACCTCCACCTATTCCAGCTACCCTCTCAAGAACTCGCAGCATCGCCTGAGACACTGCGTCATCCCCTGTTTAATCCTGTTGCCCAACTCCAACCGCTGGTGGTGGGGGTAGTGGTACCTCATTTTTAGATCCTTGACCGGACCTCACTGGCTCAGACACAGCCATCCTACCCTGACCGCGTCCACGAATCATACGACCTCGACCACGAGTACTCTTGTCTAAAGTCTCAACTTATCTGATTAAAAGTTTTATGCATTAGTCATTATTCCACTTTCTTTAAAGCACAGTTTTATGAAAAGTTTTAATAAGAGGTTGTTTCGCGAGTACATTCAACCTATAGTTTTGGGTCTCTAGAGTAATTCCTACTACTATACACCATGCCAACATCATTATAATCATATCATCAAAATCAACAATTTGATGTACTTACTGTATGGATTGATGTTGGAGACTCGAGGCCATGCCTTTCAACCATATATAATCAAAACATTTTAAAATCCATTCTTTAAAACATTTTGGGCCTCTGGCCCACAAATGAGCTTGAACTTGGCTCGATATCAATTTGTAACACCCCAAACCCGGTCAATACGCCACGACCAAACTGGTATGTCACTAAGGAAAATATTTTTGAAAGAATCGAATTAACAATTAAATTTTTGAAAAACTCTTTGAAATTCTTTATTTGTCGAAACTAAGTTAAAACTCGAGATTTACTTTGAATTACATAAAACTTTAAAATAAGTGAATAAATCATAGGATAGAAAACATTTATATCTTTTTAAGAAAATTTGAAATATCACTTTGAAAATCCATTTGCAATTGAGTATAGAAACCTGAATTTTGGAAATCACTTAATTTGTTGAAAACACTTAACTTGTAATTTTTCTATCGAACTATTCATATTACCCGATGGTAAGATTTTTAAAACCATTATGAGTTTTTAGTTTAGAAAACATTGAGCTCAATTATTAGATTAACCAAGTAATTTATAAGCCATATTTTAAATATATTCAAAACATAAAAATAATCCAAAACATAATTAAACAGCCTTATTACAAATCCATAAAATATGAAAACCAAATTAAAATAAAGTACCCAAATGGAAGTTCATGTAAAACAAAACTTTATTGCATGGCCTCCTTGAGTTCATCCACTCCATATCCGCGATCTCACGAATCACCCGAAAAGATAAGGGAGAAGGTGAGTCACCAAGACTCGGGCATATTCCCTCTCCCAGAGTAAATACCACATACTTACACAAATTATAACAAAGCAACATATATGTATAATGCACCCAACCTAGCCATCCATAACTCCTTTTCTACCCCGTGGTACCAAACCACCGGTGGTGCCAAACCACCGTGACCGAAGTCACGATATAAATGTGATACCAAATCACCGGTGACCAAAGTCACAAATAATCCATCTGTGGGGCCAACCCACGTGTGATACCAAATCACCGCGCACGATCCCATATCTCAAAAGTGGGGCCAACCCACGGTGGAATTAACCACAGGGACAAGTCGCTATGAGGTGCCAAACCTCCTCGGTGTCCGAAGACACGAATGTGATACCAAATCACCGGGTGGTGCCAAACCACCGTGTCTCAAGACACGAATCATCAAGTTGTGGGGCCAACCCACGGTGATACCAAATCACCGCGAGCGATCCCATATCTCAAAAGTTGGGCCAACCCACGGTGGTATTAACCACGAGGGACAAGTCGCTATGAGGTGCCAAACCTCCGTGTCCGAAGACACGAATGTGATACCAAATCACCGGTGGTGCCAAACCACCGGTGGTGCCAAACCACCGTGTCCAAGACACGAATCATCAATCTTCCCCTCCTCTCATATTGCCCATACCAATGCAATAGATAGACAAATCATGTCAATAAACTTTGATATGTATCTCATAATGAATATATCATAAATCGTAGATCATGATTTCAATCCACATGTATTAACAACATATTGAAACGGACTTACTCGAATCCTCATTCATACCATCATGGTATCATATCCAGATCTCATCGATTTACCCACTTTCATAATATGATTAGTTATAACACACAAATATACATATATAAACTGTTATAAAGTGTGTAAGATACACACCTTTCACCAACGCAAGAACTAACTCCCGAATCCGATCTCACACTAGAACACCTTGTCCTACAATCGGCCAATACTAAAATTATGAACAAAGGCCATTCGGCCATACTACTAAATCCCAAAGAGTTAACACTTGTAATACCAAATCTTACCTAAACTTACCCAAATCGATTGACAAAGAAACGAGGCTTAGATTGATTACTTCCAACGTCTCGAAAAGCCTAAAAGAATAATCGGTTCCTAAAATGGTTAGAACCTTGCAAACCAATGCCCAAAGATTCAGCCTTTGACCACAAGAAAATAACTTGGAAGAGAGAAAAGAATTGAAAGAGAATCGGCCATGAACACTTACCCTTTTCCAAAATCGATTGAAGAAAAATCAAAGAGAATCTACCCTTGAATATTCGGCCAAAACAAAACAATAAGAGAAAGGAAAAATTTCGGCAAAATGATTAAATGGTCAAAGAAATTCGGCTATGGTTGATTTGATTTAACAATAAGGATTCGATTAAAGTTGAGAAAGAGAAAGGAAAACAAAAGAAGAAGATGGAAGAGATTTCAATGGGAGAGGAATGTTTATGACTTTGAATAAAATAAAAGAAAGTAAAGAGAGATGGAGAGATGAAAGTTTCGGCCAAGAGAAAGTAGGAGAAATGTGATTATGAACCAATGTCAAAGAAGAAAAAGAGAGAGATGTGGGAGAGAGAGAGGTACGGCCAAACACTATTTTGCCTAAAAGAAATGTGCACAAAATGCCCAAAAAAATCAAATGTTGTTTCAGTTTCAAAAGGATGAATGAAAAGAAAGAAAAAGTAGGATTTGGTTCCAACAAAATAAGGCTAAAACCAAAAGGAATTTTGCACTAAAAGCATAGTACACATTCGGCCAAGGAGGGGAGTTTTTGGAGAGAAAGAAAACAATACAAAAGATGCACAACAAGCAAAGGTTGACCAACTATCCCCCTCAAGCCACCTAACAACATTCGGCCACCCCCCTAGACACCCATGCCGTCCACATACATGCACTAAAGGCCTAGGATTAGTTTCCAAAACATCCTCCATATTCCATGCCTTTTGTCCCCTCATCATACCATAACCTTAAGATTCCTATCCCCTATTTCATGCTTTCCTTTTCCAAAATTCAACTTTACCAAAAACTTAAGGTCCAACCTATCATAAACATAGGTTGACCGTCCATCAATGCTAGAACACAAAATAAAGTCTTCAAAAATGCTTTCCATGATACTCGAACCTCTAACCTCAAGCCACATTTCAAGCTCCTTAACCAACTTGCCACTTACTCCTCTTATACTTTAATTTACACTTAAATTAACTTAAGTGCTAAGCTCACTTAATCCACTTCATTAAATAAACCATACTAAAAATTATCTAACTTCCTAAATAAAATCAAGCCTTCATAAGACTATGCTAACACGCAAAATTCATACCCGAGCCAACACAAATAATACTCAAATTTTGGGATGTTACATAAATGTTATGGAGGTATGAAATAATCAAATGCTCGATAATGTTTGAAAAATGTTTAAATTCTGTTTGAATAAATGAATATCGATGGGTAAATGTAATTGCCGAAATGAATGAGGTCCTACATTTATTGCAGAATGGATTAGGCTCGAACGAGCAATCCTAATGACTTCAATATAGAAAGGATTTAGTCCGGACGGGTAATCCTGATGTGAGTCCTATCGAGCATATATTATGAATTGGACTTAGCCTGGACAGGTAATCCAGATTGGACTCTATAGGGAATTCTTTGTCATATAAAGGATTTAGCCTGGACTGGTAATCCGACAAAGCCCTTAGAGTATATGTTACAGCTAGAATTTAGCTTGGACTAGAAATTCTACTGTATGATACGTGGCTCGAGAGTGTACCTACAAGGTACTACTGAGTATGAATTGACGGAATATGGAACTGCACACCTCGAGTGTACTACCTATGTATCCATCGATATTTTGAATAAATTCAACGGGTAAAGTCCTGACAAGATCAAAGATGAATTGAAAACAAATTGACATGGAATGATACATATGATATGGAAATATGGCATGAAAAGAATATTAAATGAAATACAAGAAGATGATATTTGTATATGGAAATTACTTGATGAGAATGTTCATTCTCGATCATAGACCCGTACACCTTGAATGTACTACTACTTGTGCGACCTTAATACTCGAATAAAATGAGTAAAGTCCTGCCCTGAAATGATCTGAACTCGAAAATAATTACTATGAAGTTATACTTGTATTAATAAGAGATGTCTATACATGTTAAATGAATACATGTTGTGGAAAGCATATGTGCATGGGAACTTGATTTTGATTTTTGTTGAGCCTATACATGTCTTGATGTTACTATGGAATGTATGACTAACAAGGGAAATGAGGATGTGTGTAGGGCTTGAGATCAAAGTGGTTGAATATGCCTTACTTAGTTACCTCAAATAGGATGCACGGTAAGTTAAGTACCATGTTATATGAACTTACTAAGCATTTTATGCTTACCTTATTTTATTTTCCCCTGTTTTAGAGTAAATCGGAAGCTCGTTGGATTGGAAGCTCGACGGAGATCACTCACACTATCCATCGGCCCATAATGGTATAATATGGTAAATCAATTATGGTTGTAATGGCATGTATAGGATATGTTGTAACATCCCAAAATAGGGGTTATTTGTGATTGAATTATTTTTTCTTGTATTTGAATTTCTGTGATATTATGCGTGATGATATAAGGCTTAATTAGGGGTCTTGAGTAAGCTCGGTTTAGTAGAATAATTCTTAGTAAGGCTTATTTAAAGAAGAGGATTAAATGAGCTTAGCACTTAAGTTAATTTAAGTAGCAATAAGTGACACAAGATGAGTGCATGGCAAGTTGGTAATGGCGCATGGAGTTTAGCTTGAGGGGAGAGGTTCGAATCCCTTAAATAGCATTGGGACAACTTTTATTTTTGCTTTGGTATGGTAAGTGTCGGCCAAGGATAATTAAGATAAGGGTTGACCATGTTAATTTTTGGTTAGTAGACTATAGGTTTAAGGCAAGTGTTAACATATGGAAGGGAATCAAGTAATTAAGGAAAATATGGAGACATGGGGCTAGTATCAAGGATTATGTTTTGGAAACAAAATCATGGCCTTTATGCCATGAACTTGGACGGCAATGTGGCTAAGGGGGGGGATTTGGCCGAATATGCTAGTGTTGGTAAGGCTTGGGAAGAATTTTTGGTCATTTCTTTCATTTGGTGCAAAAGTACAAAACAATTCTCTCTCAAACTCTTTTCTTGTTAGCCGAATTTCACCTTTTGATAAGCCTAATACTTTTTGACCATTTGGTCATTTTTGGCTCATTTTCTATTTCTCCTTTTCATTCTCTCAAAACCGAAACTTGAGTATTTTCTTCAACCATTGCCAAAACACTTATCTCTTTTGTTCATTTTCTTCTTTCTTTCTTAGCCGAATCTCCTATACCATAATATTCTATCTATTTCTTTCTTTTCTCTTCTCAAAAGCACTTAGCCGAAACTATTAGTTCACTTTCTTACTTCATCTTTTTCCATACAAGTTGAACCTTGGTTGATTGTGTTGAACAAATCATAGCCGAATCCACTCTCTTGGGTATACCAAATTTTCTTCTCCTATCTTGATCAACTTTGGCCGAATTTTGAAGGTAAGATAGTTATCATCTGGACTTCTCTAGAAATCGGTTTTGGTAAAGTGGTAAGGGCTTATTTCAAAGGATTACTCTTTTAAGTTTTCGTTTAAGCCAAGGCTAATAAACATTATTGATGATGGTTGATTGTAGGGAAGTGAGGCCGATTCTTTTAGGAGTGTGTTGGATAAGTGTTCAAGGCTTTGGGTAAGATTTTAGGTTCACAAGGAACCTTTCTCAATTATTTTGGTTTGGCCGATTAGGCCATGGTTCTAATATTCATTTTTGGCCGAATATAGGGGCAAGAATACTTGTGTGGCCGATTTGTCTATTTGGGATTTAGAACTCTTTTTGGTGCCAGGTGTGTATACATACACATCTTATAACTTTTTAATATGCTAAGTGTTATTTTATGCCTAAACGTTTTGTGTAGACATGGATGAAATACCTTCATGGTATTGACAAGGATTTGGGTAAGTTCCTATTACTATGTGATTATTATTTGATGCTTTTGGGAAGCATGACACATTTGGTATGTGTATTATTTGATATATGGCTTATGATAAATCGATTGGATGTTGTTAAATAAATCTATCAACATGATTTGTGGTACATGCATAAAAATGATTGTTATGGGTTGATGAGAGGAGGGCGGGTGATATTATTCGTGTCGACGGACACCGTGTTTTGGTAACACATCGTGACTACGGTCACCGTGAGGTTTGGTACCTCCAGAGGTTTGGCACCTCATAGCGACTTTGTCCTCGTGGTTAATACCACCGTGGGTTGGCCCCACTTTGAGATATGGGATTGTCTGCCAGTGATTTGGTATCACACGATGGGTTGGCCCCATCATCTATTTGTGACTTCGGTCGCCAAGGTATTGGTAACACAATTGTGTCTTCTGGACACCGAGATTTGGTATCTCCGGTGATTTGGTATCACATTTGTGACTATACGTCACTGGTGGTTTGGCACCACCAAAGTGGTTTGGTACCACAAGGGGTAGAAAAAGGCGTATGGATGGTTAGGTTGGGTGCATTTAAACTTATGCATGTTAATTGGTTATAATTTGTGTATGTTATTACATTCAATCGGGGAAGGGTTACACATTGAGTCTTGGTGACTCACCTTCTCCTTTAATTTTTCAGTGACTCGTAGATCGCGGATGAGGAGCCGGATGGACTCGAGGTGGCCATGCAAAGGAGATTTTTAATAAATGAATTTTGGATTTTATCTATTTTTCTCGTTGGGTTTATGTTGCTTAATTGTAATAAGGCCTCCTAGGATTATTCTATTATTGCTTGCATGTTTTGAATGGTTTGTTTAAACTATTTGATGATGTTAAAACGGATGCATATGTTTTCTCAAATTAAACGCAAAAATGTTTTTAAAGTACCATCGGGTACATTTGAAATCAGAATAACCTAACTTAGTATATTTTTAAATGACATTAAGTAATGCTTTCTTCATAACACCTCAATTGTTTTAAAACAAAACAATATCTTTTATCAAAATTTAAAACGACTTAACAAGGGATTTCCAAAGGTTTTTCCTCCGTAGCATACCAAATTCGGTCGTAATGTTTGGGCCGGGTTTGGGGTGTTACAAAATTGGTATCGAGCCCGCCAAAGTTTCTGTGGGCCCAAGGCCCAAAAATGTTTTGGTAGGTCTATTTGAAATATTATGGTTTTGAATAAGCATGGCACCGAGTCTCCACACCGATCCGCCTGTAAGTACCACTAACTTTTTGTATGAATTATTTATCAGAGAAGGGTAGGAAGCATGGGACGTAGATAGTGATAGTATTTTAAACTTTAGGACTAGTTTACTCCAAACAAAGACATAAGACTTTAAGAGCCTAATTAAACCAACCTACGACCAAGTCGCCGAGTTAGGGTGTGGTAACCTTGGTGCGCATGTCTAGGATTGGATCCGGAAGAGCTTGGTACTTAAGCAGTCCTCGTGACTCACCTCCTCTTCGCGGGATTCCTACCTGGTGCGTAGCTTCGGTTCACTCTAACCAAGAGGACTCGATCATAGGCAAAATCCTAAATAAAACCCGAAAGGGATTAGCCATGTTTTAAGGAAAACTTCGGTTTTAAAATCATTAAATTATTTTTAGATGGTAGGACAAATTTATCTTCGAAAATTTTCAAAATATTCTTGATTGACAAAATTACCAAAATACCCTTTAGGAAAAAAATGACGAAAATACCCCTGGGTTAGAAACGGACAGTAATGCCTGAAGAGTGCATAAGTATGAAAGGTATAGGGAATGGATGTATTATTCTGTGTAAACCAAGATAGAAGACTTAAAACCTTGTTTGATCGAAAGAATCTCTGTTAAACTCTTTTCATAAAATTTCTTCATGATAATCAAGTGAAACATGTACTAATTAATAAAAATTTCCTAATCGATTAAAGCACGATAGTTAGAATGAGCTTTAGAGGACGTGGCCGTCGTGGACGCCGGAAGGGAAGGATGGCCGTATCGTAACTGCCGGGTCGGGTCAAGGATCTCGAGAATGAGATACGCCACCACCACCACCCCCAACCTTTGGAGTCAAGAGCAGATCGATCGGACGGGTGACGACGCTGCGTCACAAGCGATGCTACGGGTTCGGAAAGGGTAGCCGGAATTGGCGGAAGTGGAGGAGCTCGGAGTCGGTTCTGAGAGACTTCGAGCTAACGGAGCTGAATTTTTCCGAGGTGTGTGCGTGTAGCGCCCAATACGGCCGAGTATTGGCCGGAATCGACCGAAAGAATCATGGATGAGATAGATTTGACAAATGAGGAGTAACTCGAAAGGAGGGGTGTCGCTTCAAGGATGAGTCATATCGATGGTGGCTCACGGTCCGAGATGGTGCTACGGCAGATGATCTCACTTGGGAGTACTTCAAAGTCGCATACCGTAAGAAGTATGTTGGATCAAGCTACATTGACGCCAAAGGAAAGCTTTTCCGGGGTTAGTGCAAGGGAATAAGTCCGTCTCGGAGTATGAAGCGGAATTCCTAAGGCCGAGTCGTTATGCTCGTGGAATAGTGGCATCGGAACATGATCGTTGTGTTCGCTTTGAAGACGGACTTAGAGACGAAGTTAAGGTCGCTTGATTGCTCCACAAAGAAGAACGTGAGTTTGCTGTCTTGGTGGAGAAGGCCAAGGTAGCCAAGGAATCAAGGAGTCCGCGAGGCAAAGTTATGATAGGAGCAAGTCAAGAGAGGCTTTGGATCGTCTGGGTCGTGGTAATGTTCGTAAAAGATTTAGGCAGAGTGGGTCAAATCAGCAGGAGGTCCACACCGCTAATCAAAGACCGCCCAGTTGTAACTCGCGTTGTGGAAAGTTTCATTGGGGTGAATGTTGGACCGGAGGGAAAGGATGTTTCGAGTGTGGTTCGCTAGAACATCGTGTGAGGGACTCGTCCGCGTAAGCAAGCTTAGGAATCGATCCGAAGGTCAAGGTCGTGCCTGGGCCGTAAAGGAGGGACCAAAGACCGCAGAGAGGTCGTGGTTATGGTAGAGGTGGTTATGGCTCTAGTGGAGGTCGCGAGCAAACGGCAGCAGGTATTGGCAACACGGAGGCTAGGCGGCTGGTTTGGTGTATGTCGCGAGGCGTCGTGAGGAAAGAGACGCACCGGACGCCATAACCGCACGCGTTTTAATTTTTGGTGTTCCATATAACGCCTTGATAGATGTGGGTTCGACGCACTCTTACGCTAGTAGTATAGTTGAGACCATGAGTTTAGTTCCCGAGATCGCTTCTAAGAGGATGACTGCATTTAGTCCTTTAGGTCACTCAGTAGAAGTAGATAAGTCAGATAGAGATATACCCCTAGAACTCCAAGGGGTAGTGTTTGTAGCCGATCCGATGGAACTACCGCTTGAGGAGTTTGATCTGATTCTTGGGATGGACTGGTTGGTCAAGTACCAAGCAAGTTTGGATTGTGCCGCTAAGCGCATGGTTTTGAAGACGGTTGAAGGTGAAGAAGTGGTCATGATAGGTAATAGGAGAGATTATCTATCCAACGTGGTATCCGCGTTGAAAGCAATAGAAAGATGGTCGAAGGGCCGTGAGGCGCTCGTAGTTCATGTGTGTGCTTTGGAAGCTAAGGAGTCTTCTGTGGGAAATGTTCAAACTGTAAAGGAATTTGTCGACGATTTCTGAAGAACTTCGGATTGCCTCCGATCGTGAAGTCGAATTTAGTATAGATCTGTTATTCTGAACGCGCCAAAGTGTCTATAGCTCCGTATAGGATGGCAATCAAGGAATTGTTGGAATTGAAGGCTCGGATACAAGAGTTGTTGGATCGAGGTTTCATTCGACCAAGTGTTTCACCTTGGGAGCGCCGGTACTTTTGTCAAAAAGAAGGATGGTACGATGCGGATGTGTATAGACTACCGCCGCTTGAATAAGTCGACGATTAAAAACAAGTATCCTTTGCCGAGGATAGATGACTTGTTTGATCACCAAAGGGGCCGCGGTTTTCTAAGATTGATTTAAGGTCCGATATCATCAACTCAAGGTGAAAGAGGTCGATATCCATAAGACGGCATTTCGTGACTCGGTATGGACACTACGAGTTCCTCGGTGATGCCGCTTGGTTTGACTAATGCACCAAAGCAGCTTTCATGGACATGATGAATAGGGTATTTCAACGCTTTTGGATCGGGCTTTGTTGTGGTCTTTATAGATGATATTTTGGTGTATTCAAGTCGTAAGAGGAGCATGATGCGCATTTGCGAGTGGTGCTGCAGATTCTCGAGGAAAAGCAAATGTATGCGAAATTTAGTAAGTGCGACTCGCTTAAGGAGGTGACTTTCTTGGGTCACGTTGTTTCAAATTAGAGGATTAGAGTGGATCCTCGAAAGATTGAGGCGATGTTAGATTGGAAGCCGCCAAATCGTGGGGGTCGAAATTCGAGTTTTCTAGGTCTCAAGGGGTATTACCAAGATTTGTGGAAGGATTTTCTTTGATTGCCGCACCGATGACCATGTTGTTGAGGAAAGGAGTTCCATTTGTGTGGACCGAGGAGCAAAGAAGAAAGTTTCGACAAATTGAAGAAGATTCTGATCAAGCTCCTGCTTTGATTCAACCTCGAGGCGTGCAAGGAATTCACGCTTTATTGCGATGCATCACATATTGGTTTGGGATGCGTCTTGATGCAAGAAGGGAAGGTAGTGGCTTATGCATCTCGGCAGCTTGAGACCACATGAGGCTAATTATCCGACTCATGACTTGGAGTTAGCGGTCGTAGTCTTCGCTTTGAAGATATGGAGGCACTATTTGTACGGAGAGAAGTCGATAGTTTATACGGATCACAAGAGTCTTAAGTATCTTTTGACTCGTAAGGATTTGAATTTGAGGCGTCAGTAGATGGATTGAGTCGTTGAAGGACTACGATCGCTCGATCGAGTATCATCCTGGCAAGGCTAACGTGGTGGCGTATGCGTTGAGTCGTAAGGTTGTATCGGATTTAAGATCGATGTTTGCTCGACTTAGTCCGCTCGATGATGGGAGTCTTTTGGCGTAATTGCAAGTCAAGCCGACTTGGTTAGATCGACATTAAGGAGAAGCGGTTAGAGGATGATGGTTTGAATGATCGGAGGTTGCAAGTCCGTAATGGTGGATTAGAGGATTTTAGTCTCGTCCAAAGGATGGAGTTTTGTGCTTTAAAGGAAGAGCTTGTATGCCGGGCGATGTGGAGTTGAGACAAAGGATTCTTCGGACGCATATAGCAGCCCATATGCTATGCATCCCGGAGGTAGCAAGATGTATCGGGATTTGAGAGAGCAATTTTGGTGGCTGTGTCCAAACGGGAAGTAACTGAGTTCGTGGGTAAGTGTCCGACGTGTCAACAAGTCAAGGCCGAACATCGCTTGCCATCCGGTTTACTTCACCAAAGAAGATTCCTCGCTGGAAGTGGGAGAGGATCACCATGGACTTTGTCGCGGATTACCTCTTACGCCTAGCAAGAAGAATTCAGTTTGGGTGATTGTGGATCGTTCGACTAAATCGCGCATTTCATACCGTAAGGGTAGATTATTCGCCTGCAGGTTAGCTAAGTTATATGTAGCCGAGATAGTGAGATTGCATGGTGTGCCAAGATCGATTATCTCGGATAGGGATCCGAGGTTTACATCGAGGTTTTGGAGAGCGTTGCATCAAGCTTTGGGTACAAGATTGGACTTCAAAGACTTTTCATCCGCAATCCGACGGACAATCGAGAGAGTGATTCGATTTTAGAAGATATGCTCGCAGGTTGCGCTCGGATTTCAAAGGGCGCTTGGGAGGAGTATCACTACATGGAATTCGCTTATAACAATAGTTATCAGCGAGTATCCAAATGGCTCCATATGAAGCAATCAGATGGATCGAAAATGCCGTGACTCCTACGTGTTGGACTAACTAGGTGAACGACATGTTTTGGGTCCGAGGTGGTGACGGAAATCGAGGACAAAGTTAAGGTAATTCGGGCTCGCCTCAAGGAAGCATCGGATAGGCAAAAGTCTTACGCCGATCTCAAGCGCAAGGAGATGGAATACGAGGTAGGAGATAAAGTCTTTCTCAAGGTGTCGCTTGGAAAAAGGTGTTGCGCTTTGGGCAAAAAGGAATTTAAGTCCAAGGTTCATCGGCCCGTATAATCGTGTTGAAGCGAGTAGGACCGGTAGCTTATCACCGAATCGCCAAAGAGAGTTGAGTCGATTCACGATGTCTTCCATGTGTCGATGCTTAGACGGTATAGGTCGATCCATCGCACATCGTGCGAGAGCGTAGATTGAGGTTAACTCCGACTTATCATTCGAGGAGGAACCAGTTGATTTTAGATCGTGATGTCAAGGTGTTGCGTAGAAAGTCGGTACCCTTAGTGAAAGTGCTATGGCGAAACCATGGTACGGAGGAAGCGACGTGGGAACTCGAGGAGGTGATGCGGCGTTAATACCCCCACCTTTTCTGATCAGGTAATTTCGAGGTCGAAATTATTTTAAGGGGGGTAGAACTGTAACATCCCAAAATAGGGGTTATTTGTGATTGAATTATTTTTTCTTGTATTTGAATTTCTGTGATATTATGCGTGATGATATAAGGCTTAATTAGGGGTCTTGAGTAAGCTCGGTTTAGTAGAATAATTCTTAGTAAGGCTTATTTAAAGAAGAGGATTAAATGAGCTTAGCACTTAAGTTAATTTAAGTAGCAATAAGTGACACAAGATGAGTGCATGGCAAGTTGGTAATGGCGCATGGAGTTTAGCTTGAGGGGAGAGGTTCGAATCCCTTAAATAGCATTGGGACAACTTTTATTTTTGCTTTGGTATGGTAAGTGTCGGCCAAGGATAATTAAGATAAGGGTTGACCATGTTAATTTTTGGTTAGTAGACTATAGGTTTAAGGCAAGTGTTAACATATGGAAGGGAATCAAGTAATTAAGGAAAATATGGAGACATGGGGCTAGTATCAAGGATTATGTTTTGGAAACAAAATCATGGCCTTTATGCCATGAACTTGGACGGCAATGTGGCTAAGGGGGGGGATTTGGCCGAATATGCTAGTGTTGGTAAGGCTTGGGAAGAATTTTTGGTCATTTCTTTCATTTGGTGCAAAAGTACAAAACAATTCTCTCTCAAACTCTTTTCTTGTTAGCCGAATTTCACCTTTTGATAAGCCTAATACTTTTTGACCATTTGGTCATTTTTGGCTCATTTTCTATTTCTCCTTTTCATTCTCTCAAAACCGAAACTTGAGTATTTTCTTCAACCATTGCCGAAACACTTATCTCTTTTGTTCATTTTCTTCTTTCTTTCTTAGCCAATCTCCTATACCATAATATTCTATCTATTTCTTTCTTTTCTCTTCTCAAAAGCACTTAGCCGAAACTATTAGTTCACTTTCTTACTTCATCTTTTCCATACAAGTTGAACCTTGGTTGATTGTGTTGAACAAATCATAGCCGAATCCACTCTCTTGGGTATACCGAATTTTCTTCTCCTATCTTGATCAACTTTGGCCGAATTTTGAAGGTAAGATAGTTATCATCGGGACTTCTCTAGAAATCGGTTTTGGTAAAGTGGTAAGGGCTTATTTAAAAGGATTACTCTTTTAAGTTTTCGTTTAAGTTTAAGGCTAATAAACATTATTGATGATGGTTGATTGTAGGGAAGTGAGGCCGATTCTTTTAGGAGTGTGTTGGATAAGTGTTCAAGGCTTTGGTAAGATTTTAGGTTCACAAGAACCTTTCTCAATTATTTTGGTTTGGCCGATTAGGCCATGGTTCTAATATTCATTTTTGGCCGAATATAGGGCAAGAATACTTGTGTGGCCGATTTGTCTATTTGGGATTTAGAACTCTTTTGGTGCCGTGTGTGTATACATACACATCTTATAACTTTTAATATGCTATGTTATTTTATGCCTAAACGTTTTGTGTAGACATGGATGAAATACCTTCATGGTATTGACAAGGATTTGGGTAAGTTCCTATTACTATGTGATTATTATTTGATGCTTTTGGGAAGCATGACACATTTGGTATGTGTATTATTTGATATATGGCTTATGATAAATCGATTGGATGTTGTTAAATAAATCTATCAACATGATTTGTGGTACATGCATAAAAATGATTGTTATGGGTTGATGAGAGGAGGGGGGCGTTGATATTCGTGTCGACGGACACCGTTGTTTTGGTAACACATCGTGACTACGGCCACCAGAGGTTTGGTACCTCCAGAGGTTTGGCACCTCATAGCGACTTGTCCCCGTGGTTAATACCACCGTGGGTTGGCCCCCACTTTGAGATATGGGATTGTCCGCACAGCTGATTTGGTATCACACAATGGGTTGGCCCCATCATCTATTTGTGACTTCGGTCGCCAGTATTGGTAACACAATTGTGTCTTCTGACACCGAGATTTGGTATCTCCAAAGGATTTGGTATCACATTTGTGACTATACGTCACCAAAGGTTTGGCACCACCAAAGTTTTTGGTACCACAAGGGGTAGAAAAAGGCGTATGGATGGCTAGGTTGGGTGCATTTAAACTTATGCATGTTAATTGGTTATAATTTGTGTATGTTATTACATTCAATCGGGAAGGGTTACACATTGAGTCTTGGTGACTCACCTTCTCCTTTAATTTTTCAGTGACTCGTAGATCGCGGATGAGGAGCCGGATGGACTCGAGGTGGCCATGCAAAGGAGATTTTTAATAAATGAATTTTGGATTTTATCTATTTTTCTGTTGGGTTTATGTTGCTTAATTGTAATAAGGCCTCCTAGGATTATTCTATTATTGTCGCATGTTTTGAATGGTTTGTTTAAACTATTTGATGATGTTAAACGGATGCATATGTTTTCTCAAATTAAACGCAAAAATGTTTTTAAAGTACCATCGGGTACATTTGAAATCAGAATAACCTAACTTAGTATATTTTTAAATGACATTAAGTAATGCTTTCTTCATAACACCTCAATTGTTTTAAAACAAAACAATATCTTTTATCAAAATTTAAAACGACTTAACAAGGATTTCCAAAGGTTTTTCCTCCGTAGCATACCAAATTCTAATCGTAATGTTTGGGCCGGGTTTGGGGTGTTACATATGTTGTCCATATTGGCATGTAAATGTAAATGATGTTGTAATCTAGCCATTGGAATGGCTAGTAATGGTTGTTTTGAAATACTTGAAATGTTATGCTATGGTAACCATATGTATATGTTAAGTAGTTGATCAAATCATGTTTAAAACATGAATTGAACCAAGATAGGATAGTAAACATGTATGCATGCAATGATAGGCCATGTTGAATGATGAAATTTGCTTATTTGAATGCTTAGAATGGTTGGATTGTACTTCGTATGTTTCGGTGCAGGAAAATGGTAAATTTGGGTGACAAATGAGGCTAGGAAATGGCTTTATTTTGTTCGTACGGGCGTGTGTCTAGACCGTGTGTGACACACGACATACCATATGGGCGTGTTGCCAGGCCGTGTGTCCCCTGCACCTTAAATTTGAGAAAATAGAATGCTCAGAATTGAGCACACGGGCGTGTGTCTCAGCCGTGTGGGTGACACGGCCTTGAACACGGATGTGTGTCTTGGCCGTGTGAAACCTGCACCAAATTCAAATTGAATTAATTAACCACATGGCCTAACACACGGGTGTGTGGCATGGCCGTGTACTGCAAGTCAGTGAGCAACCTAAATCGGACATGGCCTGATGCACGGGCGTGTCTAAGGGTCACACAGGGCGTGTCCCTTGGACCACACGCGCAGAGCTCTCGCACCTTGAAAATTTTTGGAATTTCGCGAAAAATTCCCTGAGTTCCCGATTTAGTCCCGACTTGATTCTAATGCTCGTATTGGGGATTGAGGGTCCATTTAAGGGACATTATGATTGACCTCGATGAATGAATAGTAACTTTCCTGAATTAATTGATTAATGTCCTGAATGTTTCGGTAATGCTTTGAAACCCTGTTCTGGCGACGGATACGAGTTAGGGGTGTTACAATTTTTCTATAGTTTCAATAGTAACAGTACTATGGAAGATTGGCTTCGGGGCTTCGAATATTTTTGAAATCAAACTTTTAAAATTTATTTGTTGCATGGTTCCCAGAATACCCTTTTAAAATATGCATGCAGATTTAGGTAAAAACCACAGTCCAAGTATTCATATCATTTTCTAGAGTTTTATGCTTTATCTACAATTTAGAAATAAAGTTCTAGTTATTAATCAAAGTATTTTCAGCCTAAAGTTCGATTACAGTTTATAGTTTATAATTTTTCTATAGTTTCAATAGTAATAGTACTATGGAGGATCAACTTTAGAGTCTTAGATATTTTTGAAATCAAACTTTTAAAATTTATTTGTTGCATGGTTCCTAAAATACCCTTTTAAAATGTGCATGCATATTTAGGTAAAAACCACACCGAGTTTTGATGTAACAACCCAATTTCAAAGTGAAATCAAATAGTGGTTTCGGGACCACAAATCGAGCAAAAATAAAATTTATTTTAATTTTATTATATGATCCGTATTATGTTAGGAATGTCATGTGAAAATTCTGATAAGAAAATTTTACCGATTATGTGTTTAATTACGAAAAGACCAAATCGCATAAAATGCAAAAGTTGGATTCTAGTAGCTAGAAGGAATAAATAGCTATGGAATTCAAAACTTGAGGTCCTTAATGGTAATTAGACCATTAAAGAAAAGTATGTAGAAATTTTTGGTGACTCATCCATGGAAATTTAGAAAAAGGGTAAGGACTAAATTGGAAAGTGAATTAATTTAATTAATTAAAAGATTATAAAAGAATTATCGTCTAATTTTATGTCATATTCATCCCCAAAATACATGGAAACCCTAGGAGAGAGAGAAGATACTTTCATTGCTCAATTGGGTAAGTTCTCTTTTCTCGTTTTTAGTAATTTTGATATTTTTGAAATCGGGATAGCTTAATATATCTATTTGGGGGATAATTTTGAAAAGTTATCAAAGTATGGGAATTAGGTTATGGATGAATATGCTAAAAATTTGAAATTTATGGTAGAAAATGAAAGGTTTTTTATAGATAAACAACTTTTACAAAGTGATTTTTGATGAAAATATGATTTAGGTACTAAAATGTAAAGTTGTGAAATTTGATGAAAATTCTAAATTTTTATGAATACATGTGCTATAAATTTTGTGATGGAATTTTGGTTAGGCTTGGAATAGGAGTAAATTGCACAAATTTCATTTTCCGAGCTTAGGGACAAAATTGGAATTTATGGAAAAGTTAGGGGCAAATGGTAATTTTGCCTAGGATGTAAATTGAGTCCACTTGAATATGAAATGTGATAAATTGATGTTAAATTTACTCGTATAGACCTTGATAGACCAAATTCAGAGCTAGAACGAGGAAAAGAGGAAAATGTCGATTAGTAGATTTAATGTACACTAACATTTGTCGAGGTAAGTTCGTAACTAAATTGTGTATATTTATATGCTTGAATTAATGTTGTTCTTGTGAATTGCATAAATATTATATGTATATGACATCGAAATATACCGACGGCCCGATAAATAATAAGGCCCGATAAATGATAAATGATAAACATGTTACTTATCTTGAAATGAATGTGGAATGTGTCTATTTGAATTATGTGAATATTATAAATGTATGAAATAATCACATGCCTGATAATGCTTGGAAAATGTCAAATTTCATTTGAATAAATGAAAAATTCGATGGATATATGATTTCTCGAAATGAATGAGGTCCTGCATTTGTTGCTGACGAAATTTAGCTCGGACAAGTAATTTCATTTACCTCATTATAAAAAGGATTTAGCCTGGACGGGTAATCCTGATATTAGTCCTCTCGAGCATATGTCATGGATTGGATTTAGCCCGAACGTGTAATTCAGATCAAGCTTTTTAGAGCATATGTCATAAAAAGGATTTAGCCTGGACTGGTAATCCTGACTAAGCTCTATTGAGTATATACTAGAGACAGGATTTAGCCTGGATTGGTAATTCTACTGTATATGTATATGTGTGGCTCGAGAGTGTACTCTCTGAAATAGTACCATATGGGTACCATTGGACATGAATTGACGAATTCTGATTTGTACACCTCGAGTGTACTACCTGTGTATCCATCGATATTTCGAATAAATTCAATGGGTAAAAATCTTGAAATGAGAAGATATGAATAAGAAATGAGTTATTACACGTATTTTTCTGAAATACATGAAAATGATGATACATGAAAATTGATATATGAAAACATGAGATAATGATATTTGTACGTGGAATTCATTTGATGAATATGTTCATCCTTGATTATAGACTTGTACACTTTGAGAGTACTATTACTTGTGTGACATTGATGTTTTGAGTAATATGAGTAAAGTTCTGATATGAAATAATCTGAACTCGAGATGAATTATATGAAATTATACTTGTAATATAAAGAGATGATTTATACATGTTAAATAAATACATGTTGTGGAAAACATATGTGCCTGGAAACTTGATCGTTGTTGAGCCCATATATGTTTTGATGTTATTATGGAATATATGACTAACAAGGGCAATGAGGATATGTGTAGGGCTTGAGGTCAAATTGATTGAATGTGCCTTACATAGTTACCATAAAATATAATGAATGGTAAGTTAAGTACCATGTTATACGAACTTACTAGCATGTAATGCTTACTTAGTTTTATTTCCTATTTTATAGTAAATCGAAAGCTCGTTGGATTGAAAGCTTATGAGATCACTTACACTATCCATCGGCCTATTTCTATACATATGGTAAATCAATTATGGTTATAATGGCATGTATAAGTTATATTGGCCATATTGGCATGTAAATGTAAATGATTATTGTAATCTAGCCAGTGGAATGGCTAGTGATGATTATGTTTTGGCATATGTATATATATGTATTAAGTTTATTTTATGGAGATAACATAAGTGTTTGTTATTGACTGATTGAGAAAGGTTAAATGAGTATTTTTTATAAAAATCGTAACATTAAAAGCATGGATGCATGTAACAATATACCATGTTAAATGTTATAAATTACTTGAATTCAATGCTTGGATTGGTTGGTATTTGGATGAAAGTTTGGTGTAGGCCATTGGCAAAATTTTAGGTGAGAAATGAAACTAAAAGTGGCTTTATTTTGTCCACACGGGTAGACACACCTGGACGTGTGTCTAGACCAGTGTGTGACACATGTGCATGTGTCTAGGGCCGTGTGTGACACATGGCCTGGTACATAGGCTGTGTGGTTAGGCGGTGTGTCCCCTACACTTAAATTTTGAGAAACAGAATGCTCGAGACTGAGCATACGGAAGAGACACGGCATGTGCCTCACCAGGTGTACGACACGCCTAGAACACGGGCGTGTGTTTTGGGCCGTCTCAAACCTCGCACCTAATTTTGAAAGAATTTAATTAACCACACGGCCTAGCACACGGGCGTCCGCATGGCTATGTGCACAAGTCGAGAGTTACACGGGGGTCGAACACGGCCTGTAGCACGGGCGTGTCCTAGGGTCACACGGGCGTGTGAGCCCTACAACTTGGAAAATTTTTGTAATTTTGCGAAAAATTCTTAGAGTCTCCGATTAAGGCCCGACTCGATTCTAATGCTAGTATTGGGCTTGCAGGGTCCATTTAAGGGACGTTATTTAATAATCTCGGAAAATGAACAATAATTGACATGACACGGATCCAGTAAATGTTCTGTAAACTCTGGTAATGCCCCGTAATCTTGTTTCGACGACGGACACGGGTTAGGGGTGTTACATTTAGTGGTATCAGAGCTACGGTTTATTCAATTCTCAGGTTGAACGTAGCATATATGGAGTCTAGAAATACATGCCATTATATAACCTATAATAGTGTGATATCTTCCAACTTTGATGAAATTTATTTTGCAAATAGATAGAGATGCTTTGCAACCAAGCTAATTTCGATACTGCTGAAAGTGATACTCACGTGCCTGAGTAAAAATGTTGCTTACGATGAAATGAGACTTATAAAGGTATGAAATAAATATTTTAGAATGGACATGTTAATGATAAATGTTAAGTGATATGTGTGTATTTATGAAAGTTAAATTTTGAGGCTTACGATCTCCACCCCCTTATTAGTACAGTTATATGTAATGAAGTTCATAAGATTTATATTGATTTTGTTCAAAAGTGTGGAACTGAAGAGTTCAGTGGCTGAATGACAAATGAAGCAGCTAAAACTAAGAATGGGTTAGTAAATAAAGATGGGTTCTGAAGAGAAATATTAGATTTGTCTGAAAACTATTTGGGATACGCAATGCCACTATTAAAGAAAGAAGTTATTTATGAGAAATCAATTTATTCAGATATGGTATCTACGCAATTGGTTAATCAAAATTTCTTCCGAATAAGCTTCGTGAGTTAATCAATAATGTGAGATTATTAATGACTTTATTAGTCGATGGGAATAGTGATGAAATTGCAGAGATATTTGAATGCAAATTTGTTATAATCGGGTATATTACAACAATCTCTTTTGGGTATTCTACATGTTCTCGTTATTCTCGTGAGGCATATGAAATTGTTCATGTTTAGATGCAATATTTATCATATAGAAGGATTGGCGAATCATGATATTAGATAGAATTATTGTTAGTCCGTTGATTCATAATTGACATTGTTCTATCTTTCTCCGGTCTTCTAAAACTATTATGTTTGATAGGGATTTGATGATAAGATTCATATGATATTATTTTCTACTTCTACTAATTGAAGCCCCGAATTGCGAATATGCAAATTATATTGTCTTTATTACAGGCTTGTTTCATCTGCGTGAATTGCAATATTACTCTTCTGGATTTTTCTGAGATATCATCAATTACTTTATTATTTAGACATGGTTTATCTCGTGAAAGATATTCATTGGCTAGAGGTAATTACATTTATTACCGTTATAAATATTGATTCGATCATGAAGTCTGGTGATAAGGATCACAGATTATGGAAACTGTATTATTGCACTGGCTATTATTGGGGCCACTTTCGGTTTTCCTCTTCTAATTTGAGGTGCACTATTGATGTTGAAGTATTGTTTTATCTATACTGGGCCAAATGTTAGTCATATTATAGCACTATGGTTTTAAATCTATCTCGATGGTTGTTGTTTTGGAAAACTCAAATCTTCAATGTTAATAATTGAAATAACTACATTGATGACACGGTTATTATAGAAAAGATGTAAGATTTGAATGGATCGATAAATATCGCAAAGTTTTGACCAGCTTGGAAGCTCTTTTGATCGTAAGTATTAATTCTGGTTCACTGAATCGGGTAAGGAATTTGTTATTAAAGTGATGTATTATTGAATGGGATTCACTTTGTTTTGATGCAAGAAGGCAAAGTAATAGCCTGTGACTTTCGCATGCTTAAAAACCACATGGAAAGAATTACCTGATACATGATCTAGAATTGATGTATTATTGTTTTTTTGTATTGAAATCTTACGACATTACTTGTTTGGTGAAAAACGTCATATATTCACCGATCATAAAAGTTTGGAGTATCTGATGTTACAAAAAGATTTGAATTTGAGATAGTGTATATGGCTTGAATTGTTGAAAGATTATGATTTGATAATTGAACCTTACTCGGAAAGAGCGAATGTGGTTGCAGATATTCTGAGTAGAAAATTTTTGTTTGCCTTGCAAGCCATGGATACCGGTTGTAATTGTCTGATAATAACTTAGTTTTAGCTGAGTATAAAGCTAAACCGATGATTTTACAACAGATTAGTGAAACTCAAAACAGTGATAATGAGTTGTAAGTTAAACGAATACAGTGTGAATTAATTTCTGATTCAGAATTTTAGAATAGATCTGATAATTATATGTTATTCAGAGACAGAGTCTGTGTATTCAAGAATTTTGAGCTAGTATAGAAAAGTTTACATGACTGATTACAGTGGTACTATGTTCTCAAGAATTTGGAGCTAGTATAGAAAATTTTACATTACTGATTATAGTGGTACTATGTCTGTTTATTTGGAGAATGATAAAATGCATAACGATTTGAGAAAGAGGTATTAGTAGCCCGGAATGAAATGTGGTATTTATGAATCTGTATTTAAATGTTGGGTGTATCAGCAAGAAAAATATTATACTTTCAAGATGGTTATAGTCAGTGAAAATACCGAAATGGAAATAGGACAAAGTTACTACGAATTTTATACCGAGATTCTCCTCGCCTATGAAAAGAAAGATACTATTTGAGTAATTGTTGATTGTATGACGAAGCTCGCACATTTTATCCTCGGTATGAATGGATTTCTACTTAATAGATAGCTTGAATTATCTGCTTTTGAGATTGGCGATTATATGATGTGCTAGTTTCTGTTATTTTGATGGAGATCCATAGTTCACACCCGATTCTCGAATAAGTTACAAGAAGCTTTGGGCACGCTTACATTTTAGTACCGCATTTCATTCTTAGATAGATGGTTAATCCGAACGTGTGATTCGCATTTTTGAAAGATATGCTTCAGCATATGTTTTAGAATTTGATGGTAATTGAAAAAGAAATATTTATAAAGCTAACCAAATTTGCATATACAAACAATTTCAATCAAGTATTAAAATGATACCGCATTTGAGGCTCTATATGATCATGAGTGTGCAACTCCATAGTATGGATCCGGAATTAGTGAGAAAAAGAATATATGGGATTGAATTGATCTGATCGGTGAAACCAAAGAAAAAGTGAAAGTGATTCGAGATAGTTTTAAGGCAGCTTCTGACCGTCAGAGATTTTATACAGATCTTAAATGTAAAGAAATAGAGTTTCTAATTGGCAACAAAATATCCTTGAAAATTTTGTCATGGAAGAAAGTTCTCCGGATTAGCCTCAGAATGTGACCTCAATTTTGAGGCTAGTCAAAAAAGTGGTTTCGAAACCACTAATCTGAGGTTGGAGAAATTATTTTTAATATTATTTTATGTGTTATAGCATGATTATATGAGTGCATGAAAATTTTGGTGAATTAATTTTAGTGATTGTATGCTTAATTTTGAAAAAGGACTAAATCGCATAAAAGGCAAATTTTGTGTTCTACTAATTAGAAGTGTCATATAGCTAGATAACCTTAAATTAGAGGTGTAACATCCTCAAAATGGGCCTATGCATTTTGATTTAATTATACGAAATGGCATGTCTTATGTGTTATGAATGTATAGTGAACATTTTTGGAAACTTGGAAATGTAAGGAAATGCTTTGGAAATGTTAAGTTTAAAAGTGGAAAGTGAACATTTTGGGAACTTGGAAATGTAAGGAAATGTCTTAGAAAATGTTAAGTTTTAAAGTTTAAAAGAGGAAACTAAGGCAAGGTGGCCTTAAGAAAATTAATAGAGGAAATTTGACACAAGAACGGGCTTGGAAAAGTGGCTTGGAGGCGCCACTTAAGGCCTCTTGAAATGACGCCACTAGCATGTGTGCAGGGCCAAGGTTCGAGCTACAAGGGAAGCGAAATAAAAGTTTTATTTTGCTGCAAGGATAAGCAGTGATGGACGGCACAAGGACTATTAGTGGATGAGGTCTAATCCTTTTAAAATTCGGCTAGATAAGGGGATAAATGTTGGATTAATTTTATTAATTTGAATAAGGTGATAATTGAGAGATAAAGCTATCATAATAGGGAGAGTTGGCCGAATAAGGGTCTCTAGGTAGACTAATTTCGGCAGAAAGGGGAAAACAAGGCCATTATTCTTTTTCTCTTTGAAGCCTCTGCCGAATTCTCTCTACAACTATTCTCTTTTCTTTTCAATTCTCCAAAACCCGAAAATAGGATTCCCTAGTCTTGCCGAATTTCCCTAAGTCCTATACCTTTCTTTTCTTTCTTTGTTAAAACTGAATCTTTCTAAGTGATCATCAAAAGCCAAACTTGTGATCAACACTCGCCTATAGCCGACCTCCACAAAGTGTCAAGCAAGTGTGCAATCAACTACAATATTAGGTAAGACCGATTGTTCTTTGTTTGTCAATCTCTCTTTTAGTCGGAAAGTTTAATCTAATCCTCCTAATCTTGTTGGTCGTAAACATGGAAGGTGAATTTCGGGATTTCCATTGTAGCCGACTTCTAGGGAGATCATCCAGATTTCGGATCTAAGGTATTTCGCAACTTCATAGGCCAAAGACCACTTTCGGATTTAAAACGCAAGGTAAGTGTACATGTACATTCGGCCAAGGCCCTATTTAGCAACTAGATCTATTTCTTACCTATTCAAAAGCCAAAACCCACTCTAGTCAATTGATCTAGTGTTAGCCGATTACAAGGAGGAAGGACTACAACGCTTTCGGATTTGATTAGTAATCAAATCGCACAAGGTAAGAGTTTTGGGTGCAATAATCCTTCGAGATTTGATCGTATAGTCGAATAGGCTTTTTCTAAATATTAAGCGATTGACCAAATGTAGGAACTTGAGATTTAAAGGATTGATCTGGTTTTCGGATTTCAATAAAGCGTTAATATCAGTGTGTACTCTACACTAAATCTTAGTAGATAACGACTTTAAGTTAATGTATGTGTTATAATAGTATGAATGTGTAATCGAAAGGTACCATGTTATGGTACAAAGTACTCAGCACGTAACTTTAACTCTATGTTAATAAAATATATGCAACTTGGAATATGGCACATATGTGACTATTGATAAGAATGTGAAATAAGCTACAAGGGATGATTTTGTATGTGTTGTAATGTGCATGGGCATAAGGGTGATATTGAAAGGGAAAGTGATTGGTGGTTTTATACCCCAATATATGAATGTGGTGACTTCAAATACATAATTTGAATGTGGTGACTTATGTCACAAAATATATTATGTGGTGGCTCGCCACGAATTTATATGGGCGATGAGCACGCCGATCATTGCTGATCGCCTTCGATGATGTGTAGCGGATAGAGGGTTGACTTAGTAGTCCCACTTGTGACGGTTGGTACGGGGTGATGTGTAGCGGATGGCATCTAGGTTTGGGTTCGGGAATGCATCATTATTTGTAAATTGTAATATGTGTATGTATGATTTGATATGCCAAAAATCATTAAGACTTAGTGTGGTTGCTATACACCGAGTCTGCTTGACTCACCCCGCTGTGGGAATATTTTTCAGTGACGCTTCCGCGATGGACCTGCTCAGGAGCTTAGTGATGGCCATGCCTCGGCCTCGGGACTTTATTTTGGACTTGTTTCATTTTAAGTATTTTGGTTTTAATTTGGGTTTAATTTTTGATGTAATAAGGCCGTTAATATGAACTGCTTTTATGCATGCTTTTTATTGGATTTTATTACTATACGATTAAGTTTAAATCAAGGTTAAATGGTTTACTAAAAATAATAAATATTAAGTGTTTTTGACCACCTAATCACAAATAAATTTCCAATTTAAAGTTAAAAATATATACAAGGTTTTCAATTGAACCTAACACAAGCAAATCCTTCTTCAAAACCACACGAATTTTTCCTAAGTAACAAACGGATTTTCCAATGTTTTCTCGAGGAACATACTGCATCCGGCCAAGGCTCGTGGGCCAGTTTGGGGTGTTTCAGCTTGGTATCGTGAGCCCTGTTCAAAACTCTCGGCTCATGGGTTTTGGGCTCCAAAACATTTTCTAAAAATAGGCTTTTAAAGGATAACAGTCCATTAGCTCAAAGATAGCACCTCGCGCCTCCGACCCAAGTTCGCCGTGGCAAGTACCCTAAACCATTGTGTGATATACATGTGGGCTTTATGGGCTTTATGGGACGTGAGACTAGTTTAAATAGACTCGATGGACTATAGGCTTAGTTAAACCACTTCTTAAACTTTCATAAGACTTAATTTCACTAAACAAACCCGTTAACGAGCCACAAGACTAGGTGTGTGGTAACCGCGTGACGCATGTCTCAGGATTGATCCTAAGAGCTTGGTATTTGCAAATTCTAGTGACTCACCTCCTCTTCATGAAGAATCCTACTGCGTGCAGAGTGACTGCTCACCTTAGTCGAAAGTTAGGTGTGGCAATAGGCGCACGCATGCCTAGGAGTGGATTCAGGAGAGCTTGGTATTTAAGCAAATCCCAGCGACTCACCTCCTCTTTACTCGAATCCTACCTGGTGGGTGACTATTCACCCTAGTTATGAGGACTCGTTGATAGGCTAAACCCTATAATTAAAACCCAAAGGGACCAAATGCAATTCTAGTTTGAAAAAAATTTCAAATACCCTTATTTCATAAAATTACTAAGGAACTCCCTGAATCGAAAATTCACTTAAAATTACCCTCGATTTACAAATTTTTAAATTAACCCCGATTTATTACCAAAATACCTCAGAGGTGAAATGACGAAAATACCCTCAGATAGGAATAGGACGAAAAATGTTTGAATGATGAATGTGTTGAATGAATGTGTCATTTAAATTAGGATAGAAGACTTGAAGCTTTGATCGATCGAAAGAACTACTTCTAAACTTCTTTCATAAAATTTCTTCATGGATAAATAGTGGAACAAAATACTAATGCATAAAAATTTCTTAATCGATTAAAGCGATCGCAGCATATGAGTTCTAGGGACGGGTCGAATGTGCGCAGGACGTGGTAGAGGCAGAATGACCGTGACGGAACCCGTTAGGTCCGGTCAAGGGTCCGAGAATGAGGTACCACCACCCCACCACCACCGTTAGTGCTGAGCAAAGAAAGATCGACGGGGATGATGCAAGATCGCCGCGCGACGCCGCGAGTTCTTGAGATGGTGGTTGGAGCAGTGGAGGTATGGGAGCTCGTAAATCACACCGAAAGTGACTCCAGCCAATGGGGGCTGAGGTATTTCGTGGTGTATCCGTGTGGCACCCAAAGATAAATTAATATTGGTTGGAGGCGACGGAACGCAATTATGGATGAGTTGGATCCGACTCTCAAGAGAAACCGAAAGGAATGGTGTCATCGCTTACGCGATGAAGCATATCAATGGTGGCTCACAGTTGGGATAGTGCTACGGGCCGAGGAACTCACTTGGGAATATGTTAAAGCGGCATATCAAAAGAAGTATGTTGGAACTCATTACGTTGATGCACAGAGAAAGGCTTTTCTCGGGCCGGTTCAAGGGAATAAGTCCGTGAACTGAGCACGACGCTGAATTTTTAAGGCCGAGCCAGATGCTCGAGGGATAGTGGCTACGAGCATGAACGATGTGTCCTGGCTTGAGGATGGACCGAGAGATGATCCGAGGTTATTGATAGCTCCACAGCAAAGAGCGGAATTTCATCGTGTTAGTCGAGAAGGAAAAGTAGCCGAGGAATTAAGGACTCCCGAGGCGTAACTCTCGATCGGAGCAGATGGTAAAAGAAGTTTTGGATCGCCTAGATTGTCCGAAATGTGCGTAAAAGGCCCAGAGCCGATGGGCCGCGAGGTCGCAAGTTGGTACAAGAGGCAATATCGCATTTGTAATCGTGTGTGGGAAGAAACACTTAGGGGAGTGTTGGAAAAAGACAGAGGATGCTTCAAGTGTGGGTCAAAGGACCATATGATTAAGGATTGCCTTATGAGGCCGGATGGAAATCGACCAAGAACTCGTAATTTTAATCAAGCCGGTAGAGGTGGGATGACAGCAGCTCGGGCCGAGGCCGTGGTCCGAATGGCCGAGGTAATGGTGCCGGAAGAGGACGTGGAACACCGCGCGAGGTATGGGTAATACAGAGGCCGACACCGGGCTTGGTATATGTAGTTCATCGAGGGAAGATGGAGACGCCACGACGCCATAATCGGCACGCCTTTGTATTTGGAAAGCCTTATTATGCTTTGATTGATGTGGCTCGACCCATTCTTATGTTGCAAGTAGTATAGTTGAAACACTTGGCATAGACTCGAACTTTCTAGTAAGGAGATGATCAGAGTGAGCCCACTAGGTCAAATCGTAGTGGTGAATAAGATCTTTCGGAGTGTACCTCTAGAGATACAAGGAGTGATTTTCCTCACGACTTTAATGGAAGTACCCATCGGAGAATTTGACTCATACTTGGCATGGATCGCTTGTAGAACACCGAAAGCTATATTAGATTGTGTAGCTAAATGAATGGAGCTAAAGACGCGGGAGGATGAGGCGATAATTATGATAGGAGAAAGAAGAAACTACTTGTCTAACGTGAGTTTCAAAGACCGAAAGTCGATAAGATGGTTCGGAAGGGTGCAAGGCATTTTTGACTTTCACGCTCGTTGGATGCAAATGAAGAGGGTGTTAGTGGAGTTAGAACAAAGATGGGAGTTTGTGGATGTCTTTCTCGGAGGAGTTACCTAGAATACCCCTAAAGAGAGGTGGAGTTTGGAATTGATTTGTTGCTCGAACTGCGCACCAAAGATTCATCGCTCCGTATAGAATGGCACCGAAGAGTTGGTTGAGCTCAAGGCTCAATCCAAGAGTTACTTGATCGTGGTTCATTCGGATCGCAGTGTCTCCATGGGGAGCACCGGCCTTGTTTGTGAAGAAGAAAGATGGGACTATACAGAGTGTGTAGCATAGATTACCATTCACCTAAATAAGTCGACCATCAAGAACAAGTACCTTTACCAAGGATAGATGACTTGTTCGATCACCTTAGCAAGGCAATGATTCTCAAAGATAGACCTAAGTCCGATATCATCACTTTAGGTGAAAGAAGTGGATATCCATAAGACGTTTTTTTTGATACAAGATACGAGCATTATGAGTTCGTGAGTGATGCCATTTGGTTTGACGAACACCCCACCGCTGCTCATGGATATGAGGAAGAACATGACGAGCATCTCCTGACATTGTTGCAAGTGTTAAGGAGAAGAAGTTTCCACGCCAAATTCAAGCAAGTGTGAATTTTGGCTTGCTGGATGTTGCATTCTTAGGGCATGTGGTGTCCGGCATGAATAAGGGTGGACCTAAGAAGATTGAGGCAAAGATTAGATTGGAAACCACCTAAGTCTCATAAATGAGATTCAAGTTTCTTAGGATTGGCGTGCTACTATAGAAGGTTTGTGGAAGGATTTTCAATAGCCGCACCGCTGACAAAGTTTTTGATAAAGGAGGTACCTTTCGCTTGGACAGATAGGGCAACAGGAGAGCTTTGAGCTGCTTAAGAGAGTTTTGACCAAGCTCCTGCCATTCAATCGGAGGCAGGGAAGGACTTTGTGGTGTACTCGTGATGCTTCTCACACGGGATTCGGATGTGTTCTAATGCAGTGACGGAAGGTTGTAGCTTATGCGCCTCGACAACTAAGGCCTCACGAGGTTAACTACCCGACGCATGACTTAGAATCAAGTAAGAAGTGGTTTTTGCTCTATAGGTGTGGAGGCACTACCTTTATGAAGAAAAGTCATGATCTACACGACCACAAAGAGCCTTAAGTATCCACGACTCGTAAGAGTTGAACTTGAGGCAATCAAGGTGGGTGGAGTTACCGAAGGATTATGATTATTCCACAGAGTATCATCCGGCAAGGCAAATGTAGTGCGCATGCCCTAAGTCGGAAAGTAGTGCTCGGATCTCGGTGGGCATTGTTTGCACATCTTAGCTTGTATGATGATGGAAGTTTATTGGCGTAGTTACGTTAAACCGACATGGTTGAATGAGGTGAAGGAAAGTCGCTTAATGGATGATGATCTATGCTAAGCTAAGTACGCAAGTGCGTAATGGAGAGTTGGAAGATTATGGGTATTAATGACGAGGGAGTATTGTGTTTCAAGGGTAAGGTCCAGATGCCAAGAACAAGGAGTTAAGGTAGAGGATTCTTCAGAATCGCATGGTAGCCCCTATGCTATGCATCCTGGAGGTACTAAATTGTACACAGGATCTAAGGGAACAGCTTTGGTGGCCTGGTCTCAAGAAGGAAGTTACAGAATTTGTCGGCTAAGTGCTTAACGTGTCAAGAATTTAAGGCTCAATAACACCAAGTTCACGTCAGATTGCTTCACTTTTCATAAAGATTCCGCAGTTGAAGTGGGAGAGAATCACCATGGACTTCAATTAGTGGGCTTCCCTCACGCCTACTAAGAAGGACTCAGATGGGTGATAGTGGACCGATTGACAAAGTCCGCGCGCTTCATTCCTGGTGAAGAGTTGATTATTCTTTGCAGAAGTTAGCAAAGTTATATGTGGCGAAAATTGTGAGGTTACATGGAGTGCCGCTATCAATTATCTCAGATAGGGATCCAAGGTTTACGCCTCGGTTTTGGGCTCTACATCAGCTTTGGGCACTAAATTGGATTTCACTACGCTTTTCATCCACAACATGGACGGCAAATCTCGAACGAGTAATCCAAGTGTTGGAAGATATGCCGATAGGTCAGTGTGATAGACTTCGCAGAGGAAGTTGGGAAGAATATTTGCCGTTAGCGGAATTTGCATACAAATAACATGTACCCATCAAGCTAGTATTCGAATGGCACCGTGATGAAGCGCTGTATGGATCGGAAGTGTTGCACACCACGTGTTGGACGTAATTAGGGAACGTCGAGTTTTGGGGACCGTAGATTGTGGCGTAATCCGAGAGAAGGTTGAGGTAATTCGGCACGGTTGAAGGAAGCATCCGATAGGCGTAAGTCGCATGCGATCTTAAACTAAAGGAGATAGAATTTGATGTGGGGACTCATGCAGCCAAGGTATCACTCTTGGAAGAAGGTGATGAGATTTGGTCGCAAAGGAAGCTAAGTCCAAGGTTTATAGGACCATATCGTGCATTGAAGCGACCAGTTGACCCGCAGAGGTAAAGCAATACGTAACTGAACGAAGTA